>JAZKJV010003381.1:0-600000 GCA_037367405.1 Ottelia alismoides | reverse complement strand
AAATATGGTTGCGTAAACAAAATGCGATAAAATTTCATAAACCCAAAAGTGTCCATGTCATCTTAGGTTTATGGATAATATCTAAAACCTCTGAACTTGGCTCGATACCACTTGAATGATATGGTAAGATCCTAAAGTACATCACAGAAGCATGAGGATCACATCATATGCGATATGGAGAGACTAGTCGCACTAGTTGCTCGAGGCAACGAAATTTGAAAAATTTTCAAACGATGAAACCACATGATCCAAGAACACTTCTTAGATCGTTTCATCCAAATGAAAAACAAGTATTATGTTTACCTCTTGAAGCGTGGTTGTGATCGAGTCTCTAAACAAAGAGACCTTCTATCTCAAGGCCGATCCGACGGAAGAGACGTCTGCGAGCGTGTTGACGAAACACATGCTTCTCGCAACCCATGTTGATGATCGAAGTGGCGAATCTCCTGATCTCCTCACATGAGATCTGACATCTTCATCACGAGCGACGCACACCGAAGGAGACAAGTATCCACAAGCAAAAGATATGGCAGCATAACGACGACGCTGCGACGATGGTGACTCTCTCTAGGGCTCCGTAGTGGATGGCCACAATGAGAGAGATAGAGAGACATGGCGTGTAGAGAGAGATAGGGAGAGAGCATATTTTCATTGTGTCTCTTGTTGTAACTTGAAGAGTAAGGGGCGCCTCTTCTTATATATTATTTTGGGAGTCCATGGATCACAATCCATGTGCACACAAATCCAGTGGATGAGATTGATTTGTGTTTCTTCCAATGGCCATGATCTTGTTGTAAAAACACAACAACAATTAATTAAATTAAATTATATATATATTGAATAATCAATATAAAGTAATTTTAAAATCAATTATCTTGGGAGATAACTGGGAAGGAGATAATCAACCAACCACAATAAGGGGAGACATCTACCCACTCCAAGTAGGAGTTGGTGGCCGTCCACCACCCTTGTTGGTTGATGGTAATATCCTTCCAATGAGATTACATTATCTCATTCCAACATTATCTCACAATAATAATTCTCAATTATCTTGAGAACATTGCAATTATGCCATTGTAAATTTGTGAATCACATTCACAACCCAAAATTAAAATGTAAATTATATTTTCAATTTATTATCAAATGTGATTCCAATTCACATCAATAATAAATCAACAAATATAAATTACAATAGGATCTCTTAATATATTATAAATCACATTTACAATAATTATATATGATTAATATGGATAGTGATATCCGCATTATTCATATCCATGGTAATTAAATTACATTTAATCATCTCGGATCTCCATTATCATGTGCCCAAAAATATGAATCACATTCACATTATTAACATCTTCGATCATTAAATCACATTTAATTATCTTAGATAATTCTCCTTATAATATGATCACATCACCCTCAAGTATTCCTAGTACATGTACATCATGCATACTGGATGACCTAGAATGAACCTGAAGTTTTAGATATCTTTTAGACTGTCTCCTTCAGGGTTTTATCATTAAGTTTCTCATTTGAATTGGGCGTTGGTATCGATCATATACTGTCCAAAAGCATATATCATACCCAGGTGTTGATCATATACTTTCCAAGAGCATATATCAAACCTACAAATTCAGTCAAGCTTCCAATGAGATGACCATGCACAGAATTTTATTCTTCCCAATATCTCATGAGTGAGCTCATGTCTTCCAGTTCAGTAATGAACATGTATGATCCCTTTGAGAGATAGTACTACTCATATGTCATTGTATGCACACCAACGTGCCAGTGTATAGACCTCGATTAGGTCATCAACCTATTGGTCTACCAAATGTACGCACTCAAACATATAGTAACGCATCTGTCTCTGATCAGAGGATGTGAGCCTATATCGTGACAACATACAACATAGGTCTTTAGTTATCTCGATCTCGTTAAGTCAACTATTTGACATGACTTATCTAACACCTCGGAATCTCTATTCATGTGTAGAGGACCTTCATCAATAGGTCGGTTAGATATCAACCTTTAGAGAAAAGATTGTCATCTCCTTCTCAGGCTGGAGATCCTCTCTCAATAATCATTATTGGTGCTTGATGAGTCCTCAATCTATGAGTCCTCAATCTAACTATTTAGATATTCATCCAAGCACCAGCCTCTATCATTCAACAATTGAATCAACGGTTGTTTGATCATTAAGATGGATATGGTACATAACCCTAATTGTACTAAGGGACCTATTATGTAAATTAATTATTCTTCATTTCAGATCAGGGAATGATATTTGCAATAAGATATATTGCATAATGGCTCGTTGTGGGCTCGCATGTCCAACAACCATATGATTTGAGAACACTTCTCATATCGTTTCATCAACAATACAAGTACAAGGATTACCTCATGAAGCGTGTTTTTTATCGTGTCTCTAATGAATCCATTATTCATCATCTCAATATATTGATCTTAGCCATATCCCTGAGTAAAATATCAAATAAATATCCATAAAATAAATAATTTAATAAAATAACTCTTGTAAATAAAATACACTAATTATTGTACATCATATTGTACAAAATAAATTAATATTAAGAAGCCGCAAAATAAAATTTTCACCTAAAAATAGCCCAAAACTTCATGTATTTTAATAAATTTATTTCAACTCCTTTTTGGCTAATTCTTTCTCTGAATTGTTTATAAAAATGTATATAAAAATATAAAATGCAAAATAAATTTCACCTCAAAAAAATACTCCTAGATCCCAAAGAGAAAAAGGCATAAAGTTCAACTTCTCGGCCAATTTCCCGTTCCGTATGAACTCTAAATTCACCAAACTCACTTTAAAAGTTTGAGTTAGAAAATTATCTATCCAATGAAATTGGTTGAATTAAAATCGGAGTTCATCTGCAAAATTTGGGTTTTGGGACCTAGGTGTACATTGAATATATTGTACATATATTTTTTTACTCATTTTTATTTTACTTTTCTTAATTATTAAAAATCCAAAAAAACATCTTTGCGTTTTGTTTTATTTCCAGTATTTTATTTTATTTTAGTTTGTAAATATCTTTTATTAAAAATACAAAAAATAAAATTAGAAAAGTAAAAAAATGTACATATTGTTTGTCTTATTTTGTAAACTATCCACTCTTTTTCTTCTCTTTATTTAATTATATTTTGTTAGCCTACTTTATTTTATTTATTTATTTATTTAATTTTCATTCTTTACAATAACCTCCCATTCTGCTCCATCTCATCCACATTTTTTTGTAACCTCCATTCAACTCTACCATTTTTTCAACCTCCCATTAAAGTCCATCTTTCCATCATTTTCCTAACTCCCATTTTTCTTCTATTTTTATTCTTCTCTTCATCCAAATTTTTCACCATATACCATTCTACGAGTGAGAGAGATTCTAGCCCAGTCGAAGCCGCGAGGTGGCAGCTCCTTCGATGTCGAGCGACGATGAGACGATGGCAAGATCCGGTGGTCCGCACCACCATCACGAGTTTCTTTGAAGCTCGTCCATCTTCTCTGCTCTGACTCCACCCAGAGCTGATCGAGGTGATGACCGGAGTCCACCATAGCTGCTACGCAAAATCCTACGAATCATAGGTAAGATATCCTTCTCTTTTTTCTCATTTTTTTATCTAATATTTATTTCTTTGTTGTCTAATCTTCATCATATAATCACAACCACCATCATCACCATCTCATTCACAACATTTTCATTTCATTTCATTTCTACATTTTTTTCTTGTTTAAAAATTACAAAAAAAAAGAAAAAAAGAAAACAAAGAACTGGAGGAAGCAAGCAGCAGCCCCCCTTCCTCCACACCGCGCACGGCCGAACCCTCGCGCGCCTCCTCCGCCTCCCTCCGCACGCACCTGTAGTGCCTCTGGCCCTATCCCTCTGTGCTCCTAGTCATGGGTGGCCACGCGCTTCCCCATGCCACCATGCCTTCCTACCAAACCCCTCGCCCCCACGGCGCCCTGACCGACCATTCTGCCATTATGCGACAGCACCGCCCCAACCAGCTCTAGGCCACGCATACGTAGCCGTGTGTAGCCACCTCTATAGGTTCCACACCTGCGAGATGCTGCAATGTCGTCGCACCTCCTCCTTCGCACGTGCTGTAGTGCACTGCCCCTTGCCGCCGGCAGTCGTGCGCCACCTCGTGCATGAGCGGTGACTCCAGCCCCACACTCCTTTGCATGCCCCAGTGTATACGGAGAAGCCAAGAGGTTCATTTCATTTTTTTTCATTTTTTTATTTTCTTTAGAAAATTGCAGCTCGTAATTCCAAAAGTGCCCTTAAGAACAATTTTTTCAGTTAATTTTTATTTAATAATTGCAAATACACCCCTGACTTTGAGCATTAATTTGACTATTATTTAGCATCATTTTCTAATTATAATAATTTCATAAGGTATAACATTTAATTCTCCACATTTTTGTTATTTAATTGGATTCTTGTGAGCATTGGGTAAATAACTAAAATTATTTTGGTGAAAATTTTCTTATTTTACCTAATTCATGGTCTGAAATTCATATTTAATTAAGTGTTGCTCCAAAAATTGTAAAAAATCAGAGATTGTGCGTTCATATGTGCTTTAATTTGTGTACAAATCTCATTGAAAGTAGAGGTGTATTTTACCTAAATTAAATTATTCACTGATTTCTATAATTGATTTCTATTTAAATCCATGAATATTATTTTTGTGAAATTTCAAGTCTCATGGATTGATCATTAAAATATCTATTTGATATAATTTTGCTTTTGGATAAATTGATTTTGTGGATTAGTCAGGAATTAAATACTCACAGTCATTCTGTTTTCATTGAAAAATTCATAAAAAATCATAAATTGTCGGAAAATTCCAAAAATATTAATGTAGGTTCATCATGTTTAACTTTCAGTAAAAATTTCATAATCTTTGCATTCTGTTTGCACTAAAAATTGCATAACAACCCATAAAAAGTTTGTATTTTTCATTTATGCATCTTAAATTAAAAATTCTAAAAAAGTATATATTGCATTTATCCTTGGATTCGGTTTCTAGGAAAAATATAACTGGGCTAATTTGGATTAATTTCATAATAAAATTAATTTCGCTAAGTTGTGTGTTTTCATATTAACTTAATTCAACTACATTTTTGCATTGACATTTCTTTTGCATAAAAAAATACCTAAAAAATTACGCTTGGAAAAATGTGATCTAATTCGTCTTATTTGAGCCCACGTTGATTCTTTGCCTCCTTGAGTTGACCCTACGGATTGCGAAGATTAAAAATACATAAAATCACACATTAATTAATTCGTTTATTCATCGATTCATGTGGTTAATTTTTTATCGATCCTGATTACCCGACTACAACAACAAATCAACACATTTAATTAGGGCATCTCAGCGGTTAATCAGTCTCTAAATGAAGAGACCTCATGTCTCAAGTCTGACTTGACAATGGAGGCACTTGCTAGTATGTGGATGAGAATTGTGCTTCTCGCAATCAAAGTCGAAGATCCGAGCAAAGAATCTCATGATTTCATCTCACAAAATCTGATGCCTTCTTTATTAGCAAGGAGCACCGAAGAGGACGGAGATCCACGAGCAGTCAATCTAGCAGGGTGTGACGATGATGGTGCTGCTCTCTAGGTCAATATGTGGACGGCCACAATATTGAAAGAGAGAGGGGCGTGTAGAGAATAGAGGAAGAGAGATTGCACTTGCAATTATTCTTGTTGTAAAGAAAGAGTGGTGGCTTCCCTTTCTTTTATAACATATTGGATATCCATGGATCTCAACCCATGCGCACACAATAATAAACGGCGTAGATTATTTTGTGCTTTCAATCAATGGTCATGATTTCATTGCATAAATTTGCAATAACAAATAGTTATTTCAAAATAAATTAAATATATTGAAGATCAATCAATATAATTTAATTTAAATCAAAATAAAAATATGCAATTACTTGGAAGGAAAGAAAGTCTTCTTCCATATATAGGGTGGAAGGCCACCAACTTGTCCAACAATCTCCCACTAGCCCAAAGAGCCATTTAGTGGGATCATCTTTAAATCCACGCTCATGTGCTAATCATAGGCTTCTTAGAAAAAAAGAGTTTGGTAATCTAACAAGTCTCCCTATTCCTGAGAGACTATGCCAAGTCCTTTTATAGACTTCCATATCCCCTTGTCACAATGCTTGCATCCTATGTGAACATTACATCTTATACAACCAATGCTCAATCCTGTTAAAGTATTTATTGTGCCTTCATCACAATGACTTGATAATTATTAGAACTAGTAAGTTATAGCTTTATTCCTGGAGATCTCTATCTCCTCTGATTAAGACATGGCCTTAAGTCTAGTAAGGTATATGTATGTACGATATTTTAGATCATTATCTACAAAGAGTATTAATTCTAAAGAAAAGACCTTGAGATAACTATCTCAAAAATCTTGTGCCTTTAAAGACGTTGATTATTACTGTAGTTTAATGTTTTATCTCCATAGTAGGATTGGTAATATTTTACTACTCCCACTGCATAGAAAACACCTGGCCTTTGTACATCAAGCATGCACCGAGCTTCTCATAGCTGATGCACTATGGCATGTAGCTTTGGCATTCACATCCTCAACATTTTGAGATGTTATCCCTTTAGACATGTCAATACCATATCTTAAGGGTGAGAAGTTTTCCTTGGAGTTTTCTAAAAAAGGGAATATGTCCAAGGTGTACTACTAATGTGATGGTCCCAATGCCCTATTCTCTTTACTTCTAAATAACTTCAGAACTGAGATATAAGAGGCATCCTCAAGATCTTTTATCTTAAGGTATGGAACAACCAGATCATAAAACACTTATTTTCATCCTCATATCGTTCCAAATGATTGAGTTTTTATGTACATTTAGCATGATGAACACAATGGTACTCCCACTAAGCTTCACATAGTTCATCAAGATTCTATCTGAAATCATAACCCTTATAATTTCAAAAAGTCTGATGTTCCAACTACAAGAAGCTTATTTGATTCCATTTATGAAGTTCCACATATTGCATTCTTCAACCAAGAAGCAATGGGGCTACTTCATATGAATATCCTTGTTGAGGTATTCATTGAGCAATGTAATTTTGACTTCCATCTTACAGATGTCATAGTCAAGTTGTGTAGAAATAGTTAGCAATATTTTGACGGGTTTAAGTATGGTCATTATAAAGCAAGTCTCATCGTAAGCGATGTCTTCTTTCTGTGTGTAGCTCTTGGCTATGAGTTGTGCTTTGAAGGTCTCTACCTTCTCATCAGGTTCCCTCTTTCTATTGAAGATCCATTTACACCTAATGGGTTTGACCCCTATAAGTGGATCCTCAAGAGTCCATACACAACACTTGTGTATGAGGTCTACTTTAGACTTTATTGCTAGCATCTATCTTTCCATGCCATGATCTATAGAAGCTTCATCATACGAAGTTCAATCATTGTCAGATTTTTCTAACACATGAAATCCATATCCTCTAGGGGGTATTACCACCCTCTAATTGATTTGAAGATGTACGAGTGTTTCATCTTTAATTATTCTTTTAGTTTCTGATTTTAAGAGCCTTATTATCTTCTTAGGATTCAATGAGTCCCTTTACTTCATTCTTATCTTGATTTTCAAGAAAGTCATCCTCTTAGAATGGTATTCTTAGACATGAAATCTTTTAAGAATCTCATGGTTATAAAGTAGGTATCCGATACCATTCTTTATATTCCTAATGAAATAGCACTCTCGAGTGCAAGATTCCATCTTTCTTGCATCCATGTTATAGCATGAACCAAGCAGCCCTTAAACCCTCTAGTGTCTGACACTAAGCTAGCTTCCAAACCATAGTCACAAAGAGTTTTGGGTCTCTCTCTCTCTCTCTCTCTATATATATATATATATATATATATATCACAGTCCCTACTACATATATACCCTAAAACTAAGAGGTAATTATGCTAAGTATCATCGTTGATTAGTCATGTCTAACATGATCCAATTGCATCTCTTTACAACTCCTTTAAGCTGATGTGTATTAGGAGGTGGGAGATATGAACGGTATTCCTTTCTCTATAAGGTATTCCTTGAATTCATCTAATAGGTACTAGCCACCTTGGTTAGATCAAATTATTTTCATCTTCCTGTTAACTTTGTTTTTCAACTAAAAATTATGAAATCTTTGAACATTTCAAAGTTTTCTAATGGGTAAAGGAAGAAATCTCATACCACGAATAATCATTAATGGATATCACATATCATTAATGTTCATTACTGTATATATGGTCCACATATATCAATATGTATGAGGTTTTGAATACCTCGACTTCTTACACCATTCCCAGAGAAGGGTACATCAGACATTTTAACTTTGAATACAATATACACAAGTATGTAAAATTTGAAATTTCAAGCAATCTAAAAATTCCATCTCTTACTAGTCTATTGATATTATCAATAGACGCATGTCCAAGGCTTGATGTCAGATCATTGCCAAATGATCTTCATTCTTCTATTGATCTTTTAAGGTTTAAATTTTGATTATTAGAAATGTTAATGAACCATTCATTAATATTATAATTAGTAAAGTCCTTTAGATGTTAGATTACTGTCTGAAATATATCCTTCATAACTCTTTATAATAAGTCTATTGCAAAATGTATGTCCATTTCTAACAAGTTTAGAAATAAACAATGAATGTATTCTAATATCAAGGTTATCGACACATTCTCTAAGACTAATGGCTCTCCCACTGAAAATATGTAGTCTTTCTATCCAATGGAGATTGTTACAATAATTGCATCAACTCCCATGTGGATGACTATTAAACCTTAAGATCAAAACTTTCTAGTCTTCTGAAATATATGCAACAAATTGCAAGTGTTATTAGAAGGACATACAATTGTTGGACTTTACTCTTATCTAATAAGTAAGTCTATTTCAATGATGATATGTAGATGTAGAATATTCCGATGCACTATCTAGGTCCTTCTCTAAGGATCTTAGATAGTCTAGATAGTCATACTATTAATA
This sequence comes from Ottelia alismoides, assembly GCA_037367405.1. NCBI lineage: Eukaryota > Viridiplantae > Streptophyta > Magnoliopsida > Alismatales > Hydrocharitaceae > Ottelia > Ottelia alismoides. Next base: position 590,936 of record JAZKJV010003381.1, on the reverse strand, counting down.
CATTGGTTTGTTGTTGTATCGGCATTCATCCAACTCTTTGGATGTCATATGTATGGAAGTCATAAAAGTAAAGTCAACTCTTTGACTCTCCTTACACGGGTCAAACCCTTGCTTCCACTTTGCTTCCTTAGCACTTAAACAACCATTTCTTAAGACAAAGGATCTCTTAAATTGAACACGCCCTCAAGGAACTTCAATGTAAGAGTATTCAACATTTATTCTTGATCCATCCCATCCATAAATTATGAATAATATGATGCATCATGAAAAACTTGAGTAGAGATAGTAGAATGATGGCTATCATCATATCCACAATCATCTTAACTCAAAAAGGACTTAAGCTCATACGGGTACTCCAACATTTTAAGTACATCATCTCTTATTGAGCCATCATTCTACATAATGCAGCGGAGCATGTCATTCATGATTAAATGTTGCGGGTATATTTGCCAAAACATCTTCTTTGGTTTTTAAGAATGATCTTAACAATTACAAACATCATCTGCATGTTACTTCCAAAGCACACTCGATGAGAGATCAAGACTTTAGAGACACACAAACCCTAAGTTGTTGTCCTATTGTCTAGTTAATTTTCAATCCTCATAATCATGAGGAAACTTGCACATTGCAACCATATACATTACGTGTTCAGCTGCAAGTACTACATCTTAACCATGGATCCAATCCATGATACTGGTTATGACTGAGTATAGATTTGAGTGGAATTAATTAAGGTTATATGAAACAAGATAATTTACATAAATATATATATTTGATTGAGGTTATTCATTTTAGATCAAAGTTGCTTGCCTTTGAAACTCTGAAAGTCCATCACTTCCAAAGCAAGAGATATATTTATTGTTATATCTCTAGGAAGATATGAGTTCTCCTTCATATCTTTGTTACATCCCAATAATATGAGAAATTGCAACCTAGATAAAAAGAAGCAGGAACTCATTCCGTCTTGCAAGTCCAACTTGCATTTCCCAATTCAGTATTTAACACCCGAGCCCACAACCCTTAAAGCAATGTTGACCCGTTGCTAATTGAACAAGCTGTCAATAAGAATAGAACTTGCTATGCGCAATCCAATATCACCTCAATCATATGAGGAACCAATATTTTGGTCACTACGCATACAACCTTATTCTTTCAAGAAGCAAAGAGCTCGGTCCATGTGCGCTTGTATGTAGGAGTTGCCACTTCAGAGCACCTCCAGCATACAATCCATGGCGAAGGAACCCTTCATCTTGATGGGAGACTGTGGATGTCATTTATATGATCCTCCATATTCCATTTAAATTTTAATTAATCATTATAAATCATAATCATTACGATTAATTCTTCTAAGGGACTTACATCTCCATTCATAATGGATTGTTTATTTTAATTGGATATACTTAATTTAATCATATTAATTTAATCAACAATATATTTCAACCAATAAATAATTACGGTTTTCTTGATATTATTATATAGTATACACCCTTACATTTGTACAATTGTATTATTCCAATTTGTTGATTAAAGTACACAAAGGCTTCTCACACTACCCATCCTTCAAACAAATCAAGCCAGGTCAGACAGATTATGCTAACAAGGAGCATTTCCACCACGGTGAAGAGTTCCAATTAAGTAACCCATTAGCATATCCACAACCTAGACACCATCACCGAATCAATTCTACACAACTTTACTGGAATAAATTGTACTAAGTGGTTTATTGGTGACTGACATGATACATATATAGTAATCACTCAAAATATTAGGCATCTTAAAATATTTTTGAGATCCTAAATTTCTATACATATGAAGCAAACATGTTCTTTATTTTGAATGTAAAAGTTGCCTTACAACTATTGTAAGATAAATTAGGGTTTTATCATGAAACTCTCATTCTCATCCAATGGTTGTTTATGTTAAATCAAATATTTTCATAAATATTAAGCATCAAATTAATTAGGGTGAATTCATAATTTTCTTGATTTCTATTTAGTGATAAATTCATTAATAAAGAGATCTTGATGACCCAATCATCATCTCACCCATCTCAACTAAATATGGAATATCTAGGGCAAACGAAGTAGGAAATGCAAAAGAAATAAATTTGAGCGGTTTGATAGTTTTATTATCTACTTAATTAAAGTGTTTATTTCACATTTCATGATCAGGAAATAGTAATCAAAGATTAATTTCTTACAGATCCATTTAACTGCGGGAACTTTTCAAATTTTAGCTCACGTATTTTGGTGCCAACAATTGGCTACTATTTTGGGGACATATTTATACATTATAAATACATTTTATTATCCAAAAAATACTTCCAAATAGTGAATAAACACGGGCTTTCCATTTTGGCGAAAAACAATTCGAAATGTACATATATACACAACCCACGAGTTCTCGTGCAATCGATATGAAAAACATTATTTCCTTAAGGTTTGGATCATATACAAGACCTTTAACCAAATCTATTATACTACTTTAAGGTTAAGGTTTATGCCTTAGCGCATCATGGAACTGCGTAGGTCACATCACATGCGACCTAGGGCAACTAGTCATACTAGTTGCATCAGGAACTGGAAATTAAAATTTTTAGATAGATGAGACAACATGATTCGAGAACACTTCTCAAATGATTTCATTAAGATCACAAAAGATTTATAGGAATACCAATTGAAGCATGTTTGTGATCCCTTATCTCTAAAGTAAGAGACCTCTTGTCTTAAGTCTGATCCAACGAAGATCGTACTTGCGGGCGCGTGGATGAGACATGTGCTTCCTGAATCCAAGTAGATGATCCGAGTGAGGAGTTCCTTATTTTGTCTCACAGAATCGAACACCTTCTTCATGAGCAAGAAGTACCGAAGATGGAGGAGATCCATGAGCAGTCTATCTGGCAGCATAATGGTGTTGCGACGACAGCGAGTCTCTCTAGGTAAATGGTGTGGACAGTTGCAATATTGAGACATAGAGTGGGAATGTATGAGAATATATAGAGAGAGTTATTGCTCTTAAAATTTATGTATTAGAAAAGGCTAGGTCTGCCCTCCCTTTTATATTAAATTGGATGTCCATGGATCTCAATCCATATGTACACAAAATCAATGGTTTAGATTGTTTTGTGCTTTCAATCAATGGCCATGATTTTGTTGAATAATATTTGCAACAAAAATTAGTTATTTCAAAATAAATTATATATATATTGATGATCAATCAATACAATTCAATTTTAATTCAAATAATAAATATGAAATTACTTGGAAGGAGAGCAAGTCTCCTTCCATACATAGGTTGGACGACTACCAACATGGAGAGCTCAAGATGGTCATCCACTCTATGTATGGTAAGGAGGCTCTCTCATTTCTATTATGTTGAGATGTCATATCTCATAATATATTCCAAACTTGCTACAACTTTCGTTCAAAATTATTCACCAAAATAATTCCAAATTATTGTGTATCTACAATTAATTATTCAATATGAATCCAATTCACATCAACATTTAACTCGTAAATATTATTTACAATAACATCTCTCCAATATATTATAAATAAAATTTATAATATTTATGATTATTATAGATAATGATATCCACATTAATCATATCATTGTCCATTTAATTATCTTAGATGACTATTCTCATGTGCCCGAATAATGTGAATCGTATTCGTATTACATAATAATTTAATCACATTTACTAATTGATTTTTCTTAATGCTCAAATACATAATCAATAATAGAATTATTCTTGAACTCTTTCAAGAATAATGTGCTTTCTCGGCGAATACTTTGAGATAAGGACATGGAGATTGTGCATTCCATGTATAGTGACTTGGATATTGAGATCATATCTCAAATGCATATCTCAGGACCTCTCATAGATGTTTGATGAAATGAAATTGTAAATCTTATCTTCTCATTAGATCTGAATTACATTCAGATCTATGTCCAACATTTGGACTAAGATTAATTTACGGAACTACTGAGAGGAGTCGCTAAAATCCAAACATATTTCATCACTCCCTTCGAATGGAAGTGTCACGGTCTTACAATCGTTTACGATCACATTACCCTCAAGTTTTCCTAATACCTGTACATCATGCATACTGGAAGATCTAGAATAAACCTGAAGTTTTAGATCACATTTGAATTGTCTCCTTCAGAGTTTTATCATGAAGTTCCTCATTTAATCATTTGGGAGTTGGTATCGATCATATACTTTCCAAAACATATATCATGCGTAGATACCGATCATATACATTCCAAAAGCATATATCATACCTACAAATTCAATCAAGTTTCCGAAGATCGATGACAATGCATGAAATGTGATAATAATATCTCATGAGTGAGCTCATATTTTCCGGTTCAGTAATGAACCTATATGATCCCTTTGAAAGATCATATTACTCATATGTCCTTGTATGCTCACCATCTAACCTGTGTATAATCCTTGAATAGGTAATTAACCTATCGGTCTACCATATGTACATACTCAGACATATAGTAACATATCTATCTCTGATCAGAGGATGTGTGCTATATCGTGACAGTATATGACATAAGTCTTGTTTATCTCGATCTTGTTAAGTCAACTCTTTGACCTAACTTATCTAGCACCTCTGAATATCTATTCCTATGTAGAGGACCTGCATTAAGAGGTCAGCCAGATATCAACCTTTAAAAAAAGATTGCTATCTCCTTCTCAGACTGGAGATCCTTTCTTAACAATCATTTGATGGTACTTGGTGAGTCCTCAATCTAACTCTTTAGATATCATCCAAGCACGAGCTTCTATGATTCAGTCATTGAATCAATAATTGTATTATTTTTAAGATTGTCATGGTACATGACCCTAATTGTACTAAGGGACCTTTTACACAAATTAGTTATTCTTCATTTCAAATTAAGGGGTGAATTGCAATAACATTTATCTCATAATGGCTCGTCATGTACTCACATGTCCAACAACATTTGCATTGGATGCGTGTACTGTTACCATGGAATATCATGTCTGCAAAAGGACTTGGCAGCGTATCTTAGGACAAAGTGACTAATCAACCAACCGAGCTGTATATATAAAAGGCTCATGATTATCACATGAGTGTGATTTATTGATTAGCCTGCTAATGGATCTTTGGACTACTGGGTGATTATTGCACATATGTGCCCATGGCAAGCCATTATGCAATAAAAATTATTGTGAATCACTCCTTAATCTGAAATGAAGAATAACTAATTTGCATAATAGGTCCCTTCATACAATTAGGGTTATCAAACATTGCCATCTTGATACCATAAAGTTGTTGATCCAAATGATGGATCATGGAGGTTGGTGCATGGTTAAATATTTAGAGGGTTAGATTGAGGATTCGACTGCACTGTCATGTGATTATCAAGAAAGGATCTCAGCTTGAGAAGGAGATATCAATCCTTGCTCTAAAGGTTGACATCTGATCGATCTCTTGATGTAGGTCCTTTGCATAGAAATAGATATTCAGAGGTTTCGGATAAGCTAGTTCAAAGAATTAACACAATATATACATGGGTAAATGAGGAAATTAGATTTTTTTGTTTTAAAAATTTTAATTAATTTTTTTATTTTTATTTTAAAATAATTAGTAGAAAATTACGAATATATATACAAATACAATATGTACAAAATACATGGGAAATTGCACAAACCACTGTAGAAAACCAATTTTTTACTCGTAACTCCAAATATTATGAAAATGCAACCATTTTAAAGATAATTTAATTTAGAATCCAATGGAAGTGAGATTGGCTCAATTTGAGTTCATATGGAGCCGGAATTAGTCTTTCAATTAGTGCTTAGTGGCTTTTTCCATGTGTGGTTGCTTTTACTCTGTACATGATTTAATTATGCAAATATTTTTATTAATTAGAAACATTTTTATTTACAATTTTGGTTTTGAAAGTTATTTGATTTGAGGTCAATTAAGGTATAAATAAGATAGTGAAGTATACAAATATACACAATACATAATTTTTTTGGATTTTCTAATTGAGGACCCTATCTCCCCCTACTTATTCCTTGTCGATCAAGTCAAATCTTGACCTTCTCTCGGGGTTCGGGTCAGCCTGTATCTATTACATATATACAGTCTTCCTTTTTTATTTCTTTTCTTTATTTTTCCTTTCTTTCTTTATTTATTTATTTTAGGTTAAAATAATTTACAAATATACAATATTTACACACAGATTCAAGTTAGTAAGAATGTGGAGTTAGTGTTATATACAGGTGTTTTATAAGGCATTTTAAGCTAAAATAAATGAATAAAGATGACGAATCGCAGATTCATCATCCCCCTATGCTTTACCCTTGCTAGTCCCTTAGCAAACACTTATTTGAAAGAATAAGTGAAGAAAAAGAAAAGGAAAGGGAAAATAAAGAAAGTAGGACAATATTGAGTATTAAACTTATATTCATAAAATTGTAGTTTGGAGCTCTGTCGGACCTTTGGATTATTAGTGTGTCGGAACCTTAATGGGAAATGGATTTAAAATCTAACAACCTCTAAGTTCCATAGGACTCCTATTCATGTCTCCTCAACAGTCAGGTCAGAACAAATCTACATACACCAATTCTTATGACTATGAATCTTTACTTGTACGGTGTAAGTGAGGTATAGCTCCCCATCTCAGAAGTAGAAAAGAAACAACCTCCCTCAACAAGGTAACGCTAGTTCCTCGGTCTTGCAACTCTTTCCTCGAGGAGCGGAGATATTCCCTTCTAAGTTCAAGTACAACCAGCTCAAGAAGAGGGGATGGAGAAAAGAATGAACGGTAACCAGTGTAGCTACCTATCCTTGGATGCATGACCAGTGTAGCCAAGTCATCCGCTGCAAGCTTACAAAAATTTGTCTTTGAACCTCTTGTTGTATTTTTTTCCTTTTTTATACACTCCAGTAGGCATTTTATTTTTCAATCATGCATGTCCACTTTTGGAAATTCTGCATTTTCCATACTTTTATTAAAGCATATACAAGGTGCATCATGTATATAGGGAGTTTTTCCTCTTGAGCTAGTATACTATCCCTCTTTGAAGCATTACTGCAACCCCACAGCATCCTGTCTTTAGACCTCAACATCGCTAGACCAGGTTGAGATGCACTTCCTTCCCTAGAGGAAGATGAAAGGTTCTGTCTAGATGTACTACCCTCGTATGCTACCCCAAGCCAAAAGATTATGTCTCCTCACTACCTCATCCATGAAGAGCTACGTGTAGAGTGCTTGTCCAAGATATGTCACGGTCTGAAAGAATCATGCGTTTGTTGTTAAATGTTCTACTTAGACTAATCAAGATGACATGTGAACATAGTCTTCTGGACTCAAAGAATTAAGTCACTAGGACTTGAAAAGTCTTAACTCTATTTCTTATAAGGTTCCTTTGAAATTAAGTGGATTGAGGCCCAACTAAGCTATGTTCTTTAATTTTATTCCAGATATAGTTTAATTGTCAATACTATCTTGAAAAATGCACATGCAAATGTAAGAAAATATGTACAATGCAAAGAAAGCTTTTTTTTTGAAAAAAAATGATGCACATGTGAAAGAAAATCTAATTTCGAACTTTTTATGGTTTTTTGGGAGAAAAATGCAGATGTAAAATAAAGGTTTTTTTTAATTATGCAAGTGTTTATAGATTTTTGCTTTTTTATTTTTTTTCAAAAAGGAAAAAGGGTTAGTAAAATATATACAAGTATATACAATATTTTTTTGTGTTTTTTTTGTTTTGTTTTTTTTCCTTTTTTTTGTTTTTGTTGTTTTTTTGGTTTTAGGTTTTTTTACACATGTGGATTTTACAAAATTATAAACATATCCCCCAAATAAACATATTTAAAAGTACGAGTTATGTCTAAAGTATATATACAATATATACGACACCCCCTATACTTAGCTTGAACTATGTCTTCATAGTGATCAGAGAGAGAAAAAGGAAGAAATAACTTGTACAAAATATAGAAAAGTGAAAAGACTCTTATGCTACAACGACTCAATGAAAAGATAGAAAGAAGAGAAGTTGGTGATCCCCCCTATACTTAGGATTAAGTAATCCTAAGTATAGTAGAGTGTACAAAAGGGAAAACTGATTGAGAGAATGTACATACTCAAAAATAAAAAGACACGATATGAACAACACCACCTCCCCCTATACTTAGGTAGATTATCCCTAAGTATAGGCAACAACAAGAGTGATGAAAAGGACGAATATGAGCAACACAAATCATTCACCCCCCATACTTAGGATAAAGCACATCTTATGTATAGCATATATACACACAAGGAAAAGGAGTGAATGATAAAATGGGAGAATAAAGAGTGAAATTAAAGGATAAACAAGAGGAGTGGATGTATAAAGGTTAAGTAGGTCGAAAACGAACCTTCTTGCGGGACTGCTGAGGTATGGATTTGACAAGGTGTAGGTCGATACTGGGGTTATCATTAGATATGAACTGATCAGGATCGACCAAGAATGTATCCTCAGCGGTTTCAGATTGTGAAGGCCTAAACTGGTTATTGAAAGTGGTGTGGTCATGTTCTGCCTAGGAAGTCTCGCAAACATCAAAGTAAAATGGCTCGAAATCATTATCATAAAAAGTAGGATCAATTTCAGCCTGGTGAGCCTCTACCGGATCATCATCTTTCTCAAAAGGCCCAACTTCCTTTATAAAAGCAATCAAATCAAATTTGGCATGATCAATCTCATCTGAATCAGGGTGAATAGGAACGGACTCATTAGTGAAAGTAGTCGAATCACATCTGTCTTGTCTAGTCTCAGAGTCTGCCTTCCGCTCTAGGGTTTCTATCGTGTAAATTCTGCGGATGTCATCAATGTTTCTCCACATACCAGAAGGGGTAACTCCAAGGTATATGCTTTCCCAGTCTTCCTCCTTGAAGAGGAATTCTTGGGTTTCATTAGCATCCAACATATAACAAGAATCTCTGATATTATCCTCGAGGTCAAATTCCTTGGGGTTGGCTAACATGGGCGAGATCTCATGGGATGTAGGTCTCTGGTCAGTAGTAGGTGTAGTGATCAACACATCGCTCCCACATCAGAACAGAAGCGAATCTCTCCTGAACCATAATCAATAACAGCTCCCGTAGATGCGAGGAATGGTTATCCCAGGATGATTGGAGGGTGCTCCACAGGGGTAGAGGTCTCCATGGGCAATACAACAAAATCCGAAGTGAAATTCATGCCCTGAATACGAATGACATCATTTTCTAGAATACCCTTCAGCCTCTTGATAGATCCATCAACAAATTGAACTATCATCCTGGTTTTCTTGAGAGGCCTAAAATGAAGAGACTGTACCATAGAAAAGGGTATTATATTGATTGACGAACCGCCATCAAGGAGAGTGTTATCACAAGAATAGTCAGATATAGAGCAACTCACAAGAGGTGTGGCAATGTTCCCTTTCTTAAAATACAGACGGTGAGAGATGGCATAGGCAGTGGCTATGGTCAAGATGTGACGCTCAGATCTTCTCCTTCGCTTTCTCTTCTTGTGTTGAGGAGTAGATAAATACGTCATGGCATGTTGAAGTGGGTATTTAATAATCTCATGAATGGTGGACAACACTAAATGTCCAGTCAACATTTTTTTGAATTTTTGGACCTACTCCATACAAGGAAGGAGATCTGAATCAGCATATACACGAGGATTGACAAGAGCGGTCTGTATAGTGGAATCCTCGGGGTCAAAGTTGGGACATGTGGTGGATAGATGTGTGGGTAAATGATCGGTCATTTGGGTCCTCTCCTCTCAAAATGAATCAATAATGTATCGCTCGGAATCTTTTTGGATTTTTAAAATTTTCTCATTTTTTTGTATTTTGGGTGATTGCAAGCTCTCATGATTATACTCAAGTGAATCCATATCCTCATACAGTGGAGCAGGATTCTGGCTCATATTTATGTTAAATAGATTTTTAATCCCCGAATTCATATGCTCCATCATCTGGTTCAGTGTCTCAAATGTGGAAATCATGAAAGGTGACTCCAAGATTTCATGATCAGGTGGGTTGAATGAGGGCTGGTAAAAATCATCGTCTGATTCCTGAAATAATGGGTTAGGTGGATATGCACAAAAATCAGGAGGAAAGTCCTCCTGGAAAAGGAAAGGTGGATCGTCTGGAGAGTGCGAGAAGTCCTCGAAGATTGGACAAAAATAACTCCAGTCGGCCATCTCCGAAACAAAAGACGAGATCGGGAGAGCACGAGGGTCAAGTCAAAAGATATGGAGAAAAAGGCGCAAATGCTCAGTCGAGTATGCACACGAGCAATCAAACACAATACAAACCCCCAGTTCACCAACTCAACTCATGGTGAAGACCGTGAAGGTTCGGTCAAATATCTTGTCAATTTTAGAGTTTGGTGGGAATACAATCTATCAGAGCAGTTAAAGCGAGCTGTTAGGAACCCAATGCACTCAGGAGACTGGCCCAATCCTAAAGTTAGATCTTTACCAGCTAGTATGAATTACGGACCGTTTACCGGCTACCTGATCAATTCAATCTGTTAAGGATGTCATGGGCCGCTTTACCGGCTACCGGAGAGATCCTCACAAGAGAACGACTAACCCAAGATAGTAGTCTGAAAAGAGTTCGGGCGTGGCTCAATCCTAGTGTGCTGGTCGCTCTCTCGCTACATACAAACCAAACAATGAGGGGGTTATTCTCCCCAAAATAATGATTTTTCCTTGTGTTAATTTTAGGGTCGAGTTTTCTTTATCAGTCTCGTATTTTAGGCAGTTGTCACTTGGTTAAAATATTTTCAAAGAATCGCCTACCGAGTGTCCAATTTTCTTTTTAACTTATGTGAGTAAAAACAATGAAGGAGATCGGAAATGCCAATGTGCGATTAAAAACAATGATGCATGCAAGGGTTTAGAGATGCGTACCTTGTCTCCAGCACTCTACATGCAAGTGATCTACGCAGAATTGAAATACAAAAAAATAAACTAACCTATATGCAAATTCAAGTGAACCGTCCTAGATGATAGCTTCTATTAACAGGTAAGAACAATTAATTTGACTAAATCCAAATTACGCTCTACTCTAGAGGTACAGAAATTCTTGTTTAGGGTGTTTGGACCTAATTAGTTACATGTCTCAAGCACATTAATTAAAGCAATCAAGAGGTATCTCACGAAATCAGGGGAAAACAAAGAAAAATAAGGCGATGAAAATAAAATCGGTGAGGTCCCCCAAGTGCACCAGTACTTGGTGAAACAGACCCCGCAACAAATGAATGTCCATTTTATATAGTTCAAATGCTAGAAAAATCTCTCTCTCCTTTTCTCGTCTCCTTCAATTCTTATTCTCCTCTTCTCACGCTATCCTACAGCTTGGTGAAGAATCAAGTTGCCTCAACGTCGCTTGGGTGCTTCGGCTCTCCTAGGATCGCGTCCTTTGCTCCGTGAGCCCTCGCAAGAAAAAGAAAAGAGAATGTGTAAGAAACACGATTATCAAATATAAAAAAATGAAATGAATGCAGTGGATATGAACAATGAAGTGAATGGAAAAATGTAAACAGATATTTACAACAAAGAATAGCAGGTCAAAAGATAAACCTAACTACCCTCGTCGTGCCTCCCCGGTAACGGCGCCATTTTGTTGTGCCACAGGCCTTCGAGGATGGAAAATTGATGAATAGTGGTCGTTGTTATCCCCAAAAATCCCGTGACAAAAAATAAATTTTTTTCTACTTATTTACCTGTATAGGAGATAAGATCAAACTCAGGGAGGCTACAATTCCCGAGGGTTATTCAATTAATCGAAAAAAATTCAATTAAAAGAAAAAGGAAATCTCAAAGGCAAATTATCCGTGGTTTTTGTAGAATTTTTCTCTTTTTAATGTTTTTATATTTTTTATTTCTATTTTTTTATTTTATGATTTTCAAATTTTTAGTGAGTTTAATTTTTGCAATTTTTTATTATATCAAGAACAATATGCACAAAATAAGAAATACGCACACCAACTCTTTTTTGTAGTTTTCAATTATATCAAAAAAATGCTCAGAAAAAAATCTAGAGAAAATATTTTTTGTATTTTAAAGATTTTGAAATATATTTGGTATTTTTTTATAGAATTTTCAGATGTTTTTGTATTTTTTCTAAAAGGTAAACAGTGATAAAAATGAGAAATAGTGCACAGCCAGAAGTAATTTGCAACTTAAAAATATTTTAAGTGCCCAAAAATCTTAGCGATTATTTTTATGATAGACTATATGTAAATATCGACAAACAGGAAGTGAAAGGACAATTTTTGGATTTTTATAGAATTTTTTATGATTTCTATAAGATTCAGTATTTTTATTTTTTTGATTTTATAAATAGTTAATCCACAAAATTTGGATTAAAATTAAAAGACCATAAAATAAAACTACTCTAATTTTTTGGAATTTTTGGAGCTATTTTCAAATTTTTAAGAATTTTGAATTTCTGAAAGATAAAAAGACGATTTTTTTATTTTCTAAATATATCAAAATTCAATAAAAATTCATGAAAAATTTATACAATGATAAAAACTACAACAGGAGCGTGCACAATATTTTTGAGAATTTTTCGATTAATAAAAACATTTATTTCATCAGAGAGATCAAGCAAATTATTGTTCTTAAAATGGGACCAAAATGCAATTGTTCAAAGTTTAAGGGCTGGATATATAAATAAATAAAGAATGAAGCTCAGCTGCAAATTACCCAGGAAGCATGTGCAATGCACGTGACTTTCTTTGGAGAGCAGGGACGTCCTTGCAATTCAGACAACCTTGAGGGGCTCTTTCACAATTATTTCAATAGTTTATTCAAAACCCAACTTCTAGGGCTTGGTTGTCTTCGTTTGTTTTTCAACAGGGGAAAGGGGAATGGCAGCTGCCACCCCTTCTTCTTCTGTCCAATGGGGGCATGGTGCGAAGGTCGGACGACGTCAGCGCCATGGGCGACGTGGAGGTCGCGCACCGCATGCGGTACTGAGGGCGACGCGGCCTCACGGAGGAGCAAACGTAGGAGGAGGACCACACACAGGGCGGTCGAAGCGGAGCTGCTGGACTGTGCGGCCACTGGAGCAGTGGCGTGGGCGGTCTAGATGCACGAGCAGCGCCGGCGTGAAGGGCGACGCGGGCGACGGGTGGTGGTCGAGACCCGTTGCTACTTTTTTATATTATTTTTTTATTATTTTTTTGTTCTTTTATTTTTATAATGAACTGATACTAATAAAAATGTTTTTTGATTTTTTTAAAATAGGAAATGTAAACAGTAATAAAAATAATTTTTTAATTTTATTATTATTTTTTTTATTTTGATTTTCCTGCAAAACAAAGGTTAGAGAAGAAAAACAATTATATCTTTTTTTTATTTTTTTTCTTTTTATTTATAAACAAATCAGAAGGTGAACGAGGATCCGGTGAAACGGGAGGAATCGAATCCGGTTCTCTGACCACCGTGTGTGGTCGGAGTTGATAGATCATGGAAGATAGAAAATGAATGCAAAAAGATCAAGAAAATGAGATGAACGTGAAATCGATGGCAGATCAAATCGTGATGATTCTACGATCTAGAAAAAAAATAATTGACAAGGAAATAAAAATGCGAGAGATAAAACTACGATTAATCTACAATAAAAATAAGAAAAAGATTGATGTGGATCTCACCTTAGGAGCAGAAAAGACCTTGATCACGTCAACGAAGGCCGACGCATTGCCACCGGACAACTCGGAGGCTAGGAACCCTTCTGCGACAAGAAGACTCTCGAAGATCGATCTTTGGTGAGAGGAGACAAAAATCCAGAGAAAATATTTTTTTTATTTTAAAGATTTTAAAATATTTTTGGGAATTTTTGTAGAATTTTTAGATGTTTTTGTATTTTTCTATGAGACAAACAGTGATAAAAAATGAGAAATAGTGCAAAGCCAGAAGTAATTTGCAACTTAAAAATATTTTAAGTGCCCAAAACTCCATGCAATTATTTTTATGACAAACTATATGCAAATATCTACAAAGAGAGACTGAAATCAAGACTTTTGGATTTTTGTAGAAGTTTATATGATTTTTATGAGATTTTTAGTATTTTTTTCCATTTTTTGGGTTTTATAAAGAATTAATGCGTGAAATTTGCAAAGATATTAAAAGACAACTAAATAAAACTACTTTATTTTTTTGAAATTTTTAGAGCAATATTTGAATTTTTATGAATTTTAAAATTTCAAACAGGGAAAAATGGTATATTTTTTATTTTTTAATAATATTAAATGATGACAAAATGCAATGGAAATTTTATGTTAAAAAGATAAGCATGTCAGGAGCATAGCATGATTTTTGGAGGATTTATTGATTAACAAAAATATTTATTTCAATGAAAAGCACATGCAAAGACATGTCTAGAATTCAGGGACTGGTCTGTAATTACTCAAAGACTTATAGTCAAACATTAATAAAAAATAAATAAGAGAAAAGAAAGTGTAAATTACCCAGTGAAGGTGTGCTCTGCATGTGCTTGGAATTGGCACGGGCCTTTGTGCGAATTCAAAAACTCCAAAGGTATTTTTTGCATTTACCCAAAACACTATAACTAAAAATGCTAGGGTTCTTAGTCTTGGCTTCGTTCCTTTTCAGATGAGCAAAAGCGGAACGGCAGCCGTCACCCCTTCTTCTTCTTTCCAATGGCGGCACGGCGCGATGGGCAGCGCGAAGGTCGTGCACCGCACGTGGCACTGAGGGCGACGCGGTCTTGCGCGGGGTGCTGGGTGGTTGGCCTGGAGATCGGCAGAGGGAGGTTGTCGACGCAGGGCATCCGGAGGAGGAGGGCCACGTACGTACTGACGTCAAGAGGAGGGCGTGGCAGATCGGTGGCGTGGCCGCCTGGAGCGCGGGAAGGGGCAGAGGCGCGAGGAGGCGCGTTGTGGACGGTCGCAGCGGAGCAGACCGTGGGTGGAGGAGGCTGCGCCTCGAGGAGGTGGTCGGCTGGAGCCTGCAGAGGCGCATGCCTCTAGGGATGACCGCCTGCGGTAGAGGAGGCAGGGGTGGCTGCCCTGCTGCGATGAGAAATTTTTTTGTGTTTTTATTTTTTGGTTATTTTTATTTTTTTAAAAAAATTGTAAGCATAATAAAGACTTTTCAATTTTTTAACTTTTTTTTTGCAAATAGAACTGTAAAGAGAGATTGAGAAAAAAATTTATTATTATTATTTTTTAATTTTTTTAGTTTTCCTGCAAAACAAATGTTAGAGAAAGAAAAACAATTATATGTGTTTTTTTATTTATAAACAAATCGGAAGGTGAATGAGGATCCAGCAAAACGTGAGGAGTCGAATCCGGTTCTCCGACCACCGTGCGTAGTCGGAGTTGAAAGATCGTGGAAGATAGAAAATGAATGCGAAGAGATTGAGAAAATGAAGTGAAAACTCGAGTTGTGTGCGGATAAAGTCGTGATGGATTTAATGATCTAGATAAAAAAATGACGACGAAATAAAAATGCGAGAGATAAAACTACGATTAATCTATGATAAAAATAAGAAAAAGAATGGATCTCACCTTAGGAGCGGAAAAGACCTTGATCACCTCGACGATGGCCGACGCGCTATCACCTGACGGCTCGGAGGCTAGGCACCCTTCTGCGACAAGAAGACTCTCGAATATCGGGCTCCTTTCACCAAAGATTAATCCAGTTGGAATGATGGAGAAGGAGCCATATAAATAGAAAAGATAATGGAGATGAAATTTGAATTTTTGATTTTTTGGATAAAGAGATGAGAGAGAAAAAATTGAAATGAGATAAAGATAAAGAGAGATAAAATTAACTATTTTTTTGAATTTTTGTCACTTTATTTATTGGAAAATTAAAAGTTAATTTTTTTTTATTTTTTGTGGAAGTTAGTTAAGAAAATTAAATATATACATATACTATATACATATATAACAATATATACATGGGTAAATGAGGAAATTAGATTTTTTTTTTGTTTTAATATTTTTATTTAATTTTTTTATTTTTATTTGAAAATAATTAGTAAAAAAATTACAAATATATATACATATACAATATGTACAAAATATATGGGAAAATTGGACAAACCACCCCAGAAAACCAACTTTTTACTCGTAACTGCAAAAATTATGAAAATATAGCCATTTTAAAGATAATTTAATTTAGAATCCAAAATGGAAGTGAGATTGGTTCAATTTGAGTTCATAAAGAGCTGGAATTGGTCTTTCAATTTGTGCTTAGTGGCTTTTTTCCAAGTGTGGTTGCTTTTTCTTTGTACATGATTTAATTATGCAATTATTTTTATAAATTACCACACATTTTTTTACAACTTTGGTTTTGAAAGTTATTTGATCTGAGGTCAATTAAGATACATATAAAATAGTAAAGTATACAAATATACACAACACACAATTTTTTTGGATTTTCTAATTGAGGACCCTATCTCCCCCTACTTTATTCCTGGTCGATAAGGTCAAATCTTGACCTTCTCTCGGGGTTCGGGTCAGTCTGTATCTATTATATATACAGTCTTCCTTTTTTATTTTATTTTCTTTATTTTTCCTTTCTTTCTATCTTTATTTATTTAAGGTTAAAATAATATACAAATATACAATATTTACACACAGATGAAAGTTATTAAGAATGTGGAGTTAGTGTTATATACATGTGTTTTATAAGGGATTTTAAGCTAAAATAAATTAATAAAGATGAAGAATCGCAGATTCATCAAATAGACAATCTATAAAACACTTATTAGTATTCTTATATCATTCCAAATGATTAGGATATCATCTACATTTAGCACGATGAACGCAATGGCACTCCCACTAAGCTTCTCATGGCTCATCAAGATTCTATCTGAAATCATAACATTTATAATTTCAGCAAATCCAATGTTCCAACTACAAGAACCTTATGTGAGTCCATAGATGGAGTTCTTCAGCTTGAACACCTTGCTTTCCTCAACCATGAAGCCCTGAGGATACTTCATGTGAATATCCTCGTTGAGGTATTCATAGAGGAATGCAATGTTGACTTCCATCTTACAGATGTCATAGTCAAGTTGTATAGGCTACGATTAGAAATATTATGATGGTTTTAAGTAAGGTCAATTAAGAGCAAGTCTCATCACAAGCAATGTCTTCTCTTCTATGTGTAGCTCATGGCTACGAGTCGTGCTCTGAAGGTCTCTCTACCTTCTCATTATTTTCCTCTTTCTCTTGAAGGTCCATTTACACCTAACGGGTCTTACCCTTATAGGTGGATCCTCGAGGGTCCATATACAACACTTGTATATGAAGTCTTCTTTAGACTTTTTTGCTAACATCCATCTTTCCATGTCATGATCTACAAAAACTTCATCATATGAAGTCCGATCAATGTCAGACTTAATTGACACATGGAATCCATCCTCAAACTCATTTGAATAGGTATTAGTGTTTCATTTTTAATTGTCCTTATAGTTTCTGATTTCAAGAGCCTCGCTATCTTCTCAAGATTTAATGAGTTCCTTCACTTCATTTTCATCTTGATTCTCGAGAGTCTCATCCTCTAAGAATCATATACTTAAAGATGAAATCTTTTTAGAATCTTAAGGTCATAAAGTAGGTATCCGATACCATCCTTTTTTCCTAAAGAAGTAGCACTCTCTTGTGCTAGATTCCAACTTACTTGCTTCCATGACAAAGTTGTGGACCAAGAAACCCTAAATCCTCAAGTGTTTGACACTAGGCTAGGTTCCAAACCATAACTTATGAGGATGTTCAGGTTTAGATTTGCATAGCACCTTATTAAGAATATATATTTTAGTCTCTACTACATATATTACTTGCAACTATGAGGTAATTATGCTCATATTCATCATTGATCAAATAATGTCAATGATCTAATTACATTTAACTACAACTCTATTGAGTTTAGGTGTATTAAGAGGAATGAGATAGGAATGATATTCATATCTCCATAAGGTATTCCTTGAATTCATCTAATAGGTACATGCTACCTAGGTTAGATCAAATTCATTTCATCTTCCATCAAAATTTGATTCTGAATCAAAAAAGTGAAATCTTTGAACATTTCAAAGGTTTCTAAGGTAAAGGAAAGAAATCTAATATCACTAATAATCATCAATAGATATCACATATCATTAATGTGTATAATGATACAGATGATCCATATACATCAATATGTATGAGATATTGAATACCTTGACATCATACATCATGCCCAAAGAAAGGTGCATTGTTCATTTTTACTTAGAATATATATTCACAAGCATGTAAGATTTGAAATTTCAAACAGTACGAAGTTTCATCTCTTACTAGTCTATTGATCTCATCAACAGACATTTGTCCAAGGCTTGATGCCAGATCATTGTCAAATGATCTTCATCCTCCTATTGATCTTATAAGGTTTTATTTTCAGTATTTAGAAATGTTAATGAACCATTCATTAATTTTCTAATTTAATAGAGTCCACTAGATGTTAGATTACTATCTGAAATATATCCATCATAACTCTTTATGATAGGTCTATTCCAGAATACATGTTCATTTCAAACATTTAGAAATAAACAATGAATGTATTCTAATATCCAGGTCATAGAGACATTCTCTAGGACTAAGGACTCTCCCACTGAAATCATGAAGTCGATCTATCCAATAGAGATTGTTGCAACAATTGCATCAATATCCATGTGGATGACTATTAAACCTTAAGATCAAATTTTCTTGTCTTCTAAAACATAAGCAACCAATTGCAAATGTCAATAGAAGAATGAGATAAAATTATTAGACTTTGATCTTATCTAATAAGTAAGTCAATTTCAATGATGTTATGTAGATGTAGATTATTCCGATGCACTATCTGAGTCCTTCTCTAAGGATCCTAGATAGACTTGATAGTCATACTATCAACACATCAGCTTGTTGTAGTATTGGCATTCATCCAACTCTTTGGATGTCATATGGAAGTCATAAAAGTACAGTTAACTCTTTGACTTTCCTTCTTACTTGGGTCAGACCCATGCTTCCACTGCGCTCCCTTCATATATAAACAACCATTGCTTGAGACAAAGGAACTCTTACATTGAACATTTCCACAAGGGACTTCAATATAAGAGTACTTCAACATTTATAAATGCTTCATCAAATACAAACAATGTGAATATTATGAAGCTTCATGAATGACCAGAGTATAGTTAATAGAATGATGACACTCATCATATCTACATCCATCTTAACCCTTAAAGACTTTGGTTCGGGTAGGTACTCAAATATTTTGAGCACATCATCTCTTACTGAGCCACCATTCTGCATAATGCAGTGAACCATGTCATTCATGATTAAATGTAAAGAGCACATATGTATGCCAAAACATCTTAGATTTTACAAGGATTATATGGCAATTATGATCATCATCGACATGATACTTACAAAGCGTACTCGATGAGAGATCAAGACTACAGAGAAAAAAAACCCTAGGTTTTTGTCTTATTATCCATTTAATTGTCATTCCTCATTATTATGAGAAAATTTGCACATTGCAACCACATACATTATGTGTCCAATTGCAAGTACACTATCTTGATCATGCATCCAATTCATGAGAATTTACTGGTTATTATTGAGTATAGTATTGAGTGGGTTAATGAGGATTATCTGGAATAAGAAATTTGCATAAATATATATAAATATATAATTTACTTTGATTTAGGAATTTTTATATCAAAGTTGTCTTACCTTGTCAACACTAAAGTTCATTCCCTTATTCACTTTCAATGTAAGAGATATACTTACCATTATATCTCAAGCAAGATCCGAGATATCCTTTTCTATCTTTGTTACATCGTAATAATATGAGAAACTGTAACTCGGATAAAAAGAAGCGGGAACTCATTCCGCTTTGCAAGTTCAACTTGCATTTCCCAAATCAGTCTTTAACACCTAGGCCCACAACCCCTAAGGCTATGATGACCTCTTGTTAATTGAACCAACCGTGAATAGGAATAACACTCACTATGCGCAATCCAATATTGCCGTAATAATATGAGGACCCGATATTATGGTCCCTACACATACGACCTTACTCTTTTGAGAAGAAAAGAGCCTGATTCATATGCACTTGTATGAAGGAGCTGTCACTTCGGATAGGCATTTCCTACATACAATCCCTGGTGATAAAGTCCTTCATATTGACGGGAGACCTTGGATGTCACTTATGCGATCCTCCATATCATGTTCAAATTCTACATAAATTATTGTGAATCATATTCACATAACTAATTCTTCTAAGGGAAATAACAACTCTATTCATAATAGAGTGTTTTGATTTTAATTGGATTACAATTAATCTAATCATATTAAGTTAATGATTCAATTAATATCAAACAAAACATTCTATATTGTTACTTAAAATATGGTATAATATTAAATACATATTATTTGAATTTTAATAATTAGAAAAATACATCATGATTGCTTCAAGCATTATCCTTTCCTTACCTGATGTCATGGAAAGTACTGACGGGAGTGGGACATACCACTTACGGAGCAACCTTCTACCCCAACGCTCCCTGACTAGACACCATACATGCTGATGAATCTCAAATTCATCACTCTAAATCTCATTAATTAAGCTCAAAATCCTCAAAATCATCAGCATTTTTGCATCTATTCCACATAATTAGCATTCAAGCATGTTTTAATAAGAATTGCATTTTATCCATTATTTCTGCACAAAATAAGAAGCCAAAAATCCAACAAAAATTGACTTGTAAATAGCCTAACTTCCCTGATTTTTAACTCATTCATGCTAACTCCGAATGACCCAAAACCACCTCCACTATGTACATATCACTAACAAGAATAAAAGAAAAAATACAAAAAAATCACTAACCCAAATAAGTGGACCAAAAACCCAGACCCTAGTTTCAGGATTTCCGGACTAAAACCCTCATATCTTCTGCATCCAGTGTTCGTTTTAATCCTACTCACTTTTGAACTATTGTACATTTAATTACATTCAAAACAAGACCAAGTTCAAGTGAATCGAAGCTCATCTGTGAAAGTTGGGTTTTGGGACCTCTTTCGTACATTGTGTATTTTAGCGATTTTTGACCGATTATTTTATGTACATAATTAAGCTATTTTAGTTTATTTCTTTTTCATTTGTCTTCTTTGATAAAAGTTTTATTAAAATGTGCAAAAATCCATACGAGAGACAACAAGCATAGAAAGGAGAAGACTTAGCATAGATCTTAGCTAAGGATTTTATTTTATTTTTTGTAAGAGAGTGATTTATTTTCATTATTAATTGTAATAATTTTGAACTTGGACGCTACTTCACAAACGAGGTCCATTCCCCGAGTATTTATTCACCTGAAGGCCTAGTTGCAGTTTTTAAAGAATTTATCACTTTTCTATTATTTGTTTTTGATGTTTTGAGTTTTTCTCCTTTATTTATATTTTTTTGTGTGCATGGAGCCCGTAGATTATATGATTTCTTATATTGGTAATTAGTTCCAAACCCTAATAAGAATCATGTTCTTATAGTCTTCTACGTTTAGATTCTAGTCAAATTAATAATTGTCAACTATTTGGACTTGAAACCACATGCCTAGAGAGGCACCATACAACGCAGCATACAACGCTAGCAGGACCTGTTGTGGCGGGCACCGAGGTGTCTCCAAGATCGGACTCTCAAGTTCATTTTTGAATAATTAACATTTGGTTCTTCACGACTAATAACAGTTTATGCTTAGGACGATTTTGTCAATTGCACACCGCCATGTTGATATGTTTAAAAACTATATTTTTTCATACCACATGGAGAGAGCTAGGAAGCATTGTAAGTCCTCTAACTTTACATGCATCATTAGATTCTATGGTGAGATTTCTATCAATGAATGACTTGCAAGGATTTTTGCTATATCCCTTTGATTTGAGCACCTAAGACTTACACAAAAATTCACAAAATCATTAGGTGCTTGTATGCAAAATATCAAAAATAAGTGAAAACCCAAAAATTCTACAACAATGGGACTACTAAATAAACTTTGACCTCAATTAAATATGTAATGGACTCCATTGTTTTGGGTTCATAAAGTCCTCATTATCTTCAGTTACCTTAGGAAGGGACCAAAGCCCCTCCCATAAAAGAGGCGTGACCCGCTAAGGATTAGGGCCAAAAACCCAGTCTGTAATTGCCTTGTGTATCGCTTGGATTCTTAAGTATTGGTGCTTGTATCGTACATGGACGAGTAGGACCTGGTCAATGATGATTTTCTCGCCTTGTGTAGAACGTCGACCTTATCTGAAGTACTGAGCTTAGGCCATGCCCTCGAGGTGTCTCTGTCTCATCGTCCCGCGTCTGAGTAGGTCCTAGCAAGCTCACGGGTGATTCTGTTGCGATCATGGTCTGAAGCAGCGATTTCACCTATCAGCTTTGTCTCTCTCATTCTTTGGGTGAGTAGGTATCCAAGAAGGGTTACAAGGACCTCAAAAAGTGCAGACTGCAGGTCACAAAGGAGGAGGACAAGTACGGGATACTTTTCCTGTAGTACTCTCGCTCCTATAGGGTTAGCGTCTAAGGACTTACTAAAAGATAAGCCTGAAATAACAAATCTAAAAATGAAAATATAAAAATATCCCATACTTTACGACTTAACATGTGTAGTGTTGATGAACCCAATTTTGTATTATGTATTGTATGATCTAGATCAAGGTTCAAAGATCAAGTCTAATGCACTTAAGCAAATTTTGTTTCATGTGTTTCCTCTTTGACCCCACGATCGCTTAGATCCTTTCTACTATTTTACATTCATTTTTATTCCTCGTTTACCATCGTATCTTTCCTCGTGCATCGATCCTTCTTTTCCTCCACGATGTTGATCTATGGATGGTCTAGTCAGGACTCTGCCAACACCTACATCGATTCCATGGACTCAGCATCATCAATAATTCGAGGCAATTCTCGAGAACCTGGTTCGAACCTTGCGAAAAAATCTTCAAACTCCTCATCTTATTTACACTATGTATTTCCTAATAAACGGGGACCACTCTTGTCCCACTTCCGACTGTGGCGATTGGAGGTCGATTTCAGTCTACAACTTTTACTCATTCACAATTGTCTAGGATTGACCTTAATCTCAAACTCAACACTTTAGCTGGTATTCAATTTCATAGTGGTTTGATTGGGAAACCTCTTGCATTACAGATAGAAGTCAGACATGGATCCCAATCCGGAGTTCATTTCATCAGATTCAGACCCAGAAATGGCTCCTCAGGGCAAAAGAAAAGGGATAGGGCATCAACCTCCCCAGACATAGCAGGGCCAAGCACCCGATCAGAATCAAGTGAATGCTCATTTGCTTGCTTCCATCCAAGCCATCAAGCAGCAACTAACTGAGCATGCACTAGTGCAGACCACATTCCAAGACATGTTGAATGATATGAGGAATAGACCCAGAGGAGGAGGAAAGGATGAAAGACCATATGATGATTAAGAAGAAGAAGAACAAGGACGTGAGGTTCCTAAGTTCATGCTCAAATAGTCTTATAACTCTAGAGACAACAGATGACTGAGTGGATTTGCATCCCCCAGTGCATGCTCATTTTGAGCTCAAGCCCTAACTCCTTGCTCTTCTTCCAACATTTCATGGAAACACCAATGAGGAGACATACATTCACCTGCAACAGTTTTCCTGCGTCTGTGGAACAACGCACTACCCTAACATCCCGGTAGATGTAGTCAAGATGATTGTGTTTCCCTTCAGTCCCTCTATCGGGTCAACCATCTAGGGAAGGTTGTGACGACCTAAGAGGATCTCAAGTCTGCATTCCTCCCCAAGTTCTACCCTCTCAGTCATCTCAGCCAGACGCAAGCCCAGATTAACAGCTTCTCCCAGGCTACCCACAAGTCTATTCTTGAAGCATGGGAAAGATTTAAAAATCTGTAAGAGAAATGCCCCCACCAAGACATAATGAAGACCGTCTTAATCCAACACTTCTTCACGGGCTTGACTACAGAAAGTCAGAGGCTAGTTGACTTATCCTGCAGTGGATCACATTTTAACAAGTATGAAGACGTTGTTTGGTAGATATTTGAGAAGATGGCGAAAGGAGAGGCCACCCTTTCTTCATTCGAGCATGCCAAAAGTAGCCTCAGATCCTCCACAAGCCTATCCATATTGGTGTCCCATGCAGACAGAGATGAAAGCTCCAACCTCAGCATCATTGGGGACCATCTGTCAAAAGTGGACATCATTGAAAAACGATAATAAGATTTATAAAAATTAGCATTGATCGAACAAAGAACATGGAATATGGACAAATTGGATCTCACCAAGCAAGTGGAGTTTTTGGTGAGTACCATTAGTGCCTGCCAATCGGTGACCCCATCATCCGAGACTACCATTGAGAAGACAAAAGAGCAGCCCACAAAACATTAGCCTCAACACAGTCCACAGCAACCTGCAGTCCAGCACATGTATTACATGCAGACTCCCGACCATTCACCGCAGCATCAGCAGTTGGTGGTATACCAACCAGAGCCCCAGCCTTCTTATGATCCATTCTCTCCCCCATCGCCTCTCATTAAAGAGGTGAATGGAGGTTGGTCCAACAAAACACAGATGGCCCGTCCAGGTGGACCTCAGCAAGGCCAGCCTGCAAATTCTTGTCCATTCCCTCGGCATCAAGGAGGGAGATTTGTCTAGTCCTCGCAGCCTCAATACCACTAGTCTCCACAGTATCACAATATTTGGAGACAGAATCATCCATACAAGCAGCCGTAATACAACCAGCAACAACCGTATCATTCCTATGTGATTGCACCTTACCAGCAGTATCCTCCTCCTCACTATCAAAATTAATATCAGCTTCCTCCACATCAACAACACTATCAACGACACCTATCCCAGCCTCCACACCATTAACCATAATGTGGTTAGCTTGCTAAACCTTCTGAGGAAGCTCCTGTGAACCCGAGCCTCGATTGCTTAGCCCTCTTGGTAAATGGCTTAGTAGAGATGACTCAAAAGCTAGATGACCTGACAACCACCAAAAATCCAATTCCGACCCAGGAAGAAGACAACCCTAATAGCTTTAAGCAAAAGAGCACACATATTGTGAAGTCCCCATTGTGCTTGTAGAGTAAGATGATTGTGATTTTCTTTTGTATAATGTTGTTACACTCAGGAGCGGTAGGGTCTTTCCACTATCAGAGGGAAGAATAAAGCTTCATCTAGTGAATCGTCGTCTTCTGCATCATTAATGCCAGCTACAAGTTCTGATGATGAAGAAGGAGGAGGAGGAGCCATAACATCTACTAGACACCACCATCCACAGCAAAAAGAACAAAAAATCATAAAAATAAAAAAGACCAAAAAGATGATTGCAGTTGAAGCATAGTCACACTAGCCACGAAGTAGCAAGCTATAGCAGCCGATACAACGCCAATCAATGCATCAGAGAATGCATTTTTTGTATGTACATCCCCAGCCCCAGACTGTACACCTCTTTGTAGTCCGATTGTACAAAATATTGTGGACATGAATATTGATGTAAATAAGATCGATACTTTTGATTTCAGTTTTATACATATTCCTTTCTCCTATGCAATTGAAAGTCTAAAAAAAGCAAAACAAAAAATGCATTATCTAATACATGTGTTGTAGATATTCTTATGAACTTGACTATTTAATTACCTTACTGAAATCCATGGAATATATGCCCACTGTGAAGAAGGGATTGAAAGAAGCATGCACGAACAAGCGTCGGTCAAACCGCAATAACAAAAACTGGTAGTTGAAAAGCACATCCTATCCATAGCTACTATGGAAACAATCGGCAACCTCCCAGAAAAAAGGTCAGACAAAGGATCACCTTTATTAAGATGTGAGATTTGTGAACAGATGTTCGAGCAAACTCTGCTTGACAACAGCTCTTCAATCAACCTCGTACCTGCCTCATTGCTCACATAATTTGGGCTAGGACCTCTCAAGCCGACACACATGATCCTTCAGTTCACTGATCTATCAATCAAGCGACCACGAGGACTATTGGAGGACGTTGTTGTAACGATGCAGGACATGCAGTTTGATGTTGACTTTGTGGTCCTTGATATGGACTTTGTTGGACATGCGAGCGCACGGCGAGCCATTATGCAATAAATGTTATTGCAAATATCATTCCCTAATCTGAAATGAAGAATAGATAATTTGCATAATAGGTCCCTTAGTACGATTAGGGTTATGTACCATGGCCATCTTGATGATCATACAGCTGTTGATTCAAATATTGAATCATAGAGGCTGGTGCTTAGATGAACATATAATGAGTTAGATTGAGGACTCATCAAGCACCATCAAGTGATTGTTAAGTGATGATCTCCAGCCTGAGTAGGAGGTGGCAATCCTGTCTCAGTTAGGCTGATATCTGACCGACCTCTTGATGCAGGTCCTCTGCATAGGAATAGAGATTCGGAGGTGTTAGAAAAGTTAGTTCAAAGAGATGACTTAAAAAGATCGAGATAACCAAAGTCCTATGTCGTATGTTGTCATGATATAGGCATGTATCCTCTGACCGGAGACAGATGCGTTACTATATGTCTAAGTATGTGCATTTGGCAGACTAATAGGTTTATGACCTAACCAAGGTCTATACACCGGCGCATTGGTGTGCATATAGGTTCGTTACTGAACCGGAAGACATGAGCTCACTCATGAGATATTGGGAAGAACCAAATTCAGTGCGCACGGTCATCTTGCTTTGGAAGCTTGACTGAATTTGTAGGTTTGATATATACTTTTGGAAAGTATATGATCAAGACCTAGGTATGATATATGCTTTTGGAAAGTATATGATCGATACCAACTCCCAATGATCAAAATGAGAAACTTACTGATAAAACCCTGAAGTAGACAGTATAAAGTTGATCTAATACTTCGGGTTTATTCTGAGTCTTCTAGTATGCAGGATGTACATGTATTGGGAATACCTGAGGGTGATGTGATCATAAATGATTGTATAACCATGATGCTTCCATTCCTAGGGAGTGATGAAACGGGTCTGGATTTTATTGACTCCTCTCAGTAGAGATCTGATCTTAGTCCAAATATTGGACATTGATCTGAATGTGATTCAGATTCAATGAGAAGATTAGATTTGCGGTCTTGATTTAATCAAGCATGTATGGGAGGCCCGAGATCTGGATTTGAGATGTGATCTCAATATCCAAGTCACTATACGTGGAACAATACAATCGCCATGTCCTTATAATATATAAGAGAGAGCTATTTACATTTGTTAATTAAATGTTAATGTGAATTGGATTCACATTGAACAATTAATTGAAAATGTAATTCACATTTTATTTTGGGTTGTGAATGTGATTCACAATTTTCCAATGGCAAGAGTGCAATGTTCACAAAATAATTTGGAATTATTTTGGTGAATATATTTGCAACAAAAGTTATTGTATATATTGGAGAAATTAATGGGTTAATGTATCTCATGGAATAAAAGGAGAAGAAGTCACCTTCCTTGAATGGAGGGTGGACGGCCACATTCCCTTCATGGAATGTGGTGGCTGTCCACTCCATTCTTAGAAGGAGGCTTGCCTCCTTTCTATTTCTTCAATGGAGATTGATTTGATATAAATCAAATTATATTTAATATATATATATTTGATTTTTTATCAAACTAATTGTTTTTGGTTTGTACCAACACAAATCTTAGCCATTAAAAGAAACACAATCAATGGGAGACATTGGATTTGTGTTGTCCATGGATTGAGATCCATGGATCCCAAAATATTATAAAAGGAGAGGCACCCCTTTGCTCTTCTTTACACAACAAGAGAACATAAGTCTCTCTCTCTCTCTCTACATGCCTACTCTCTCTCTCCCTCTTATGGTCATCCACCGTGGATGCCCTAGAGAGGTTCTCCATCGTCCCAGCGTCGTCGTTATGATGCCCGATCGTCTGCTCGTGGATCTCCGTCTCCTTCTGTACGCCTCGCTCATGAAGAAGATGTTGGATCTTGTGTGTCGAGATCAGGAGATCCACCTCTTAGATCATCAACATGGATTACGAGAAGTGCGCGATTCATCCCCGCGCTAGCAAGCGTCTCCTCCGTCGGATCGGACTTGAGACAGGAGCTCTCTTCGTTTAGAGACTCGATCGCAACCACGCTTCAAGAGGTAATCATATTACTTGTTTGTGGTTTAGACGAAACGATCCGATAAGTGTTCTTGGATCATGTGGTTTCGTCTCATGATTTTTTTAAAAAAATTCCGCTGCATCGAGTAACAAATGTGAGTAGTCGCTCCTCGTCGTATTTGATACGACGCTCACGCTTCCGTGATGCGCTTGAGAATCTAACCATATCCTTCAAGTGGTATCAGAGCCTTAGGTCGAAGGTTTTGGATACGATTCATAAAACCGAAGGTGACTTGGTTCGTTAGGGTTGCGAAAGTTTTATCGCATTTCATTTTCGCATCTCTTTTTAGTGATTATTTTAGACCCTGTTTAAATTGTCTAAACACGAAATAAAAACTTGTATTTTGTTTCCTATTAAATAAGAAAACCATAGGATCCGAGTTTACGGAATTTGGATTCTGTTTGCTCTAGATATGGTCGTTTTATTGAACATGTATTCATTGTTACAGGAACTGCGAATCTTAACGTAATTAAGGAATTAATTACTGTTTTAGAAACGCCTTGAAATGCGTTCAAATCACATTGGTTCTGTTGTAAATCATATTAGAAAACTTTGGAAACTTACTTTTCTTAATTTGGATTTAAATTGATTGAGATATGCTAATTTTAGTATGTAGGGGTCACTGCTGAAATTACTTTCCTAATCAAGAACCATGTGATTGTCAATTAGTGAAATTAATTGTTAATTTCATGAAATAATCATGGAAAATATTTGAGAAAAATTGGATGATGATTATTTCCTTAATTGACTTGGCCTCAACCAATAATTGATTAGATTTGATCTAGATCAAAATTGGAAACACAATCATCAAACTCCTTGCTTGAATAGGATTGGGAATTTGTCTAGCGAATTTCCTTATAATCAAAAATGTTTTGATTATTACTATATGGTATACTTTCGGTTGAAGAACCGATGATCATCTCAAGTACAATTTTATTTACTCGGCATTATTTTTTCCTGAGGCGGATATGGTGTCTAGTCGGGGATCGTTGGGGTAGTAGGTTGCAATGTATGCGGTCCGTCCTACTCCCGCCGGTACTGGCCATGACAGCATGTAGGGAACGAATGATGCCTGAGCGATCATGTTGTATTTTTTAATTATTAAAACTCGAATTAATATGTATTTTTGAGATAATACCATATATTCAAGTAAAATCAAGTTTGTTGATTGAATTAGATTGAAAATTAATTTAATATTATTAAGTTAATTATATCCAATTAAGAACACTCTATTATGAATAGAGTTATTATTTCTCTTGGAAGAATTAATTATATGAATATGATTCATAATAACTAATTAGATTTTGAATATGATATGGAGGATCACATAAGTGACATCCATGGTCTCCCGTCAAGGCGAAGGGTTCCGTCGCCAGATATTGTATGTGGGAGACGCCTGTCCGAAGTGACAACTCCTGCATATGATCCATTTGGATCGGGCTCGTCGCTTCTCGAAAGAGTAAGGACGTATGCGTAATGACCCCAATATCGGGTCCTCATATTATTGGGGCGATATTGGATTGCGCATAGCGAGTTATATTCTTGTTGACGGTTGGTTCAATTAATGACGGGTCAACATCACCTTAGGGGTGGTGGACCCGGGTGTTAAAGAATGAATTGGGAGATGCAAGTTGGACTTGCAAGGCAGAATGTGTTCCCACTTCTTTTTATCTGAGTTACAGGTTCTCATATTATTGGGATGTAACAAAGATAAGGAAGGAGATCCCAGATCTTGCTTGAGATATAATGGTAAGTATATCTCTTACATTGAAAGTGATTAAGGCAATGAACTTTCATTGTTGACATGGCAAGACAGCTTTGATATAAAAAATCCTAAATCAAAGTAAAAATATATATTTAGATATATTTATGCAAATTTCTTATTTCAGATAATCCTTCATTAAACCCACTCAATATTATACTCAATAATAACCAATAAAATATCATGGATTGGACCTATGAACCAGATATTGTACTTGCAATTGGACACATAATGTATGTGGTTGCAATGTGCAAGTTTCCTTGTAATAATGAGGAATGATAATCAAATAGACAATAGCACTAAAACCATAGCGTTTGTATGTCTCTTTAAGTTTTGATCTCATCGAATGTACTTTTGAAGTAACATGTCGATAATGATCGTAATTATCAAATAATCCTTATAAAATCTAAGAAGATGTCCTGGCATACATATGTGCTCTCGACATATAATCATGAATGACATGGTTCTCTGCATTATGCAGAATGGTAGCTCTATAAAAGATGATGTATTCAAATTGTTTTAGTATCTACCTGAACCTAAGTTTTAAGAGTTTAAATGGATGTAGATACTATGAGTGTCATCATTCTACTATCTTTACTCTAGTCATTCCTGAAGCTTCATAATATTCATATTGTATAAATTGAATGAAGCTTGTATAAATGTTGAAATACTCTTATATTGAAATTTTTGATTTTAACATAAGAGATCCTTTGTCTTGAGCAATGGTTTCTTATAGATAAAGGGAGCGCAGTGGAAGCATGGGTTGGACCCAAGTAATAAGTACAGTCAAAGAGTTGACTGTACTTCTATGACTGCCATATGACATCCAAAGAGTTGGATCAATGCCAATACTGTAATAAGTTGATGTGTTGATAGTATGACTATCAAATCTATCTAGAATCCTTAGAGAAGGAATCAGATAGTACATCAGAATAATCTACATATAATCATTGAAATTGACTTACTTATTTGATAAGATAAAGTCTAATAATTGTATCTCAATCTTCTAATGACACTTGCAATTGGTTGCATATGTATTAGAATATTAGAAATTTGATCTTAAGGTTTAATGGTCATCCATGTTGGAATTGATGCAATTGTTGCAACAATTTCCACCGGATGAATATACTTCATATTTTCAGTGGGAGAGCCCTTAGCCTTAGAGAATGTCTCTATGACCTGGATATTACAATACACACATAGTTTATTTCTAAATGTTGGAAATAAACATGAATTATGGAATAAACCTATAGAGAGTTATGATGGATATATTTCAGATATTAATCTAACATCTAGTGGACTCCGCTAAATTAGAAAATTAATGAATGGTTCATTAAGATTTCTAATACTGAAAATTAAACCTTTAATGATCAATAGGAGGATAAAGATCATTTGACAATGATCTGGCATCATGTTTTGGACATATGTCTTTTGATGAGATCAATGGACAAGTAAGAGATGAAACTTTAGAATGTCTAAAATTTCAAAACTTGCATACTTATGAATATTGTATTCAAAGTAAAATGTCCAATACACCTTTTTTTTAGAATGGTTTAAGATGTTAAGGTATTCAAGATCTCATACATATTGATGTATGTGAATCATCTATATCAGAATAAACATTATGGATATGAGATATCTATTAATGATTATTTGTGATATGAGATTTCTTCTCTTCACTTAGAAAACTTTGAAATGTTCAAATATTTCACAATTTTGGTTTAGAACCAAAGTTTGAAGGAAGATAAAATGAATTTGATCTAACCAAGGTAGCTTGTTCCTATCAGATGAATTCAAGTAATACCTTATGGAGATGTCAATATCATTCCTATCTCAATCCTCCGAATGAACCTTAACTCAATAGAGTTGTAGGGAGATACAATTGATCATGTGTGACATGATTTGATCAATGATTAATCTTAGCATAATTATCTCTTAGTTTCCAAGTATATATATATATATGTGGTAGAGACTACATTATATATATCCTTAATAAGGTTCCATGTGATTAAGCTGGAATCTGGCACTGGAGAGTGCTACTTCATTAGGAAAATAAAGGATGGTATTGAATACATACTTTATGACCTTGAGATTCTTAAAAGATCTCATCTTTGAGAATATGATTCTTATAGGATGATTCTCTTGAGAATCAAGATGAAAATGAAGTAAAGGAACCCATTTAATCTTGAGAAGATAATGAGGCTCCTGAAATCGGAAACTAACTAGACAATTAAAGATGAAACATTACTACCTCTTCAAATAAGTTTGAGGATGGATTCCATGTGTCAGTTGAATCTGATAATGATCTGACTTCATGTGATGATGCTTCTGAAGATCATATCATGGAAAGATGGATGACAGCAATAAAGTCTAAAGTAGACTTCATATACAAATGTTGTATGTAGACCCTCGAGGATCCAACTATATGGGTAAGACCCATTATGGTGTAAATGGATCTTCAAGAGAAAGAGGGAACCTGATGAGAAGGTAGAGACCTTCAAAGCACGGTTCGTAGCCATGAGCTACACACCGAAGAGAAGACATCGCTTGCGATGAGACTTGCTCTCCAGTGACCTTGCTTTAACCCATCAGAATATTTCTAACTATAGCTATACAACTTGACTTTGACATCTTCACAATGTGAGTCAATATTGCATTCCTCTATGAATACCTCTCTAAGGATATTCATATGAAGTAGCCCCAGGGCTTCATGATTGAGGAAAGCAAGGTGTGAGGCTAAAGAACTCCATCTTTGGACTCAAATAAGCTTCTTGTAGTTGGGACATAAGATTTGATGAAATTATAAATGTTATGATTTCAGATAAAATCTTGATGAACCATGTGAAGCTCAGTAGGAGTGCCATTGTGTTCATCGTGCTAAATGTAGATATTATTTTAATCATTTAGAATGATTTAAGAATAATAATAAGTGTTTTATAATTTGGTTGTTCCATACCTTGAGATATGATCTCAAGGATACCTCTTAGAACTTAGTTCTGAAGTCGTTCAGAGGCAAAGAGAAGAGGGTATTGGGACCGTCATATTAGTAGTACACCTTGGACTTATTCTATTTTCTGGAAAATTCCAAGAAAGGCTTCCTTCCCTTAAGATATGGTAGTGACCTATCTAAAGGGATAGCACCTCAGAGAGTTGAGGAAGTGAATGCTAGAACTGCTTGCACTTGTGCATCAGTTACGAGAAGCTGAGTGTATGCTAGATGTGCAAAAGAGCCTGATGTCTTCCATGCAGTGGGAGTAGTAAACTGTTACTAATCCTACTATGGAGATAAAACACTTGATTGCAGTAATAACAATATCTTCAAAGATGATGAAACTTAGAGATAGTGATCTCAAAGTCTTATCTTCAAAAGTTTAAAACCTTATAGATAATGATCTATAAGGATATTAATTGTAGATACCTTAGGAGATAAAGATCTCCATGAATAAAGGCATTCTGATAAGGATTATGGACATACTGGTTATAATAATTATCGAGCTATAGTGTCAAGAACACTATAACAAAACTGAGTATTGGTTGCATAAGATGCAACATTCGCATTGGATGCGAGCACTGCTACTAGGGGATATGCAAGTGTCGTAAAAGGACTTGGCGTTGTCTCTTGGGAACAGAGTGACTGATCAGCTTACCTAACTATTTTCTAAATAGCATATGATTGTCACATAAGTGTGGGTTTAAATGATTAGCCCATTAATAGCTCTTTGGGCTAGTGGGAGATTGTTGGACATGCGAGCACACGACGAGCCATTATGCAATAAATGTTATTGCAAATATCATTCCCTAATCTGAAATGAAGAATAGATAATTTGCATAATAGGTCCCTTAGTATAATTAGGGTTATGTACCATGGCCATTTTGATGATCATACAGCTGTTGATTCAAATATTGAATCATAGATGCTAGTGCTTAGATGATCATCTAATGAGTTAGATTGAGGACTCATCAAGCACCACCAAATGATTGTTAAGAGATGATGTCTAGCCTGAGTAGGAGATGACAATCCTTTCTCAGTTAGGCTGATATCTGACCGACCTCTTGATGCAGGTCCTCTACATAGGAATAGAGATTCGGAGGTGTTAGATAAGTTAGGTCAAAGAGTTGACTTAACGAGATCGAGATAACCAAAGTCCTATGTCGTATGCTGTCATGATATAGGCACGCATCCTCTGACCGGAGATAGATGTGTTACTATATGTATGAGTATGTACATTTGGCAGACCAATAGGTTGATGACCTAACCAAGGTCTATACACCGGCGTGCTGGTGTGCATATAAGGGCATATGAGTAATACGATCTCTCAAAGGGATCATACAGGTTCGTTACTGAATCGGAAGACATGAGCTCACTCATGAGATATTGGGAAGAATCAAATTCCGTACGCACGGTCGTCTCGCTTTGGAAGCTTGACTGAATTTGTAGGTTTGATATATACTTTTGGAAAGTATATGATCAAGACCTAGGTGTGATATATGCTTTTGGAAAGTATATGATCGATACCAACTCCCAATGATCAAAATGAGAAACATACTGATCAAACCCTGAAGTAGACAGTATAAAGTTGATCTAATAATGCGGGCTTATTCTGAGTCTTCTAGTATGCAGGATGTACAGGTATTGGGAATATCTGAGGGTGATGTGATCATAAACGATTGTATAACCACGAAGCTTCCATTCCTAGGGAGTGATGAAACGGGTCAGGATTTTTGTGACTCCTCTCAGTAGAGAAGTAATCTGATATGAGTCCAAATATTGGACATTGATCTGAATGTGATTCAGATTCAATGAGAAGATTAGATTTGCGGTCTTGATTAAATCAAGCATCTATGGGAGACTCGAGATCTGGATTTGAGATGTGATCTCAATATCCAAGTCACTATACGTTGAACAATACAATCGCCCTGTCCTTATCTCCAAATATTCGCAGAGAAAGCACATTATCCTTGAAAGAGTTCATGGATAATTCTGTTGTTGATATATGTATCCAAGCATTGAGAAAATGGATAATTAAATGTGATTTAATTACCATGAATAATATGAATTTGATTCATATTACAAGGAGAGTTATCTTAGATAAGTAAATGTGATTTGATTATCAAAGTTGTGAATAATGTGAATGTGATTCACATTATTTGGGCACATGAGAATAAAGATCCAAGATGATTAAATGTGATTTAATTATCATGGATATGAATAATGTGGATAGCACTATCCACATTAATCATATATATTATAAATATGATTTATAATATATAAGAGAGAGCTATTTACATTTGTTAATTAAATGTTATTGTGAATTGGATTCACATTGAACAATTAATTGAAAATGTAATTCACATTTTATTTTGGGTTGTGAATGTGATTCACAATTTTCCAATGGCAAGATTGCAATGTTCACAAAATAATTTGGAATTATTTTTGTGAATATATTTGCAACAAAAGTTGTTGTATATATTGGAGAAATTAATGGGATAATGTATCTCATGGAATAAAAGGAGAAGATGTCACCTTCCTTGAATGGAGGGTGGACGGCCACATTCCCTTCATGGAATGTGGTGGTCGTCCACTCCATTCTTGGAAGGAGGCTTGCCTCCTTTCTATTTCTTCAATAGAGATTGATTTGATATAAATCAAACTATATTTAATATATATATATATATATTTGATTTTTTATTAAATTAATTGTTGTTAGTTTTTATTAACACAAATCTTAGCCATTAAAAAACACACAATCAATGAGAGCCATTGGATTTGTGTTGTCCATGGATTGAGATCCATGGATCCCAAAATATTATAAAAGGAGAGGCACCCCTTTGCTCTTCTTTACACAACAAGAGAACATAAGTCTCTCTCTCTCTACACACCTATTCTCTCTCTCTCCCTCTCATAGCCGTCCACCATGGATGCCCTAAAGAGATTCTCCATCGTCGCATCGTCGTCGTTATGCTGCTCGATCGTCTGCTCGTGGATCTCCGTCTCCTTTGGTGCGCCTCGCTCGTGAAGAAGACGTCAGATCTCGTGTGTCGAGATCAGGAGATCCGCCGCTTGGATTATCAACTTGGATTGCGAGAAGCATGCGATTCATCCCCGCGCTCGCAAGCGTCTCCTCCGTCGGATCGGACTTGAGACAGGAGGTCTCTTCGTTTAGAGACTCGATCGCAACCACGCTTCAAGAGGTAATCCTATTACTAGTTTGTGGTTTAGACGAAATGATCCGAGAAGTGTTCTTGGATCATGTGGTTTCGTCTCATGGAATTTTTTTTTAATTCCGCTGCATCGAGCAACTAGCGCGACTAATCTCTCCTCGTCGTATTCGATACGACGCTCACGCTTCCGTGATGCGCTTGAGGTTCTAACCATATCCTTCAGACTCCTCTGTACAATTACTCCATACACCGATTATTCTTGTCCGACCTTTCCTATGAACTGTAGAGACCGTGGTTAACTATGGACCCAGGAAGATCATGTTATGCTCGAGCAGCAACAAAGTGACAATGGATATTAGTCAGTGAACCAAAAGTCGTGTCTGATAAAGATCAAGCAAAACCATCTAAAGCAGACTGTATCTTTATTGCAAAAATCAGGGATGCATAACTTTCTTTGAATGACACGTGTGTTCAGGAAATTCGCTCTCTGGAGGAGGAGGTGGAAAGCACAGTCGATACATGCCTTGATGTCAACTGGGAGATAGATTCTTACTTGCTGATGGGCCTTTTTGAGGTAGAAAGTTCATGCCAGTCTGAACATAATGAATCCATTGAAGATTTGTTTAGCACATTATCAGCAGAGCCACCAGTAACTGATATGACAAACACCTTTGAATTCATGGTAGATCATCCACCTACCAGTTTAGTTTTTAAAGTGATTGAGAAGTTGGCTTGATCAGAACCAGAGTTAAAGCCACTTCCGACAGGTCTAAAGTATGTTGTCGTTGCTGGTGTAGAGAAGATGTATCTAGTCATCAGTAGCAGTAGTCTAACCTCGGATCAGGAATCTCAACTGCTCGAGGTCCTATAGAAAAACCGCAATGGACTTGGTTGGAACATATCAGAACTCCGCGAGATAAATCCCGTTATGTGCTAACACCACATGTATTTGGAAGATGATGCCAAGCGGTCTCAAGAAATTCAAAGAAGACTGAACCCAAGCTTGTGGGTTGTCATTATGAAGGAAATCACGAAATGGTGTGATGTATGCTTCATTTATCTCATCTCCAACTCTAAATGGGTGAGACTTTTGCATGCACGTCTAAAGAAATCTGGGCTTATCGTGGTTACAAATTATAAAAGAGAGATGATTTCTACACGGGTACCGATATCTAGGTGTATGTGTGTCGATTATCGCCAACTCAATGCCGCAACAAAGAAGGATCACTTCCCCTTGCCATTTATTGATCAAGTTCTGGAAAGATTGGCTGACAAGGAGTTCTTCTGCTTTTTGGATCAGTATTCTGGATATAACCAAGTGGCAATGGCCCCAGAGGACCAAGATAAGACTACCTTCACTTTCCCATTCAGCACCTAATTTTTTATAAGAATGCCCTTTGTCTTGTGCAATGCCCTTGCCACATTCTAGAGGTGCATGCTTGCAGTTTTTGCCGATATGGTTGGAAATTTTCTCGAGGTGTTCACGGATGACTTCTCTATCTATGGTGACACATTTGATTCTTGTCTTGAGCACTTATACATAGTACTTTAGAAATGCCGAGAAGTCATCTTGTACTGTCTAGGGAAAAGAGACACTTTATGGTCACTGAAGGAATTATGTTGGGACACGTCATTTCCAAGTGTGGCATGGAAGTCGACCAAGCAAAGGTTGATTTTATTGTTAATCTTGAGCCACCTCAGAATGTTAGAAATGTGAGGTCATTCCTAGGGCATGTGGGTTTCTACAGACAATTCATCAAATATTTCAGCCGCATCACCTGACCTCAAACTGAATTATTGTGCAAGGAGATCGAGTTTAATGTTGATCAGCATGTTCCCCTTTCTTTCATTCAACTGCAGGAGCTAATCACTCAAGCTCACGTCCTATAGCTGCCGAATTGGCCTCTACCCTTTGAGATCATGAGAGATGCATCAGATTTTGCAGTTGGAGTTGTATTAAGACAAAGGAAAGACAGAGTTCCATGTGTCATTCACTATGTTGACAAGACATTAGATGAAGTACAAAGAACTCTTACAAAGAAAGAGTTGCTAGACGCAGTTTTCGCCATCAAGAATATCAGATCCTATCTTCTTGGATCTAAAGTCACCATCTACACTGACCACTCTACTATCTGGTATCTATAGCAAAATAAGGATGTGAAGCCCTGATTGATTAGATGGATCCTTCTCCTCCATGAGTTCAATTTAGAAATCAAGGATAAACTGAAAAACTCTCGAATGCCCTATTTAATTTTGTGGAATTAATGTTGATTTTCATTGAAGTCTGGTAATTTCGGATTAATCAAAAACTGCTAAATTGATTAATTATCCAATTAAAGTGAGCAGTCAGTTTATTTACTTGGGCAAGCCAAAGGTCAAACTCATGGATGCCACTGTCTCCTTAGGTCGATTTATAGTTGATCTAGAGGTTAGGTTTTGATAGAGGCATTTTTTGGCATCTTTAAATGCAATTAATGGGCGACATGCACATTTGACAAAGTTTGGGAACTAAAATGCAATTTATGGTCAAATCAAGTACAAAAATCCTCAAACTTCTCTCGATCACTAAAATGTAAATAAATGCTCATTAGATAGAAAATGTGTTGATCTACAACATGATATTTTGGTAAAAAAATTGATGTGAAATGATTGTTCAAATAAAGGTCCAAATACGGGGGACTAACTGCAATTATAGAAAATGAACAAAACAAAATAAAATAGCGCATAATGCACTTCTATAATTACCGAGTAATCCAAAGGGTCTTCTATAATTCTACATGATACTCGCGTGCGTTGCGCGTGACCTCCAAGTAACGGGGACACTGATGTAATTCTCTAGAAGCTCAAGGGGCTTCAACGTAATTTGGCCAAGACTCACGTGAAGCACGCCTGCGTTGGTTGGAGAGGGTGTTGTTGCGATTCGATGAAGCTGAATGTGCTTTTCTGTAATTTCTCCAAGAAGAGTGGTTGCCTCTCATGTGAGGGGAACTTGAGCTTATCTTCTTCCCCTCTCTTTGTGTTCTCCACGATCATATGGCCAATGAAGCTGATGCGTGGAGGTTGACGTTGAGGTGGCTACGCTCGACCGTAGAGGACGGGGAAGGGTAGTGAAGTTCCTGCTTAGATCCATGCGAGAGAAGGGCCCGGAGAAGCTAGATAGGCGTTCGCGCTTCTTGCTACTGTTTGGCGGTGACCAGAGTAGAGGTGGCAGGATGAGCGGCCGTTGGAGTCAGTGGAGCATGTCACGGTTGGTGGCGAAGAAGCCTCTTTTTAGGGTTGATAGCTGCCTAAGGAACAGGCACGTCGCACACTGCTACGATGAAGGGTGCATGGCAGCATCAACCGCGGAGGGGGTCCATGCATGTGAGAGACAAAACGGTATCGTGGAGGCCACACAGAGAAGGTAGATGGTGGGAGTGTGCTGGGAATGGTGTGGTCATGTGTGAGGGAGTAAA
Organism: Ottelia alismoides; assembly: GCA_037367405.1. Taxonomy (NCBI): domain Eukaryota; kingdom Viridiplantae; phylum Streptophyta; class Magnoliopsida; order Alismatales; family Hydrocharitaceae; genus Ottelia; species Ottelia alismoides. Next base: position 551,314 of record JAZKJV010003381.1, on the reverse strand, counting down.
AATGAAGGAGGAAAAATCGAAGTGAAAGAAGAAGAAGATAAACATAGGGAGAGAATATAGAAGCAGAAGCAAAAACCAGGGGACGAAGAAGAAGAGAAGAGATCATAGGATTTACCTGATGGAGTGATCAGATGCCTAGGGTGCTAAGATCGACGAAGCTCAATGTTCTTCGCTCAACGACCAGATTGTCGAAGTTGGACGGCAATAGGATACGGCTATAGCAAAGGAGGCGATTCTCCCTTGGATGTTGGTAGGAGTTTGGAGGTCGTCATTGCTCGATCGACGTTCGTCTATTGTCACTAGAGGAACGGTAGGGCTGGGCATTTGTCTCTCTCATCGGTGGATGGAAGTCGAAGGGGGTATTACATTGTCTTTTATGGGTGGTTGTAGGGCGAGAGAGATAGAGAGAGAGATGAGAGGAAGGTCGTGGCGAAGGTGGGAGACGTGATATTGCAGGTGATGGAGGAGCGGGAGAAAGAGATAAGAGTGATGCATGCGGGTCTTGCAGGGTAGTCAGAGAGAGAGTGGGGGAGACGTAGGGAGATGGGCGAGAGGGTCGCACTGGTCACGGGTGTAGTTGGCTGGAGCTGTGGAAGGAGTGAGGGAAATGGAAGAGAGAGCACAAGAGGAGAGCGGTTGAGGGTTGATCGCACAATGCGAAGAGAGAGAGTGCATGTATGTGAGAGAGAGAGAAAGGGAGGAGAGAGATGGCAGAAAGATGCGTGGGGTTTTGGGAGAATGGGAGAGAAACGCAGGGGAGAGAGGGCACGGGATATGGTTGTTATGTCTGGCAGAAAGAGAGAGAGAGTGGGAAGATAGGCAGAGAACGTGCATGGGTTGCATGGGTAGCGAGGGTAAAGAGAGGGAGAATGACTGGGGAGAGAGGGAAGGGCAGAGGAGAGAGAGGGAATGAGGTGGCCATGTGCTGCACAATGGTGCGGCCACATGGGGGAGGGAAAAAATAAAATAATAAAATTTAAAATTAAAGTACTAATAATAATAAAGATAAATAAATAGATAAGATAAATAAAAATAAATAAACAAAATAAATAAAAATAATTAAATTAAAATAATAAATATTATTATTAGAATAAATAAATAAAGTAATAAAAAATAAAAAATACCAAAATAATATTGTAATAAAATAAATAATTAAAAGAGAAATGTGGGTGACATGTGGCAGCTCTAGGAGCTGCCATGTGTCGCTCCTAGAAAAATTGAAAATTTAATCGAAAGAAAAAAAATAATAAAAGGGGTCAAATCAAAATGTAGTCAGCATGAAAGATGATCGTCTCGATGAGATCTATAATTTTCGTGGAGGACTGAAAATCAAAAGAAGTCCTATGTACAAAAAGTATTTTTGAGGTACGTTATAGGTATAAAATACCAAATTTTTATCTTTTGTATATTTTTTGTCATTTTTAAATAAGAGAAAATCAAAATAAAATTAGAGAAAAAAATGAAAGGATTATTTACAACTTAATATATTTTTTTGGATTTTGAATAATTAAAAAAATAAAAAGATAAATAAAGGGTAGCTTGGTCAATATGTGCAATATACAATAGGGGACCAAAACCCAAGTTCCACATACAAACTCCGATTCTTTTGAATTTTATCTTGTTTTGAAGGTATTTGAACGTTCACTAATTCAAAAGTGAGTCGAGGTCCATAGGAGAGAGTATGAGAGAGAGATTCACATTTTAAGATTCTTAGTCTCAAACTAGGGTTTGGGTTTTATTGGTCAATTTTATAAGTTAGTATTTTTTGATATTTTTTATTTATTATTGGTAATAATATATACACTATAGAGTTGATTTTATTGGACTTGGAGTTAGTATAAAATATATACAAATAGGTGAATTTAGCTAATATACAGGTAGATATGTACAAGTAAATTTGGCTCCTTATTTAATGCAAATATGCATGTTAAAATGCAGGCATTAATTCTAAATGTGTGAATGAGAATAATGCATAATAAATGGAGATATGCAGGTAATGACTCGGGAACGAAGCTCTATTTCGACTTTTAGAATGATGAATCACAGATTCATCAACCCCCTATACTTAAATCTTGCTCGTCCCCGAGCAACTGAAATGAAATGCAAGAGTGAAATGATTTTTGGTTACATACCAAGGTCATGAACAAAAGGTGAAAATGGAGCTTGACTCAACCTCTTGATTAATAGTATGGTGGAACCTTATTGCGAATTGCATTTAATACCTAACAACCTTTAAGTTCCACAAGTCTCTATTCAAGTCACCTCAACAGTCAGGTCAGAACAAATCCTCGTACATAAATTCTGATGACTATGAATCTTACTTGTACTCTGTAAGTGAAATATAACTCTCCACATCAGAAATGGCAAAGAAACAACCTCCTCTAATAAGGTAACTCTAATTCCCCGGTCTAGAAACTCTTTCCTCGAGGAGTGGGGTATTCCCTTCTAAGTTCAAGTGCAACTGACTCAAGAAGAGGGGGTAGAGAAGAGAATGGACTGTGACCAGTGTAGTCACATTTCTGTGGAGCTTGACTAGTGTAGCCAAGTCTCCATCTGCAGGCTTCCATGGTATGAGGCTTTGAAGCATATGCCTTGCAAATATACACACTCTGGCAGGCATTTTATTTTCAATCAGGCTTGTCCCATTTTTTGGACTTTCCCTTTTTTTGAACTATATACAAGGTTCGACATGTATGTAAGGAGTTTTTCTTCTTTATCCAGTAGATTGTCCCTCTTTTGAAGCTTTATTGCAATCCACAGCATCTTGTCATTAGACGTCGACACAACTAGACTAGGTTGAGATGCACTACCCTCCTTAGAGGAGGATGGATGTTTCCACTCGTGTGCTACTCCAAGCCAAAGGATTCTACCTCCTCATCACCTCATCAATGAAGAGATAAGTGCATGGTCCTTAATGAAGAGATAAGTGCATGGTCCTTGTCCAAGTTAGGTCACTGTCTAAAAGAATCGTGCATGTGTATGAAATATTCTACTTCGATCAATTACCAAGGAAAAAGAGATAAATGGGTGCTCACTACGTAGAGAGCCATATCGATGACATTGCATTTGCATGCACTCTCGTAGATGACGGTTCTTCAGTAAACTTACTTCCCTTAGCATTATATCAAAAATTGGAGTTATGACCACTTCGCAAATCCATAGCTCTACTCCAATTTGCAGATCGTTCAATGAAAAGACCTAAGGGAGAGGTGAAGAACATCGTTATCTCAATTGAGGGGCAGAACTATAAGGTTGACTTCACAGTCTTAGACATGGAGACCCCCAATCATCGGAGAATCTCAGATCATTCTCGAGCGACCCTTCCTTCGTACTGCAGATGCAGCTTTCAACTATGATACGAGAATGATGAAGTTCATTCTCCATGAATTGTGCCTATAGATGGGGTTGTTGATGGGACCAATGTGTGTAGGATTGATCCTGCTCCCATGGCTGGGGTTTCCCTGAAACCAGCTGCTTCTAAACATGGTGAACTCGGTATATAGGAGTAGAGAGTGCAGTCACGGCAAGTATATTTATCTAAGATACCTTCTTAGTCAACTCCTCCATTTGTACAAGAATTTTGGAGATACTCTGATCTAACTCATCGATACTTCTATCAATCCTCTCGACAATTGTTAGCTTGTCCGTAATGAGTCCCATGCTAGGGATCACATCCTTAGAGAGATCGACTACAACTGACTTTCCCCCTCCAGATGATAATGAACTGGGGGACTGTGTGTATGCCCTGCTGGTGGTCTGTGAGTGGCTAGTCTCAGCCATCTGCTCAAATACCCTACATAAGATATCTGCTCCGTATAAAGTGTAGTTGCCTCCACAGGCAATGCTTACTAAACCCTGCATCCCAAGGTTGAGACCGGTGAAGAGTGATTGGACCAAGATGTTATCATCTAGACCATGACAAGGACATTTCTGCAGGATGTCCTTGTACCTCTCCCAGACATCACAAAAGGCGTCATGGGGTAGCTGGGACAAGGTAGTGATACGTGCCCTCATCATATTAGTCCTACTTAGGGGGTAGAACTTCTTCAAAAATAGGTCCTTCAACTGGGTATAAGTGTGGATTCTAATTCCCGGATTCTTCACCCAATAGTCAGCTTTGCTACCCAAGGCAAATGGAAGGGTTGTGAGCCTAATATAATCTTGGCTAACATTAGGATGTCTAAGGTAAGCATAGACGAGCTCGAAGTCCCTTAGGAATGCATATGGCTCCACAGAAGTATCCCGTCAAAGTGCGACAGCAGGTACATGAATTATAGTTCAACTCAAAATCGACTTTTGGTTCAAACGGACTTAAATAATTCTGAATTATGTGTTGTCCAGGGTTGTATGCCACATCCAATGGTGATTCGACTCCAACATTGAGTTGTCCTAGCTGAGCTTGGAATAAGGCTTGTTGCTTCTCAGATGCAGCTAGTCTGGCTAGTATCATCCTCATGGGATCCTCAGGGTGTTCTTCTTTCTCTTCTTTCTTTTTTGAGGGCATTTACTTGAATCTTCTTTAGAGCTTGGGTCAACAATGTGGTCTTGATTAGAAGAGGATATAGAAACGAAAATATTCTCACCGAGGTGAAGGTCTTCCTCTGTGAGGTGGGAGGAGAGAAAGGGAATGGTTTGAGAGTGACCATCTTGAGAGTGAGTGATCCTGAACTCAAGAGGGTCATGAGTCCAGGTTGGCCCAAGTTGCGCTTGGACCTTTGAAGATGTACTTCTTGGAGGGTTCAATGAGAGATTAGCAAAGTCTGAATAAATATCTCCCAATCAATCATCTTCGATGGCAAAAGAACCAACTAGAGCATGATTTTCAATAAGGCGCTAGTTCTACAGTACACGTAAATGGACGGAGTAAACTCACATAATACATGCAATGCAAGAACCCAAAATTCACCAACTCTACACGTAAGGTCCGTAAAGGTTTGACTGAATTATCTTGTCAGTTTTAATTGGTGATAAATGCAAGTCTCGAAAGATTAACAAGTTGTTAGGTGCATGTATTTCACTACAAATTAGCTTGATTCTTATGACTAGTTGCACCCACTTTCAACCAATACAGGAGTAAGTATGGACCGTATAAATACAGATACCCGTTACTTGAGGATGCAGCCATACATAGTGTCCTCTAAACCTCCCACTTTGCTAAGGAAATCCGGACCGTTTATCAGCTACCTGTAGATCCTCACTAAAAAGTGGGCTAATCATTTTCGTAGAACCATCAGTTTATATGAAAATCCTGTCTTGGCTCTATCCTAGTGTCGTCTCTCTCTCTCTCTCTCACTTACAAGTAAATCAGACAGTGAGGCTTTATGCACCCATAAAAGAAGGTTCTTTTTATTCTAATTTTGTTTAATCAATCTTCTCAATTCAGTCCCAATTTTAGAGTTAGGTTGTCACTTAAATTTTAATCTGAACACTGTTAAGAACGTCTACCATTCATTCCCAATTTCCATTTAAAACATAAGTGTTAAAACAAGGGAGGAATCAGAAATAAGAATGCAACGAGAAATGACGATGCATGTTCAGAAGAAGGTATACTTACGGTGACTCCCTACACTCTCCATGCGTTATGCAAAACTTATTTTCCTAAATTTACACTAAATGCATGCAGATCGAGAAAACCATGCCTAAATAATATACTATTAGCGGGGAAGAACTGAGCTTGATTTGGCTATAGAGTACGTTGCTATGTGCAGCTCACTAAGGATCTTAAAAGATGTGAATATTCTAAGATGTGTGGCCTAAACTACGAATGGCACATACAAATTTGTAATTAAACTACTGAGTGCCTATCCTAATTTTGCCACTCAATTCGATCCGCACCCTCACCGAAGAGTGAAACAGGCCTGACACACCACAGAATAATGTCCAAGTCTGAGTACACACGCGAGATTCTGAATGGAATCCACTGGAAATGTGCAATATTTACACAATAATATAAACGCAAAAAAATAAAATCCTAATGACTCTACACTCTCTCATGACTCAACTCGATCTTAAATTTATGTGAGTTCTTCAATCGGTTATTTACAAAGAAAATACCAGCCTCTGAAGCTCTTGAGTTTCTCAACACCAAAGCGGTCGTTCCATCGCGTCAGGTCCCTCGCACAGAAAATAAGATGGTGGCCAGAGAGAAAGACTCAAATAACATAAAATAAAATAAATCTAACAAAAATATAAATAAATAAAAGCAGAAAAATAAATAGAGAATATACACAAGAAAAACCAAGGGTCAGACTACCCATGGGTGGAAAACTAAAATCTAGATTTCTAAAAATTATCCTAAGTCGTGCCTCCCTAACAACGATGCCATTTGAAAAACCCTCGAATGCCCTAGTTATTTTGGTGGAATTAGTGTTGATTTTCGTTGCAGTCGGGCAATTTCGAATTAATCAAAAACCACTGAATTGATTAATTATCCAATTAAAGTAAGCGGCCAATTTTTTTCTTGGACAAGCCCAATGTCGAACTTGGGGAGGCCACTGTCTCTTTAGTTGATTTATAGTTGATCTATAGGTTAGGTTTTCATAGCAACATTTTTTGTATTTTAAAGTGCAGTTAATGATTGACAAGCAATTTTGATAAAGTTCGGGGACTAAAATGCAATTTATGGTTAAATTAAGTCCAAAAATCCTCAAGCTTCTTCAGAATGTGAAATATAATAAAATTCGTCTACTGTAATTTTTTTAGAATTTTCATATGCAAAATGAATTAATTATGAACAAAATAATGCAAGGAATGTGATTAACAGTTAATTAATTTTAATAAATAGCAAACCAATTTACTTTCAGAAAATAAAAACTATCCTAGATGTATCTAATGATGATCTATCCTGGAAAATTTATAAACCCTAAAAATTTGAGTTCACAATCTATTAAAAATCAATTATTGAAATCACCAAACAATTTGTTCAGAGAAAACCATACATATAAATAATGTGATTTTTAGGTCACAATATAGAATACAACTACTCCTATTTAATTTATTTTTTTTGATTTTTTAGATCAACAAATATATAAATATCAATTTCAGAGCATAAAATGGGTAAACTAGGTAAGTTTTCACCAAATTAATTATAATAATTAATCCACCGATCACAAAAATGTAAATAAATGCTCATTAGATAGAAAATGAGTTTCTCTACAACATGTTATTTTTGGAATAAAAAATGATGTAAAATGATTGTTTAAATAAAGGACAAAACATAGGGTCCTAACTATAATTATAGAAAATGACAAAGCAAACGAAAATATCGCAATAATGTGCTTCTTTAATTATCGAGTAGTCCAGAGGGTCTACTATAATTTTGCATGATACGTGTGTGAGTTACTCATGACCTCCAAGTGGCGGGGATGCTCGTGTGATTCTCTAGAAGCTCAAGGGGCTCCAACATAATTTTGCCAAGACTCACATGAAGCATGCCTGCATTGGTTGGCGAGGGTGTTGCTGCAATTCGATGAAGTTGAACGTTTTTTATGCAGTTTCTCCAAGAAGAGCGGTTGCCCCTCACGTGAGAACTTGGGTTTATCATCTTCCCCTCTCTTTTTGTTCTTTACAATTACATTGCTGGTGAAGCTATTGTGTGGAGGTTGGCGTTGGGGTGGATACGCTCGGCCGCAAAGGGCGGGGAAGGGTAGTGAGGTGCCTGCTTGGATCCACGCGCAGTGAGGGCTCGGAGAAGCTAGAGAGGCAGTCAAGATTCTTATTGTTGTTTGATGGCGGCCAGAGGCGAGATGGCAGAAAGAGCGACTGGCTGGAGTCGGTGGAGCGTGTCACGACAGGTGGCGAGGAAGACTCTTCTTGGGGCTGGTGGTTGCTTATGGAGGAGGCACGCCGCGTAGCTGCTAAGATGAAGGGTGTGAGGCGGCATCAACCGTAGAGGGGGTCCACGTGCACGAGCAACGAGACGGTGCCGTGGCGGTCGCGTGAAGAAGGTAAATGGTGGGCGTGTGCAGGGAATGGTGCAGTAGTGTACGTAGGAGTGAAAATGAAGGGGGAGAAATCAAAGTGAAAGAAGAAGAAGACAAACAGAGGGAGAGAATATAGAAGCAGAAGCAAAAACCAAGAGATGAAGAAGAAGAGAAGAGATCATAGGATTTACCCTAAGCTCGACGGAGCTCAACATTCTTCGCCCGGCAGCCGGCTTGCCGGAGCTAGATAGCAATGGGATACGACTATAGCAAAGGAGGTGATTCTCTCTTGGATCATGCTGGGAGTTTGGAGGTTGTTGTCGCTCGATCGGTGTTCGTTTGCAATCACAAGGGGAATGAGAGGGGTGGGCCTTTGTCTCTCTCTATCAACGGATGGAAGTCAAAGGGGCATTGTGGTGTCTTTTATGGGTGGTTGCAGGGCGAGAGAGAGAGAGAGAGATGAGAAGATGGTCATGGGGAAGATGGGCGATGTGTGATTGCAGGTGATGGAGGAGTGGGAGAGAGAGATGAGATTGGTGCATGTGGGTCTTGTGGAGTAGTTAGAGAGAGTGTGTGAGGGAGACATAGGGAGATGGGCGAGAGGGTCACGCTAGACACGGGTGTAGTTGGTTGGAGCTGTGGAATGAGTGGGGAAAATGAAAGAGGGCGAGAGCGAGAGGATAGAGGTTGAGGGTTGACCGTGCAATGCAGAGAGAGAGAGAGAGAGAGAGAAAGGGAGGAGAGAGAGATGGCAGAGAGAGGCATGGGTGTGTTGGGCAAATGGGAGAGAAACACAGGGGAAAGAGGGAGCAGGATATGGCTGTTATGTTTGGTAGAGAGAGGGAGAAAGGGAATAGAGGCGGAGAATGTGCATGGGTTGCATGGGTAGCGGGGTAGAGAGAGGGAGAACGACAGGGGAGAGAGAAGGGTGAAGGAGATAGAGGGAATGAGGTGGCCATGTGGCGTGCAATGGTGCGGCCACATGGTAGAGGGTAAAAATAAAATAATAAAATTTAAAATAAAAGTAATAATAATAATTAAGATAAATAAATAAGATAATATAGATAAATAAATAAATAAATATATTAAATTAAAATAAATAAATAATAATAATAATAAATAAATAAAATACATAAATAAATAAAGTAATAAATAAATAAAATAAATACATACATAATAATGTAATAAAATAAATAATTAAAAGAGAAATGGGGGTGACACGTGTCTTTCCTAAAAAATTGAAAATTAAATCGAAAGAAAAATAAAAAAGAAATAAAAAAATTTGTCAAATCAAAAAGTAGACAACATGAAAGTTTCTCGTCTCGACAAGATCTAAAACTTTTGTGAAGGATTTAAATTCAAAAAAAGTCATCAGTATAAAAAATATTTTTGTTGGTACCTTATAGGTATAACATACTGCATTTGTATCTTAATGTAAGTAATATATGCACTATATAGTTGATTTTTATTGGATTTGGAGTTACTATAAAATATATACAAATATGTGTAGTTAGGTAATATATAGGTGAATATGTACAAGTGAATTAGGCTCCTTATTTAATGCAAATACACATGCTAAGACATTAATTCTGAATGTATGAATGAGAATAATGGATAATAAATGGAGATATGCAGCTAATGACTCGGGAACAAAGCTCTATTTTTGATTTTTAGAGTCATGAATCAAAGATTAATCATAAACCTAGAGTTCAAAATGTGGTGGAAGATCACCTCTCCAGAATTGAACATCAAGAACCTCCACTGAGCAGTGCACCCATCATAGACACCTTTTCTGATGAGTCGATTCTTGTCATGGATTCTCTCCCTTGGTATGTCGATGTTGTGAACTACCTTATTTCAGGTGCAGTCCCACAAGATTGGACGAAGATAAAGAAGGACAACTTCTTGTCCTGAATCCATTTCTACCAATGGGAAGACACACTCCTATTCAAAGGAGCAGACTGCATTTGGCACCAGTGTATACCTCAAGAGGAGCATGAAAGTGTCCTCAAGCATTTCCACTTGCTCGAATCTGGTGGACACCTCTCTGGAGACAGAACGACAATGAATGTATTGTAGTGTGGTCTTTGGTGGCCTACACTATTTAAGGCTGTTGCAGCTTATGTGAAGCAATACACTAACAATCAGAAAATGGGAGGAACCCTCACAACTAAAGACTCGATGCCCCTAAAATTCATTCATATTTTATATGTGTTTGATGCTTGGAGCATCGATTTCATGGGATCATTTCCCAATAGTCATAGATTTGAGCACATCCTTCTTGTCGTTGATTATGTGAGTTGCTGGGTTGAAGTTGTTCCCATGCGAGCCATTGATAGCCGTACAGTTTGTCGGTTTCTGAGAGAGAACACCATTTCATAGTTCGGGATACCAAATATTTTGATATCATACGGGGGTAGTAACTTCATAATCAAAGAGGTCGAGAAATTAATGAAGGAGTATGGCATCAAGCACCGAGTCGCTTCTCCTTATCATCCTCAAACCAATAGCATGGTAGAGCTATCAAACAGAGAAATCAAGACAATCCAGCAGAAGCTTGTCAGACCGGACAGAAAGAGCTGGTCCCAACTCTTGGACTTTGTTCTTTGGGCATACAAGACTGCCAACAAGTCTCCCTTGGGTATGTCACCCTATTGTCTTGTATATGGAAAACCCTGCCATATGCTCATCGAGCTAATTCAAAAATCACTATGGGTAGTCAATGTTTGCAATTTGGACTCACAAAAAGGCGGTCAATAAAGAAAAGTGGACCTAAACATGCTCCTAGAATTCCGAGACTATGCTTCTGATAATAGCTTGATGTACAAGAAGATGGTTAATGCTGGCATGACCGACACATCAGACGAAAGACCTTCGAGCATGGATAGAAAGTGTGGTTATTCGATGCAAAGTTTAAGATATTCCCATGTAAATTAAAAAGTAATGAACATGGCCATTTATAATGAAAGAAGTACGTGACAATGGAAGCATTTTGGTATCAAAGTTTTCATCTGACGCACAACCGTTCATCATCAATGGTCAGTAACTGAAGCCATACCTTGAGCATGACACTTTCTTGACCGTTGTCGACTCAGTTTAAGTGATCTTCAACGGTGCATCTTCCATAACTACATCAACATCAAAAGATTCAGATAATGCTCCTATAAAACACTTTCTTATACTTAGTTTTCTTCTTTTTTCTTTCCTTATGTTATTTTCGTCTGTTCATTTTTTCTTTTCTTTCTTTTTTTATTCCCCTCAGTCATCCAGGTTATACTTAGGATATGCTTCATCCTAAGTATTAGGGGGATGAGTGAGTCACGTTGCTCATTCTTTGATCCCTCACATGTCTCCTCTCTTATTGATATTTTGATCTATACATAGGGATATTTTAACCTAAGAATAGGGGAAGATAGGACGAGTCACTAATCTGTTTATTCCCACCTCAACCCTCTCTGCTTGTAGATATAACCTTCTATACTTCGGATTACTTCATCCTAAGTATAGGGGGACAGTTGACTGCTCATTCAAGTATTCTTTATTATTTAGTCATTGTAGTATATGCTATTTTCTACTTAGTACGAGTTATGTCTTCTCTTGTCTCTTCGATCTATGAGGACATAGCTCAAGCTAAGTATAGGGGGGTCGTATATACGTTGTATATACTTTAGCCATAACTTGTACTTTTGTATTTTCAATAAGTATGGCTAAAATACAATTAAATAATTGTAAAGAACATATTTGTTTAAAATTCATTAAAATTCGTTGTATATACTACAACTAAATCAGGTAAAAATATATTTGCAAAATGTTGGACAAATGGTTGGAAATTTTTTTTGAAATATCTTTTGAAAGCTATTTGGAAAATATTTTTTAAAAGGTTTTCAACCTGGGTAAAAATGTTTTGTTTGTAAAAAATCCTTTCTTTGTGTAAATAAAATGTTTTGAAAATCTATTTGCAAATGTTTGGGAAAATGGTTGAAAAAGTATTTTAAAAAAAATCTATACATACTGTTTCAAAAATCTTTGCAAAGTGATTTTCAAATTTTATAAATGTTTGTAAAATTATTTGTCAAATTATGTTTGCAAAATAAAGTTTTCAAAATGTTTTCAAAAATCTTTTCAAATTCTTTTGAGAACTATGTACATAATTCAAGCAAATAAAAGTCATCACAAACCTTGCATATACAATCCTGTAAATTCCTAAAACCAATTCTTGTAAAAAACAAGACGCACTCCCGTGTAAAAATTGCACATAATTCTTTTTTTTAAAAAAATTTTGTTTTGAACAATCCCTAAAATTTTGCAAAATTCAAAATCCTCAAAAAAATTTTCAAATCTTTTCAAAATTGCATAAACATTTGCAAAATGTTTTCAAAAATCCATAAAAAGTGTAAAACCAGAAAATGCATCATAAAAATATTTTCCTGCATTGTACATAGCATTTGCATTTTTTGGATTGAAATTGACAACTGAATAAATGTAATTAAAATACGAAGATTGGAACTTGGTTGGACCTTAAATATGCTTAATCATTTGAACCTTATATGAACTGGAATTGAGATACTTCAAGTCTACTAGACTTAATTCTTTGAGACTACGAGACTTGGTTCAGTGTCTTCTGGACTGCCTAAGTACAATATTTTGAAACATAAGCATGACTCTTGTTGATAATGACCTAGCTTGCACACCTGCACCTTACACTTTGCTCACCTCAGTTCAAGTAGTAGAGGGATGGATTTGCTGGCATGAGACACAATCCAGTTGAAACATCAGAAGTCATATATTTGTGGCCATTTTACTCCAACCCGATCCAGTGACGACGAGGTCTAAAGACAGAAGTTGTGGGTTGCAATAAAGCTTCAAAATAGGAATAGTCTACTCGCTTAAGAGGAAAAAGTCCTTGTGTAAATGTTGTTGTATATGGTATTCAAAAAAATGCAATAAAACTCCAAAAAAGTGGACACACCAGACTGAAAATAAAATGTGTCAGAGTATGTATATATTTATGTGAACCTATACTTGGATGACTTGTCTATATTGGTCAATCATCCTAGGATAAGTAACTATACTGGCTACCATCCATTCTTCTCTCAACCTCCTCTTCTTGAGCCAGTCTTACTTGAACTTAGAAGGGAATACCTCACTTCTCAAGGAAAGAGTTGTTTGATTTGGGAATTAGGGTCACCATGTAGGAGAAGACTGACTTTTACTGCTTCAGATGAGGAGAGCTACATATCACTCATTTTGTACATGATAGATTCATAGTCGTAATTGTTTGCATATGAGTTGACTTATTTTGACATGACTATTGAGGAGACGTTGGCAGAGTTTTGTTGGTCTCAGAGGTTGTTGTGTTGCAAGTCCGGTTCCCACATAAGGTTCCAACCCAACTTAATGTCCAAAGGTCTGATTGAGCTCCAAACTTTGATTTTGTGAAGATAAGTTTGAAAGTTAAAATCAATCCAACTTCTTTCGTTTTCTTTTCTTTATATTCTTTTCTACACTTATAGACATAAGTATTTGCTAGGGACCAGCAAAGGAAAGTGTAGGGGGGTGTTGAACTCCATTTCATCACCTCTTCTTTTATTTTATCCTTTAGACCCTAGCTAAATGCATGTATATATAATTATTTTGCATCAATATAGATTCTTTATTTATTGTATAAATATTGCATATACTACATTGTTTAAAGACAAAATAAAAGAATAAGGAAAAGAAAACAAAAGGCAATAAAATACCAAAAGGTATTTTATGACCCTAAGCCCCGAGACCAAGGCCTCATGATGACTGGGTTGACAAGGAATAAAGTAGGAGGAGATAAAGGCAAAAAACCACAATAAAGCCCTCATTTTTGCTCTTCAATAATTCTTTTTTGGGATATATTTTATCCTTTATTATTTCTACATCAAATTAACAAATTTCATTCATAGAAGTTGTAGATAAATATACATAGAAAAATACAAAAATGATTTCACACAAAAATAACGTTAATTGTGCATTCTGCACTCAGAATAAAATTCCAAAGCTCATACTTCCCAACCCCATATATTCTCCATAAAAGCTCAAAATGCATCAAAAACACTTTATTGTATATAATTTTTAATAATCTATTTAATGAAGTTGATTTCACATAATCTGGAGTTAAGATGTAAAAGTTAGGTTTTGACCCTTATTGTATAATATACTTGAATAGAATATTCATTTTACTTATTCATTATATTTTCCATTATTTTATATTTTTATAATTTTGTAAATAATTTTTATAGTGTAGGTACACATTTAGAATACAGCAAAACAATTAAAATAAACCAAAATAAATAAGTATAATATTTATATATGAATTGCATGTGCTTATACATATATAATAAATACATCTAATTATTTAAATGTACAAATAACACCTGAAAAATTCAATAAAAATATATTTGTGTACATATAAATAAGTTATAAATATATAAATTAAGTGTATAAAATAATAAAATATAAAATATAAAATAAAAATTACATATGTATTATATAGGTAAATATATCTATAATTATACTTGTGAATAATAACTTGCAATAAACAACTCATAAAATAAATAAAATATAAAAAAATACTACAAAAAATGCTAAATATTTTCCATTTTATAACCTAGAATTAATTGATATATTTAATAATTGTTATTCATTTTATAAGGCATTTTCGCCTCCATTTTTGTAGTTGGTCCACATGGACCAAGCAGATTCATTCTTCTCTTGACCTAGGTCAACTAGCTCTTTGGCGCCTCTGACCTCTGTCAGAACCTCGAGATGCTCGCTTCTCTCCATTTCCCCTAGCGATCTAGTGATCAAACCACCTTGATCCTTGAACAAATTCTACATATGGGATCTCTACGATTCACGTCTAATGCTTAGAGCCCATCGATCTCCCTATATTGTACTCGAATCAATCCCTATGATCTGTCATTTTCATCCTATAAGTGTGCCACTCCAACCACCTTCCTTAATTTGGTCCTTTATCAAGCCTTGAATCCCTCTGCCCTCGGTCAAGTGTGACACCTGGTGATAGCAGGCGATCCCATGCGGTGCTAGAGCAGAGAATGGAGGAGAGGAGGCGACCCACGGCGGTGCTCCGACATCATCCTGTTCCTCGGTGTGCAAGCCAAGATAGAGTTGTGCCTTACTTTCCTAGGTAAATTTAGCTACTGTTTTTCAATTTCTCATTTCAATTTAAGTTTTAAGTTGTTGTTTCAGCTTAGACTAGGTTAGTTAACTTCGCTAGAGCTCTAGAGCACCGACCACCTTATTCCTCAATGTATACTCTACTTCGACCATCATATTCACCCCTCTTCTTAGCCATGATGCTTCTCCATTCATTCGATACATCAAAACCCCTAGATCGACCGTCGATCTAGAGATCTAGGTCCCTCCTCCGTCGCATCATCGGACCTCTCTGCCTCATGCCATTTTCACCCCTGATCATCACCAATATAGGCCAGACATGATCCCTCATACCTTGGGAACGTCCCATCTAACTTGCTAATCAGAAGGGCCCTGTCTGAAGGTTCATCGAAGCTTTTGAACACGCCCTAAGAACTCCTGAGCTCCGTTGATGAGCTCCGGAGCCCTTTGAGGCATCGAGTCACTGTGGAACATTGAGCCCAAGATCGAGAGCATTAGAGCAGTGAGTGAGGAGATTGGAGGCAATTGCATCGTCGATCCGAAACTTGAAAGCAGCGGGATTCTTCCCCATTCTTCCAGGGCACCTTTGAGCCATCCAATGGGCCTTTGCCCCAGTTTGTACAGCTACAGTTAGATCTTGGCCCCTCTACACCGTCAGATCCAGGACCAGATCTAATATGGAGTGATCGTCGATGAAGGGTTATGGCGGCGTCTGAGCCGCGCGATCAGATTAAGTGGCCAGATCAGTCTGTCCATTGACGCACATATATTAGGTAAATATCACATATGCCCCCCTTATTTTTGTATATTTTTATTTAATATTAAAATTTCAGTCTGGATTGTAAATAATTGTGGTTATTTTGCTTGGAGCCTATTTCCTTTACAGGTATTTACACCCGTGTCCATGCCATCTCACCTCATGTGCCCCCCCCCCCGTGAGGTGGGTATTTTTCAACTATACCCCTGCGGTTCTTTAAATTTGTATTCAGCCCAAAAAATGTATATTTAGTGTTAAGTTTTGAGGATAATTTGTAAAAAGGACCTAAACTTTTTGGTATATTATATTTATGCACCTACCATGCATGTATAATATAAATATTCATGGAAAAAATACACACCAGCCCTTGGATTTTATTTAAGTGTTCTTGAATGCATGAGAACTTTTTTTTTTGTAAATTGGTCGCTACTAGCTTATTCATTTTCGTGCATGTTTTTTAAATTTTTATAAATACCATCCGTGCTCCAAATATTACGCAAAAATAGGGTAATGTACATGGATGCATGTTCTTTCACGCTATGTAATTAGTTTCGCATTTTATGCACATTTCCTATTTATTAAAAATAAAAAAGAGCACATTTTACCCCTATTTAACTTAGAAAATACATAAAAATTATAAAACATTCTTAAAAAATTATAAAAAATGTATTTTATTTATTGTAGTGTTTTATAAATTCAAGCCAAATATCCATAAAAATAGAAAAACAAAATGATAAAAAATATTAATAAGCTCTAAAATCCTATAAAAAAATATAATAATTCCTCAAAAAATCCAAAAAATGTTAGTTTTTGTTTGATAATTATATATATTACATATTAAAATTAGTTTTGGGATTTTTTGACTTTGTTTAGTATTTTTATTCCTCAAAACAATTTGGTCTATTTAACTAATCGTTATTGTTTTACTATTTTGAACTTTAAAAATACCTAAAAATTAGCAAAAATATTTGAAAAATCGTAAAAATAGGAAAAATATGAAAAATGCAAAAACATTTTATTTTATAAATCTTGATTATTCTAAGTATATTTATTAATTATAATACCCCATATTATATAATATATATAATTATATTATTACTAATTATTATAAATACCTTATAAATATTTTAAAACCCCAATATATATAATAATGACTATGTTTATTAATATTTTTTATTTTTATATATTTATTATTATATATACATTATATCATATATACATTATCTTATATATGTATATATATATTCATATATTCTTATATATACACATATTTATTTAATATTGCATAACATAAATATTAAAATATGTAAAATGAGAAAATTAAAAATTAAAAAATATATAAAGAATTACTTTATTTAATCTAAAACCTACACATTAATTCATTTGATAAATGATCATATAAAATACACATTAATATTTATTCATTATTTATTTATAAATAATAATTTAGGCCACCTTATTTGCTCCATGTGTTCGATACTCTACCATACTCACACCTATACACATATATAGTAGATTTATAATATATTTTAACTCACACACATTTGTCGCTCGAATATTCTGTGGGTTGACTATTGATCAGAGGGACACTCAGTAATGCAGCGATTGCTAATTGTGTTTGATTAGTAGACCTGTGCAAAACCACCTCTATTACTTGGAGATTTGCATTCAGACCTCTCTGAAGGGTATAACTAAAATATTTTTTAAATTTAATTACATTATAGTCCTTGGAACTTCAAATAATCATAACTTGATCATCTATCATCGGATTTTCATAATCTGAATGTTATTTTGATCAGTATTTTATTCTCTATTCATAGAACACTATGAATTGTATTTGAAGATATTTTTGAACAACAATTATTTAAGGAGGTTATTCAATTGCATTTAGTATATTTATTCTTTGAAATTGATTATTTATTGCTCAATACTTTATGATTTAACAGGGGATTGGTCTCGAAAAATTAATCTGAGATTAATTGAATAATTATCTGTTTATCTTGATTTAAAGGAAGGCTCTTGGATTGATCTGCATTACTTACGTTGGCTCTAGGCTTTGATTTTTTGATTTTGCACATTCTTGCAATTCATAGCATTATTCATCATCAAAAACATTGCATTTAATTATTTACTATATCACACATTATAACATTATTTAGTGCATTAAACTATTTGAAAATACATGCATCATAATTTTCTTTGAATTTATTACATCTTTTATAAAAGTCAGTAAAAAAATCGGAAAAAAAACAAAAAGTAGTAAAAATATTAATCTTTTTTGAAAACCTAATTTTCTAAATTATTTGAGAATTAATTCTAGACCCTTGTGTTGCCTCCCTAAGTTCGACCTTGGGACTTACCCAAGTAAAATAAATAACTTTATCGCATCGAGACTTGATTTTTCATATCATTTTCTCGATGCGATCATTTTTTAACAGTCCTCTATTGTCCGACTACAACAATACCGGCACGGTTAATTTTCAATAATTAACAGGGGTGGTTCATGGCTTGTCACTCGTAAAGACCCATCCACAAGAAATTAACTTAATACTAGAGGGACACAACACAAGATCCCATGTACTTTTGGAAGTGAGAGCTTTCATTTCCTCGTTCAAGGTATTTTACCAGCAATGGTTATGTAGAACACTATGATGATCATGAGGAATAGTAACATCCATAAGATAAGAGCATATATAATTGCATGTCACAACTGGATAAAGTGTGAATGAAGTAAAATGTGACAAGGGATGTGGAATACATTGCCTTTTTAGCTTCCTTTGTGCTATAGGAAATTCTGGTGGAGCATCCAGATTAGCAATGGATACTTGAGTAAGGCGTATCATCCTATAAAAAAGGAACATGTAAGGGAACCTGGTCATGCTGAGTAGTGTGTTTCCTTAGTGGAAGCTCCATGGGAATGCCACTAACATGCCGATTAAAGTAGCTAGTCTGTTAAAAAGGTGACATCATGTGAGAGATATTAATAATTTCATGTAGGGTCATTGCACCTGCACCTATAGGGTCATAGTCCTTGGGTATGAAAATACCCAAGGAAAACACACTCGATAGAATGAGGGGACAATTTATTCACAGTTTGAAAATTATGAACGAAGGCGGTGCAACCAAGAATCCCCAAAGTAAGTGGAAAAAATTCCTCGTCAGGACAGAAGATTGATTAAGGAGTTACTCCCTTGATGACTGAAGATGGGACCCTATTGATGAGGTTTGTTACAAAGAGAACAACATCCCCTCCCCTCCCCCCTTTCGGGTAGGTTTTAGGAACCTTTAGTGGGTAAGATAAAGAAATATCCAGGAGTGTTGTAGTTTCCTTCCCGCTACCTCATTTTGTTGTGAGGTATACTATCATGAGGTCTAGTGGAGGATCCCATAAGTGTCAAAGAAAAACACCAAATATTATTGGGTAAACTCACGAATATTGTCATATCGTAAAGTCTAAAAACAAGCAGAAAGATTTTTAAGAAATTAAAAAGACTTGATAATTTTTTTAATTTCTGGCAGTTCCTTTATTAAATAAACCCAAGAAGATAGGCTATAATCATCTATAAAGACAACAAAATATCTGTGGCCACCAATAGTACATATTGAGGAAAAGACCTTTGCATATCACAATGGACAAAAGAAAAAGGTAAAGATCATTATGGCTCAATCCTAGGAGGAAAAGGGGCTTGTTGATTTTTTCTAAACTGATAGGATTCACATTCAAATGGCTTCGGCGAGGAGAGTTCAGGAAATATATGAGAAAGAGCTTTGACAAAAGGGTGATCAAGCCACAAATGCCATAGAAATGAGTCAGTGGAAATGGAGGTAGCACCAACAAAAATAGAACTAAATGGGACATCAAGGTAGTAGAAGCTGCTCTTCTCAATCCCCCTACCATAGAACTTGGTAAAAAAGTCACTTGACAATTCATCTCAACACAAAGCTTATGAATGGATAATAGACTCAAAGGAAAGACAGGAGTGCGGTGAACTACGATGAGCCTAAGCTTGGAGGAAAACTCCATAGTCCTAACGATGGTGGGGGTGAGTGAGATCCATTGGCAACTTGAACCAACTTCATAGTGTAAGAGGGATGAGAGGAGGTCAGCATGCTACCTTCTCCCATCATATAAGTAGACAGACCAGAGGTAATGATCTATGTAGGTGTTGTTGTAGTGTTAAAGTTGTATAAGGTACCTAAAGTAGTAGCCATGTGCATAGTGGTAGTAGTCCCACTGGGAGAGGTACCTGAATTCCAGATCATTGGAGAGTTTTATTGTTTGTCTGTTTGAGTCCTATTTTGAAGATGTCTCTCTCCCTTTGCATCATAGTTCGATGTTTTGCATCATAGTTCGATGTAAAAGCAACATTGGCTTGAAGAGAAAAGCCAAAATTCAGCCATTTTGCTCATAAGAGTGATTCCACCTTTGATAGTGTATGCATTGGGTCTGACCAGAGTGATGGCTCTGACTACATCCTGAATCACGAAGATTGTGTCGACTGCCTCTACCAAAGGGGTGAGGATGATAGAATTCTCTACAATATGCGTAGAGAAAGTACAATAAATAGAGGTCTTAAGCTCCTGAAGACGACAAAAAATGACCTTGATTGACAGAAGAGTATCCGATGTAAAGATATATTCCTTTACATTCTACTAGCGAGGATTTAGGCTGGCTAGAAATATGTAGACCTACCATTCTGATCTTGTTATCATATGTTTGGGACAACATGTAGGCTGAAATATGGCAAGCTCCTCGTAGAGGCCAGTAAGGTAGATGTAGTACTTCACAAGAGTGGACTCCCCCGGAGGTGTGGATTAGTTCTGCATACATATTTTGGCAAGACGAGATTTGGTAGTATGCTAAGAATACGTTTGTGTCGGTTCATCCTACGAGTTTGAGGTATCCTTGTATAAGTTTATCGTAATAAGTGGTTCTACATTGTTTGTCATCCATGTCATGACCTAATAATTGTCCCCAAACCTAGACTCATAGTTCTTGGCAGTTTCCTTTAGTAGATCCTTCATGAGAATAGAGATCTTCCGCTGACCGTCGACGAACACCTTTAAGGCTCGCAGGTAAAGGATGCAATTTTCAGTGCCCTTGAGTTTGATAGTAGTCCTATGTACCATCATAAAAGACGTAGTGTATTTAGGTTTGATCTGAATAGGATTTGAGGTCGTCACGATTAGATTTATAAATCAAATTGTTCTTGTTGGGGTCTAATCAATCATACGGTCCATATCATTATTATTTTTTTGTGCAGGAAAGGGTGTAAGATCTGGAGTCAAGAACTAGTACCCATGCACTATGTATTCGAAACCCTTGGTCTTAAACCCAAGAGATGGGTCAATAGGAAGGATCTCCATGGTAGAGTTTCAAGCCTAGGCGCAGAACATGCCATGAGATAAGGGCTGGTGAACAAAGCTCGATAGG
The DNA here is from genome assembly GCA_037367405.1 of Ottelia alismoides. NCBI lineage: Eukaryota > Viridiplantae > Streptophyta > Magnoliopsida > Alismatales > Hydrocharitaceae > Ottelia > Ottelia alismoides. Next base: position 530,034 of record JAZKJV010003381.1, on the reverse strand, counting down.
GCGATACCTGATAGGTCAGTGCTCCAGGAGGTGCTCCCAAATGATGGGCGATGAATCTCCAGGAGATACTCAATATGTCATAAGCGATGAGTCTCCAAGGCGATGGCTATGGGTTATTGAAACCTTGAATGTGATCCAAGCGAGCGATTGGTCTCGAACCCAGACGATAAACAACGAGTCTCAAGCTTAGGAAACCCCAGTTGATGGATCTCGACCCCTTAGACGGTGGGTATCGAACCCTAGGGGCTGATCTTGAGTCATTAGATGATAGATGTCTGCAAATGTGGCGAAGTCCCTGTGGGGCCTCCAACAAGGGTTAGGCCCGCACAGAGGAGAAAGAAGGATGGAAGTGGCGACGGTTTTGTTCTGTATGAACCTAGTCTAGGATCGTTGCACTGCTACCATGTGGAGAGAGATTTGACAATGAATGGAATACTTTATTCAAAAGATTTCTTATAGAGCGTGAAACCCTAGAGCCCAAACATTAGATAATTACATAAAGGGTTACAACTTAATAAAGAGATAATCATGGTAAGATAATGAAATAACAAATAATTCCAACATTTATAAAGTTAACGTCTTTGTTTTTAAATGAGATGTAGGTCATTGTCACGTCTTGAAATGGATCTGGTTCGTGTAACTTATCACGGCTACAGAATTTGATGTGTCGCACTTTTTAGGTTTATATTAGTCTCTTCATTTTGTTCTTTAAGAAATGGTTTTTATTCTTCGTAGGACTCTATAATGCCTTTTCTCTACCCTGGTGACATTGACTTAGATTTCTAAATAGCATTAAATTGCTTTCTGAGCCAAGTATGCTTCATCCACATGAGAATGATGTGCTCATGCCTTCTAAGATCTCGTATCTATAAACCGTAGCCATAATTAACATGCTCAAACTGCGTAATCTTTCCTAGTCTTGAGATTGCTAATTCCCCCAAAAATAACACAAGGAGAATATTTATATAGGATAAGATGACAGCACAAAATGTCAAGCGAAATTTCGCAGAAATGCCAGCCCATGCTCTTACGATGCCTAGTTCCTCGAAAGTGTTCTCAACAGGACAACATTTTTCATAAAGGTTCCATCACCGTATGCTATTGTCCATTCAAGCAAGAGTTGGGTCGACCAACTCTTGTGAAGTGATCCCACTAGCTTCGTTCATGTTTGTATCTTCTACTCCGTTTGAATATAATCACTACCCATGGGCACCTTGTCACATTTATTCATGCACTATGGTGTTTCAGATCCCTATAAATGTATTTTATATCCATTGAATGAAAGTTCCTGATGTAGATGCTCCTTAGCTCATGTTGCACTAACTTGGTTCCTTCCCTCATTCCCCTGTATATGTTAACAGCCTAACATAACCGCCCCCCCCCCCCTCCCCCCTCTTTCAGTGCCATGTATACCTGTTTGACTTAACCCTCCTCTTTTAACTGTGCTTGCAGATGCAACTGGCCATGGGAAGGCAAATCATTAATTTATGTGGAGCTATTGCTAGAAGTGAATGGGTGCTAGAATGTTTATATCATATTCGTAGCTTTCCACTGAATGTTGACTGCCTAATGGAATCCTCCTCTTTTAGATGGGTTTGCGATTGGAAGCAAAATTTCAGTATAGGAAGAATCGAGATCACTTTTGCACAATTGGTTTATTTTCCTGTTAGGCAAAAACTTATATTTACAAGGCAAGTTGTGAATTCCTTTTTCTCTAGCCTTCTGTATATTAGATTTTGATGTTGACAATTTATCCAGCCATTTGCTTGGTCTCATATTTTACTTTCTTATTTTCCTAATAAGTTTCCTTATGCAGGTGAAATATAGTGTGAACAATCCAACAACTCTTTGTACACAGTCAACTTCTTCTAAAGGTGATTAATTGTTCGTTCCAAATGAGAGTTGGATTGAGTTTCAATTTTTGTGCGAGGAAATTGTAGCATGTCACTGAAGCAGCCCATGTAGGAGATGGGTTTGGCGTATTAACATGGCCTTTACCTGTTATGGTCATATTTTCCTAGTGTCAACCCGTAATTCTTATGCAATCCTGAAATCAGTATACTGAAGGAGCCTTTATTTTATATCTAAGAGAGCAATGAGTGTATATTTGTACATGGAAAGGTAAATTGCCAAGGCATAAATAGGGCTATGTTACCCGCTAATCTTATGCAATTTTAAATCAGACAATTGAAGGGCCTTTTTTTCTTATCAAATATGTAAGGATGCATTCCTTAAAAACTAAGGATGCATTGTCTTGCTAAAAGAGCTATTGAGATATTAGTTATCTCTCATGTCTTTTATGTATTATTTGTTTCTTTTATCTTCTTTATGTAGTTTGCCTAATAGGTTACTCTCCTATACAAGAGAACCTCATGCTTCATGAAAAATAACTTTCATTCTTTTCTCTCTACATGGAATCAGTGAGGCAATCTTAGACCGGAGTTTGAATACCCATCCGTGCCCTAGCCCTCACCCTCCAGCCTCCACACGCACGCGGCTTCTCCAACACCACTGCAGGTCTGCCACCAGGACCCCCCCGAGGGTCACAACAAGCTGTTGGGGCTTCCAACACCACCTCAGAGCCAGCGCAGCAACCTCTTGCAGCTTCTCTCCCCCTCCCCCTCCCCCCCCTTGGGCCCCTCTCGGTCCCACTAGGCCATGTGCAGTCCCTAGAGACCTCTCGCAGCACCTCTCAACTTTGCGCGGAAAATTTGTTTAATGTTCGATGTTGACATGTAGCCTGAGTCGGTCTAATTTTGCGCTAAAAACATAATTTCAGCCCTCTATATCACTTTTTTCAATCTAGCGTGGTTTGAGAATTGAAGAGAATGGTTGTATGAGTCTACATCTACATGTACAACCAATCCTCCATATGATTGTGTAGACTCACTTAAATTGTTCTACTTCCCCAGTCGAGTTCCGTTGTCGATCATTTTTTTTATCATGTCAGAAAACAAATGTGATGTATGTTCTTCATCCGATGCCTTTAAAGGTCTGGCTTCCATCATGAAGATGGATGGAACCAACTTTGAGGTGTGGTACATGCAGTTTTTAACCCTCATGCAGTGCAAGGAGCACATTCTGACAAAACTTGAACTGACGGACAATATTGGGGACAATACTTCGTGGAAGTAAGATGACATATATACGCATATTTGGCTTTCTGGGACCATCACCATAGAGATAACCAATGATATTATGTAACAACCCACCGGCAAGGCGACGTGGGATATTTTGGTATCCACTTATGCCCAAGGGAAGAACGAGGTCTAGATTCTTCAGCTTCAGTTTGATATATACATGGTAAAGAAAAATGGTTGTCCACTACACGTATTATACTCCGTGCTTCGTGGAATGTTCGAGAAGATTCACAGCTTCATACAGATTACGACCTCCACATAGCAGATGGCATACATCAACTCCATGATGGTTGGAGCTTTCTTAGTTATGTTTGACACAGAGTATGAGGCAACACAAGCACAACTCCTTACTAAGGCAACCGTACCTCCCATGGAGAAGGATTATAGTCGTCTCAGTATGCTTCTTATTCCACTTGCTACGACCACACAACCTTCCTCAACGATGGCTGCTTCTCATGGTAGAAGATGTTCTACTTAGTTCAGATGGTGTAGTCCCCATGGCAGAGGTGGTGGATGTCACTGTGGTCCATGCACCTACTATCCTTGTATAGGACACTCGGAGGATGCTTGCTATTAGAAGCATGGATACCCCGCATCTACTCGGGTAACAGAGAAGATTGCGCCTTCAGACACTACAACTCTGCATGTATATCCGTGCCTTGATGACATTGTCTCTCGTATACGGGAGATCATGGCTCCATTGGTCGGCACTACCACTACAAGATCCACAAATACTGCAGCTGCAGGTAGAACCCCTTTGAGCTCTTTAGGTATCACATATGCTTTTACTCATGGTAGCAATGCATATATGAAAGAATGGATCATGGACTCTAGTGATCTCACCATATATGTGGAGACATAGCCTAGTTCATATCTTACAGGTCTATACCCTATGGTAGATGGGTCTTCATTGCAAAAGGGGTTCACTTGCCCATCACAGGACATGGGAAGGTGCATTTGATGGCATCCATGCACCTACAAAATATTTTATATGCTCCTGGTTTTCAGATGAACTTGTTTTTTATTAGTCAGATTATATATGATCTACATTGTCGTGCCATTCTTAACCCCTCTTCTCTTATGTTTCACGATATACTCAGGGGTAGGGTGATTAGATGTGGCTAAAGTAGTAAAGGCTCTACAGACCGGTCTATCCACATCATGCTTGTGCCTCTAATATTTCTACTTGAGCAGTCTCACCGTACTTGTGGCACCTTCATTTTGACAACCTTCCTCTACATTAGTTGTGTCATGTCATCCCACAGATTTCCACACATTATTCCTTCAAGTACGAGGTTTGCCAGCTTGGTTATTATCACCGTTCTTAGTTTCCATCTCATCAGAGTCAGAGAAATTCTCAATTGTTTGAGCTCCTTCACTTAGATATTTGGAGTTGAAGTCACGTCCCTAATCACCGGGACAACGTTTTTATCTCGTTGTTATAGATGACTATTCTAGACTTTCTTAGATTTTTATGTTAAAAAATAAGTATAAGGTTGGGTCTGTCATTAAATCATCTATTAATGAGATAAAGAATATTTTTCTGCTACTATCAAGTATTCATATTCTGATAATGCTTAGAGTTTCACAGTTTACACCTATCTGAGTTTCTCAAGTCTCTTGTCATTGTACACAATACCTCATATGCATATATATATCTCAGCAGAATGGTGTTGCTGAGCGCAAACATCATCATTTACTTGATGTGACCAGAATCCTTATGATTCAGAGTCGTGCTCCTCACTCTTATTGGGTGATGCAATTCTCATTGCTAGTTATTTATTGTTGAAACGGAAGATCAATCGGCCAAAATCACCATGAGCATCTACGATGTTATAAGTTTCTTCCTCTTGACCGAATCTGTAACCTGCAATAGCAGACTCGTATTCTAGTGGTTTCCCTGATCAAGCTAGAAGTGACCAAGGAACCATGCCTATCACTAAATAGGGAGATGTTGAATACATCAGCTACGTCTAACATGTAAAATTGATGCATAAGGATACTGTGTTCCGCTTGGAATACAATCATTAAGTTGAAAGTACCAAATATTCCTAGAGGCATACCATCAGGAAAACTTCCTTGACCAATAGAGAAGATGAGGTTCAACTGATTATGGGAGGGAGCCCCCGCCAATTTGACATTCTCGCATTAGTGTGAGCTCATGTACGAAGAGAGTCCTTCCGGACAGTTTATCTTAGCCGGATTGAACTAGGACTGAAATACCTAACTCTGTCATCCCCGATTATCTTATTGATATCGAGGGTTTTCAACTACTCGATGAGGGCTGACACTGCACAAACTTTTCGATCGACGATTGAGGCAAGTGCTTTTTGACTCGTCGTAGATTTGGAGAGGAAGGATGCCTTATATTCTAGTTTGTCTCACTCTCAAAAATCACTAGAAGAGAATATAACCTCAATCCAATGGCAAGTCAGAAAGGAAGCTGAGACTCCTTGAACATGATAAAGAGTGAACGTATGGCATCTTCTGTTTTCGAAAAAAGGCACCTTTCTTAATTATGTTTCCAGAGAACGGTTTATTCTCCCCGTGGTAGGTAATATCGTGATTTATCGGCAATATATCGGTATCGCTAAGAATCCCATGCCGATATCAGTCGATATATCCTTTTACCGGATATCAACGATATGTGGTCGATATATCGGATATCGATGATATATCGTCGAGATGAGGAATCTGCCAGCTAAGATTTCCACCGATATCTCCCTAAATCGCCCCATATCGCCTCATATCAGTCATTTAATCCGTATGTTCCTCCAAGCTCATCTCCAAAGCTCTTCCTTCCTTCCTTCCTTCCTTGTGTTAACCTCTAGATCTACTCCGATTTTTTTGTTGAAATTGTAAAATTTATTAGGGATTTTGTTCCTAGTTTTTAGGTAATGCGTGTTCTTTTTTGGTATGATTTGAAGTATTTAGTGAGATATTTGGGGAACTAACTTGAGGTTTTTGAGTTATGTTGTGAAATTAAGTTATGTTATGGAAGAATAAAGTTGGATCTCATGTTCTAGACATAAAAAACAACATTTTCTGGTGATTTATATTAACTAAAAATTAGTAATTAATTAATTCTTTAAACTTAAAATTAGATTTAAAAATTATGAGATATTTGGGGAATTAATGTGAGTTTTCGAGTTATATTATGGAAGAATAAAGCAGAATCTCATGTTTTAGACATAGAAAACATCATTATATGGTGATTTACATTAACTAATACTTAGTAATTAATTAATTTCATGAATTAAAAATTATATCTATAATTTAGTGAGATATTTGGGGAACTAATTTGGGGTTTTTGAGTTGTGTATCAGTTCTCATGCTCTTGAGATAGAAAATAACATTCTATGGTGATTTATGTTAATAAAAAATTAGTAGTTAATTAAAACTAAAAATAATTAGCAAATTATTGATTTTTCTCATCATATGTCTTATGAATGTTTGTTGTGTAATTTCATGCAAATTTTGTACTTCAGTAAAAAACATCATGGGTTCACACTTCGGTTCGGAATCTAATGGTTCTAATAGTGTTAATCAATTGGAGAGTGGAGAGATTAGTTGGAGGTATGCCACCGCTCCATATGCCAACAAATTGAAATCACAATGCGACTTCTATGGGAAGTTGGGAGATGGGGGATTACGAGCACCATCTTGTTGGAAACAACAAGAATGATGCCAAGTGCCCATGTTGTCCCAGAGATGTGAGGGAGTTGGTGAAGGCCAACTTGTAGGGGAAGAAGGACGAAGATGTGGATATATCTAGAAGGGATGAAAAATTCAAAGAATTCATGTTTGAGAAAGAGTTCAATGTCCTCTCTAATTCATACAATTATAAGTCTACCTTACTTACATTCAGACTGCAATGGAGAGGATGGCATACAAGAGGGCGACAAACGAGTCTATGAGGAGCGAGTTTGAGAGGAGAGAACTTGGTGGTGCACATGGTGGCTTCTATTCAGAGGGAGTGGATGCATCGGTACCACCCACAAAAAAATACAAGGCGAAGGGACTAGAACCCTTCTTGATGAGGAGAGAGACCTAGCAGTATAGGCCAAGCAAGGATACGAGGCAGAAGACGATGATGGGGATGTTCACCAATGAACGAGAGAGAGTAGGCAAGGCCATCAGCAGGCTCTTTTTTGGGGAGAGCATTCCGACCATTGTTGTTAGCAGTTTTTTTACAGCATGCCATTGATGAGATTGTTGCAGCGAGAGCGGAAGTGAAGGCTTCCATATCCAAGGAGATAATGAACAAGTATCATGATATGGAGAAGGAGGAGATGAATGATTACATCTTTGAGCTAAGGAGGATATGGCCAAAGTACGGAGTGATGCTAATGTGTGATGGATGGATGAGCTACACGAGGAAGCATATCATCAACTTCCTCATTTATTGTGATGGAAAGACCATTTTGTTTGAAATCGATTAGTGCATCTGAACATGTGAAGGACCACATGTACCTGCTAAAGTTGATGAAGGACATCATCAAGAATGTTAGGAAAGAGAACATTGTCCAAATTGTCACAGATAATGGCAGCAACTTCAAGAAAGTATGTGAAACAATAATGAAGTCTAGCAGGTACGGTATTTTGACAATGTGTGCTGCACATTGTATAGATTTAATATTCAAGTATTTAAGCAAGAGGAAGCTCGTCCCAAAGGTGGTGGAGCAAGCACGGACGATCAACACCTTCATTTACAATCATTCCAAGCTTAGATGAAGCAGGCGTGCAATGGTGAGCTAGTGAGGCCTGGCATCAAATGCTTTGCAACCTTTTTTATAGCATTGCAATGCCCCAAACAACACAAGAAAGGGTTGACGACCATGAGTTGCCAAGGTGAATGGTTTGAGATACCTAAAGCTCGTATAGAAAGAAGACTGAAAGTGACGACAACCATCAATGATCTAGATTTCTGGGATGACGTGACTCGGGTGACGAAGATACTTGATCCAATTGTTTATGCATTGTGAATCATAGACGGTGACCCACCATGGGAGTGATCTATGAGGCAATGCACTGCATGAGAGAGAAGATCAAAGAAGCATTTGGGAAAGGATTTAAAGCATGGTTGAACATCGTAGACAAATATTGGTTCAAGATGCTCTCACATCCTCTTCACAATGCTGGCATGTGCTACCTAATAAATCTATTTTTTCCATTTTTGATAGCACTTTGGATGGGTTAAAATATGAAAATTGGTAATGTTTGTGTCCAGTTTATTACTTTAATCCAAAATTCTAGTACAAGAATGGTCGTTGTGTTGATAAATCCCAGATTTATCTACAATATTTTATATTATCTCTCTAACTTAAGCTAGTCACCAAGATTCATTGACTTTTAACATTAATTAATAATCTGTGTTGTAAAATTGACCCTAATTAATATATATTATATAACCCTATTATTGTGCTATTATTTTATGTAATTATTTCTCATTAAAAAACAAATAAAAATTAGAATAAAATTATATATAATTAATTCTTCAAAGAATATAAATTAAAAATCCAAAAATATAGCAAAAGAAAATAAAAGAAAATTGTTTTCATTGTTTTAATATATAATTAATTTTTATCTATGTATAGATGACCTCTACATTAAAGTTGTAGATCTCATTGAGATCTACTAATTTAATGTTTACCACTTTTTCTAATTCCCCATCTAACTCATTCTTTTATATTTTTCTTTGAGATTCTGATCTCTCTTAAATTTCATTCAGCTACGTGGTGCCCCTAGGGCCGCCCATGTGGCCCGCACTCCTTCTGACACCCGCTTACTTCAGGACCCTCTGATTGATGTGATCGGAGAGATCCCAGCCATCCACACCCGCTACAATCTTCACCCTTGGATCCACTCCATCCTAACTACTCATGCTGGCACAAATCAAGACCGTTGGATCTTGATCCAACAGTCTATGTCCTTCGCCAATCTATGACCCCCCTCTCCTTCAAAGTGATGCGAGTCACTCAACTGCATGATCTCCAATTTTTCCACCTCTGATCCGACAACCCCTTCCATCATTTCAACTGCCAAAATTTTCAACAAATCTCACCCATCTTTTCCAAGTCCACATTCATTTGTTTCTCTTCTTCATCCGTCAGTTTCAAGTAGCTGAAACCACCCCCGTGTCTTAACCACCTGCAACTCCTTCTTCTTCATAAACCCAATCTCCTCGACTATCAACCGTTATCCACCACTTGGGGTACCGCCTCTTAGCCTCTGATGCAACTAAAAATCGGTTTATGGCTTTTTAAAAGAAGGGGTCGTCTGTGTAGAAAAACCGCAAAAGGAATCCTAGTCGATCAACAAAATTCGATTTCTAGAGAAAATCTACACTAACTATTTACCCAGGGAAGTGTTCCTGGGTCGAACACAAGGAGGCAGAATAGGGTCCTCTAATTTTTTTAAGAGAAAATTTTCTTGTGATTATTTTATCTCTTCTTAAAGTGATCAATGAGAAAGCTACAAGTTTTATGGATTTTATTTAATTTTTATTTGATTTTATATCTTTCAATTTTTTTATTTATTTTTCAAAGTGATATTTTCCACACAATTTATTTATGATATAGTAGGTAAAATATAGGTGGAATATTGGTGATATTATATAATAGGTGAAACGGGACGAGCAACGGGCTCGAACAACACACGAAAACAAACCAAGATGGAGTCGATTTGTGACGAATCAAAACATGATAAAAACACGAGAAAAATACACAAAAAAATAATGAAAAGCTCTTGGGGTAGTTGTGTAACTACCCAAAAAAGAACTACGAAAAAATATGTCAAAAATTGGTCCAAAACTCCCCTACATGCCAGGGGTATAAGTGCAAGAAAAAGAAATAAAAAAGTCTGCTAAAAGGTCCTTAACAGGGACTGAAATGTGAAAGAAATAAAATGTTTACATTTAGTTCCCCGTACGGGGACCTAAATGCAAATACTGGAAAGTTCTGGAGCGCAATTGAACTTCTGGAAATCTTCTGGATTTAAAACGCAATTTCTCCACCGGTTCAGATGGAGGGCTGAGATTATAACATGAGCGCAGATCTGGGCCGTCTGTGGAGTCCATGTGTCAGCAGCCTGTAGCGCCTGGAGTTCTTCAAGTGTTATTGGACGGTTCGCTGGCTGACGACAGAGGCTTCTTCCCCGACTTTTCACGATCAGCTAGCGACGACTTTGGATCTCCGGCGGGGCCAGAGGGTTAGCTCCCCTAACCCTCGGGCTCGCCCGCGGTAGATGGCTATCGGAGATGGCTCGAAGCGGCGGCTATAGGTCGACGAAGATGGCGGTCTCGTTGAGATGGAGGCTGATGGAAGATTGATGCACCTCTTTTGAAGATGATTTTCTTGATGATTGCATATTCCAGATAGCTCTAAGTTGCTCCAGATTCAAGATGGATCTGCAAATAAGAGATATCTATGCTCGATTTGCGATAAAATCGGCCACGAGTTTAGTTTTTACAAGATCAAAACAATGGTTTCCAAACTTAACAAAATTTACGTTCAAATTGTGAGAAAAAGAAAATGCGATTCGAGTTGGTTTAAAATGAATTAAGAAGTGAATTTGGGTGAGCGTCTAAACTAGATGGTTAGGCAATCTAATTACGGGATTAGCCACGCTAATCGTGGCACGACGATCGAGAAGGAAATTGATAAAGATTAAGGAATAGATCTGGGATTTCAAAGGTGTATTACCTTGAATGGATGCTCGACGACCGATCTTCACCGGAGCTGGACGCACGCGATGGCGGCGATGCAAGGTAGTAAAGCCTTGGAACATCACTTCCAATGATCCCTCTTCCTCGCGAGTTGGACTTCAGGTGCTGTATCCGCTAGAGTGTGGCGGAGCGAGGTGGAGAAGTTGGGAGTCGGCCACTGGTTGTTAGAGCTTCAGATGGTTGCATGAGAGTTCGTTTCGGATTGCGAACTTTGGGGATTTATATAGGGAATTTTCGTGAGCTCCACGTTAGATCGAGTGGTAGGCGTGAAAATTGGCACGTTAGATCGAGCTCCACATTAGATCGAGTGGTAGGCGTGAAAAAGGTTTAGATCATCGGAGAGGGTTATGAAGCATGCGAGATAATTATGTGAAAATTGGCCGGTTGAAACAAAAGATCTAACAGACTTCTTGAGCAAGATGAACCAAGTGATGACACATGTCAGCACCTGGTTGGCCAGATGGTTTAATTCTTTGTAAATTCGATAATAAATAGTAAATAAAGGTATTTTAATTAGGTATAAATACAATAAAAGTAAATAATTAATTAATGTTGATTATGGAATAATTACTTTTTATAAATAATAAATATTATTTGAATTATAAATATTGTATTAATAAATATGTATAGATAAAGAGGTTTTGAATTTTTAATTTAATAAATAAATAATTAAAAAAAAATTTTATATTTCCTTAATTATTAGAATCGTAAATGAAGTTTGTGTGAATTTTTAGGGATTTTAAAAAATTAATTTATATATATATATATATATATTAATAAATATAGGTATTAGTTAGCCAGTTCATTTTTACCTATAATTTAGGGTTTTCGATTTTATTAAAATAATAAATAAGCTCCAAAAAATATGAAATAAATACAGGTTGAATTACAAGATCATAAAAATAATTAGAAATTATAAAATTAATAAAATTATAAATATTGTTTTCTACATAAAATAAATAGCCTAGAAACCCCGTTGTCATTTGGTCCCAAAATCGACTTTTTGCAAACGGATTCCGAATTCGATGAAACCACCTTTATTAATTAGATAATATTATTTTATGAACTTTAAAGGTGAGTAGAGTGAAATTAGAGTTTGTAAGAAGAAGTTATGATGTTCGGAAGTTGAGATTTTGACAATTTATAAGCTGGATTTCTTAGCATATGTACATGGTAATATTTTTAACTTATTTTTATATTTTTATATACATTTTTAGAAATAATTAAGAAAAGAATTTGGTGAAAAATATTTTCATATGAATTAATTAAAATTCATTGAAGTTTTGTATTTATTTGATAATAGTGAGAGGTACATGAGGTGTGTCTTAATTTATTTTTAGGGTTTTCTTTCCTTATCTCCCCATACTTATTGGTTTGTCGACCAATCCATGCTGACTTAGTCTCGAGGGTTAGGCTATAAATATACCTTGCACTTATATTTATATTTTTAAGTCATATTGTACATATTTACATATATCCAATCTGCCTTCTTTTGTTTTTCTTTGTTCTTTATTTATTTACATGATTTTTATGCTTAAATGTGAATATTTATTCATGAATGGAATTTTTATAAAAGATGGGAATTAATGAATATTTACATGCATTTGTCACGGGTTTTAAGACAAAATGCAACAGAAAAGTTAATGAATCATGGATTCACCAACCCCCTATACTTAAACTTTGCTAGTCACTTAGCAAACACTTATTTGAAAAAAGTAAGTGAAAAAGAAAGAAAGTTAGAATGAATTTGTTTTCCTAAACCAATTCATGAGAACAGACAAAGGACAGGACTCAATCGGGACCTTAACTAGAATTAGGATTTTATCCTCAACTGTCCTCAATTCCACAAATCCTTATTCAAGATCACTTCATCAGCTAGTTCAAACTCACTTATTCATATCGCAAACTCTATCATCCTTGAAGTCAATTTGTACAGTATGTGAATTGATTTAGCTCTTCCTTCTTAGAGAAACGGAGAAACCGTCCATCCCGACTATACACTTCTATCGCTTCCTCTTCCCGCTACTCTTTCCTCAGGGAGGGAGGTATTCCCTTCTGAGGTCAGTTCTGTTATGTCCACAATCGAGTATAGAGAGAAAGTAGAAGAATGTGTAAAGAAGTGGAGTGCGACCAGTGTAGATGCATCTCCTTGTGAAGCTCATCCGGTGTAGCTGAGTCTCCACTAAGATGTGCAGATATTTTTGGTGGAAGCTTGGACCATTGTGGTCTTATTTGGTGGCTTCTTCTTTGCTTTGACTTTGTAATTTTCTTGCACTGCATTCATCTTTTTGTGCCTCGACGGATATAGCATCTTTTTATTCCGTCCCTTTTTTGAGGTCTTAGAAAAATTGTGTCAGCAGATCCTTCCCTCATCCGAAGCAACTATCACAACCCCAATCTCTCCCGTCTTTAGACGTCAATGCCGCAAAGATAAGGATAGAAACGCACTACCAAAATGTATTGATCTTCGTAACTCCATGCGAGTTGAGCTAAGTGCAGAGTGCATGTGTTCAAGATTGGTTCACTGGTGTAGAGTTGTACGGATGACTCCAAATGGTCTACTTAAGCACATATGACTTGATTTTCCGAATATGGTCGTACAGAACCCAAAATTTTAAGTCAAAAGACCTGAAGAGTCTAAATTCCAGATCCTAACTAGGCTCTATACAACGAAAGTTAAAGGCCGTAATCAAGCTCCATCCTTCAGACTAGACTCAATCCTTAGTTCCAAAAATCAAACTTATTCTGAAAAATGCGAATACAAATGCAACCATGTTTTTGTGAAGTATATTTTCTGAATTTTACTCATTTTTATGGATTTTAAGGCTTTTGTATTTTTATGACTTTTAAGACTTTGTAATTTTTATGGATTTTATGATTTTTATAAACATGTTTTTGTACATGAATTTTACAAGATCTATTTTATTTGGGTTAAATACCTAATGTATTTTACAGATTTTATATAGAAAGGATTTTACATGGATTAAATGATTTTTACACATGTTTTAATAGGATTTTAAATAAGTATTATACAATTTTTAAATACAAATTTTAAGTATATATTTTAATTACAGATTTTAAACATATTTTACTTATTTATAAGGATTTTATAAGCAATAAATAAATATATAAGTGGATTTTAAATTAACCCTTACCCACTTTTAATGGATTTTATAGATATAGAAAATACATAAAAGTACGAGTTATGGACAAAAGTATATATACAATATATACGCACCCCCTATACTTAGCTTGTGTTATGTCCTCATAGAGTCAAAAGAGAAAAAGGAGGACATAACTCGTGCTAAGTAAAAGTGGGTGAAAAAGAATAAAGAGTACAAGTCAGTCAACCCCCCTATACTTACGATCAGGTCATCATAAGTATAATTGAAGAGCAAAATTGAGATGATTGAGTAAAAAGAATATACAACAAAGGATCAAAAGGAATAAAGAATAAGAAATCATCGAAATCACTCGGTCCCCCCTATACTTAGGATAAGGCATCCTAAGTATAGAAAAGAGTGTAGCCAAAAATCAAAGACCAGTGATTTGTGAAAAAGAAAGGATATACAAAAGAATTAGAGCAATATATAAAACGTGAATCAGCGAACAATCAGTCCCCCCTATAGTTAGGATATGGTATTCTAAGCATATAAGATGAGCAAAAATGGAGACGATTGTGGTCTACGAAGAATATACAAGTGTTGCGGATTTCTAGAAATCGAATGGCTCAGAAGAATTTGTACATGATGAGATGAAGTGAAATCATGATCATGAATCATGTTCAAAATAGATCACTTAAATATGGGCCAGATGATTAATACTTTTGACGAAGTGCTTCATCATCTGCCCATTAACCCGAACGGCTCTGCACCAGGTGACACATCTGATATTGCTATACTTCCATTGTCATGCACCGTTCTGACTACATAAGGTCCTTCCCACTTGATTTTTAATTTGCCAGGAAAAATTCTTAATCTCGCATTGAACAACCAGACTTTCTGCCCCGAGACAAAGATCTTGTGCCGAATATGTCTGTCATGCCATTTCTTGACTTTGTCCTTATAAATGAGTGTGTTCTCCTATGCTTGATTTATAATCTCTACCAGCTCATTCAGATCTATTTTTCTCTTGGCTCCTGCTTTTTGTGTGTCTAGTAAAATTTCTCGAATAGCCCATTCAGATTTGTGCGTGATCTCTTTGGGCAAATGGCACGGCTTTCCATAAACCAATCTAAATGGTAAAGTACCTAAGGGAGTTTTGTATGCAGTACGATATGCCCAAAGAACCTGATCTAGAAGATGTGACCAGTTCTTTCTCTCTGGTCGTACTAATTTCTACAGAATTGATTTCACCTCCCTATTTGAAACTTCAGCCGTGCCATTCGTCTGTTAGTGGTAAGGAGAAGCTACTCTGTGATCAATGCCATATTGCTTCATTAGCTTTTTGGCCTCCTTATTAATGAAATGGATACCCCCATCTGAAATAAGAATACGTGGGATCCCAAACCGTGAAATAATGTGTTCCCTTAGGAACTTGCAAACTATCTTACTGTCTGCGGTTTGTGCGGGTATAGCCTCCACCCATCTACTAATATAGTCTACAATGAGAAGAATGTACTCAAAGCCGTTGCTAGAAGAAACGGTCCCATGAAATCTATGCCCCATGCGTCAAAGATCTCGCAAATAATGACGGGTCGCATCGGCATTGCATCTCTAACACTAATTGTCCCTACAGCTCTCTGACAATCTGGGCAACTCTTTACAAATGTGCAGGCATCTCTAGTAAGAGTCAGTCACCATAACCCGCTCTGAAGTACCTTCTGCGCTGTCCTCTTCTCTAAGTGATGTCCCCCTGCCTCTAAAGAATGACATAAAGTTAGGACACTATTATATTCCTCCTGAGGAATACAACGCCTGTAAACACAATCCGGTCCTTCTCGAAAAAGAATCGGATCCTCCCAGTGGTAGTATCGAGCCTCACAAACTGGTTTATCAACTCGATTCTTTGGCCAACCTTGAGGACTTTTCTATGTGACCAGAAAATTGACTATATCTGCATACCATGGAAGTTCGGTAACTGCAAAGATGCTCTCGTCAGGAAATCTCTCTGCAATCTCTTGCGTGTACTCTTCTGAAGTCTGATCTGTCTGTAATCGGGAGAGGTGATCAGCTACCACAATCTTTACCCCAAGTTCATCTTTAATGTCCAAATCAAATTCCTGAAGTAACATAATCCATCTAATAAGGCGTGCCTTAGCATCCTTCTTTTCCATCAGAAAACGAATAGCTGAATGATCTGTGTAGATTGTGATTTTCGAGCCAAGAAGATAAGATCGGAATTTATCTAGAGCGAATACCACTGCCAACATCTCCTTTTCTGTCACTGTATAGTTGCGCTGAGAATCATCTAATGTTTTGCTGGCATAGTGGATAGTGATGGGAAGTCCATTCCTCCTCTATCCTAGTACAACCCCGACCGCAAAATCTGAAGCATATGTCATGATCTCGAAGGGTAGAGACCAATCAGGCGGCTGTAGGACAGGAGCACTGATAATCTTTTCTTTCAAAAAGAGGAATGCATTAAGACATTTATCGTTTAACAAGAACTCGATGTCTTTTCCTAATAATTTCGTTAACGGTCGGGCGATCTTGGAAAAGTCTTGGATAAACCGTCGGTAAAAACCGACATGCCCGAGAAATGACCGTAACTATATGATGTTGGATGATAATTCGAGTCGCTTCATGACATCCATCTTGGCAGGGTCAACCTCCATGCCTCGTTGGGAGATGATGTGCCCCAACATGATCCCATGTGTAACCATAAAATGGCTCTTTTCCTAGGTCAGAACGAGATCTACCTCACAACACTTTTGAAGAACCTGGTCTAGATGCGTTAAACAATCGTCAAAGGACTCACCATAGACCGAAAAATCATCCATAAAAACCTCTAGAAAATCACCGACCATGTCCACAAAAATAGAAAGCATACACCTCTGGAAAGTAGCAGGAGCGTTGCACAATCCAAAGAGCATCCGTCTAAAGGCATATGTGCCGAACGGACATGTGAAGGTGGTTTTCTCTTGATCTTTAGGAGCAATTGATACCTAATTGTATCCGGAGTAACTGTCAAGGAAACAGAAGTACTCCTTCCCTGCCAACCGTTCTATGACCTGGTCTATAAAAGGCAAAGGGAAGTGGTCTTTCTTTGTCGCGATGTTCAATTTTCTGTAATCAACACATACCCACCACGACGTGGTTACTCTCTTTGGAATCTCCTCTCCACTCTCATTCTTAACCATCTGAATTCCTGACTTCTTTGGGACAACATGTAATGGGCTACCCATTCAGAGTTGGAGATGGGATAAATAAATCATGCGTCGCACCATTTCGTAATCTCTTTCTTGACAACTTCTCGTAAAATCGGATTCAGCCTACGTTGAAACTCTCTAGAGGGTTTGCTGTCATGATCGAGATATATATGATGAGAACACAAAGCAGGATTAATCCCGTAGAGATCGGATACAGTCCAACCAATAACCATGTGGTTTCTTTCTAAAACCTCCATCAAACGAGATTCTTGTTCGTCGGTCAAAGATGAACTGATAATGACCGGAAACTGTCGATGTGGACCCGCAAGGAAGGCATATTTCATATTTGGTGGCAAAGTCTTTAATTCTGGTAAGGTAGATTCTGGATCTGCTGAAACTTCATCCAAATATGTACGAGGATCTGTATCGTTTGTGGATGTGTCTACGATTTGCTTATCCACCATCTCAATGTGCTATAGAGTCGGACTACAAAAGATGTTCAAGACATCATCCGACTCGCTACTATGCTCATCCTCAGACTGATCAGAGGTAAACAACTCAGCTAAATGAAATTTGGTCTCTAGATCATCTGAAGTGGAGGAATTGTGTAAGGTCTCTGAATCTGAAAGGTCTGCAATAAGCTCCTCAGAAGTCTGATCCCTTTTCTTCTCATCATCTAGACTAAAATATAAAGTACCTTCTGAAGAATCGCCCCCTTTAGTCTCGGACCCGTCCTCTGTTAAGCACTCTTGAGTCTCTACCTGATATCTTTCGAGGTCGTCAAAACGGACCTCATCCATGTAATCGCAAGTGGCTAAAGTACTCAAAAAATCAGAAGATGCATCACTAGATATGTTCGAATCTCTCGCCATCTCTATGTGTACCTTCTCGCCCTCGGTGCGAAAAGATACCTTCCCTATATCATAATCGAAGAGAGCCTTTGCGGTCTCTAAGAAAGGCCTCCCAAGAATGATTGGGGTAAGGTGTAACTGTGTAGGGCAATCCATGTGCAGGACCGTAAAATCCATTGGGAATTGTAAACCCTGCATGATTATGATAACGTTCCTTAATATACCCTTAGGTCTCTTTACGGGTCTATCAAAAAACTGAAGGATCGCGTGAGATTTGTAAAGAGGTCCTAACTCGAGCTTATCGAGTAAAGAAAAGGGTATCAGATTGATCGAGGAACTGTTATCTAAGAGAGTCCGATCGAATTCAGCTTTTGTGATCTCGCATCTGACATAATGTGCACCCGAGTCCTTCTTCTTCTTTGGTAACTTGTTCTGTATAGCATAAGATGTAGCCTTAGTCAAAATATGTTTCTCTGTGCGGGATCTCTTTTTCCCACGCGTGGTGCATCGGTTTTTCAATTGATTCTTAAGCGTAGGAAAATTATCTAAGGCATCAAGAAGCGAGATCTTCAAAAAGATATGATCTTTATGTAAATGATCAGTCTAAGGAGTCACAACATTCTTTTTGTTATTTTTCTTTCCTTTTCCAAACAAAGCATCGGGAAAAGGAACAATGTCAGGAGTCAGAAAATCAGACTTTTTATTCATATTAGAATCAGCTTGTACATTGAGAGTTTCATAATTATGTACAAAACTCTCTAAAACAGGAGAAGAAAAGTTTTTCTCAGGAGTATCTACATGGTCTGGCGTGATGTCATCATCTAATTCGCTAGTGTCCATGTCAACGATATCGGCATCACTCCCTTCTCTCGGATCTGTAAAGTGGTCCTTATCAACATGCTGGTTCTCCTCCTCGGCATCGGACATTTGTTGCTCATGGATTTGCTCCTGCTCCTCTAGTGCCCTCTCTTCTACTCCAGCAGGTGGTTGTGGTGATCTACCGCTCCTGAGACGAATGGAGTTAGATAAAAATTTAGGAAACAAGATCTTACCTGTAGTATCTACCTAATTTGGATGCCTCCTCTTGTTGTTCCGGTTCATCTGAGGCTGACTGGAAGAGTGGTCTTTGGTGCATTTAACTCGTCCAGATGACGGTTAACCTGCTCCATCTCGGTTTTATGCGCAATATGGAACGTACTCAGCATATCCTTGATCTGATTAAGTGCTTGGGCCTGTGAAGACATCTCATGTTCGGTGTGGTGGCCCTAGCTTGGTCCTCTTTCCTGCCTTGGCGTGTATTGCTAAGAGGTGGAAGGTTGGGAGAATCTCTATGGTGTGGAGGAAGATTGTTGCGGCTGCTGATAAGAATAAGTCTGTGAATAATGAGTAGGATATTGGTGTCATTGTGGTCTCTGATAAACATTCTGGTGATATTGCTGCTGCGTGAAATTCTGGCGATGCTGGAAATGTGGACGTCCGTGTTGCGGCTGATCGTACGACTGCTGCTGATGATGCGGTATACTCGGTTGCTGAATTAGAGTATATCAAATACCTTTAATCTCGAGAGTTGCTTGCGGCTCAACCTCCATCTCTGTAGCACTGGTGATCTGGCCGGGATTGGCATGAGAGTGATCCTCATGCCAATCAATCTGCAGAGTCTCTAGCTTGCTCTGTACATAGTGAATCTTACGGGTGGGTGGAGTGGGTGCGATCCTCCATGCTAGTTATGCGGTCGAAGAAGATTGGCTCTGTTGATAATGAAGCTGAAGCTCAGAAACCTTCTTCGAAAAATCACTCAGCTGCTGAGGTAGATGAGAGTTTCTCCAACTCTTGCAGCGGCTGTAAGTCCTAGACTTGATTCTAAATCACACCCACCAACGTTAACTTTTCGCTAATGAATACCATGTTGGTGTCTAATTCAGAGTCTGAAATGTTAACCACCTTATTATTTTCTCGGTGATGTGGTGGCTGAGGGGCTTTTTGAAATGCCCGAGTAGAGTAAACGACTCTCGAGTTCTCAGCCATCCCTTCGAAGATGGCCCAGAATGACTCGGTGTCCTTGTTCAAATAACTGCCGCCACATGCGGTACTCACGAGCCCCTGAATGTCCGGTTAGAGTCCTCCAAAATAATTTTGCACTAGCACCTTCATCGGTATTTCATGATGCGAGCATCTCTCCGTAAAGTCTTTGAATCCATCCCATGCCTCATGGAAAGACTCATGTGGAAGCTGTGTGAAATTGGAGATCTGACTCCTCATCATGTTCTTCCTCCCCAGAGGAAAATATTTACGCAGGAATGTGGACTTCAGGTCGTCCCATGTAGAAATTTCCCTTCCCAAGTGACTTAGCCAGTAAAGTGCCATATAGACTAAGGCAAAGGGAAAGCGTACAGCCTCCTGCGTAACTCCTGGATAACTAGTCGTACCACATATCATCTCAAATTGCTGTAAAAAGGTAAACGGCTCCTCTGTGGCATTCTCATAAAACTTGGGAAGCAGTGATATGAAGGATGGTCTCAACTCGTATGGCCCTTTATTCGACGGTAGCCGAATCCAATGATGGAGCGTTCTCGTACCTGGGTCATACTCATCCTGTAAAGTAGTAGGAACCACTGCAGGCAGTAACTAGTTCCCGACCCCTGCTCGCAGCGTGGCTATTTCAGCCCGCAACTCATTCTAAGTTCTGAATTGTTCTTGAATCTGTATGTTCATCTGTTGGAGCGTGTCGAGAATCCCGGTCGTAATGTCTGCAGAGTCTGGTCTTCCTTCATGATGTTCCTCAATTGGTGGCCTCTCATCTACCGGTCCTTTGCCGCGAGCCATCTGATTCAAATCGTCTGTGAAAGAAAAGCTCTCGTAAGAACTCAGCGAAAAATCGGCTGGAGATCTAGATGTATTGAGGAGAGGGTCTGCCTCAATATTGTGATCAATTGGCGAGGGAGTCTAGGTCTAACTCTCCTCGAGATCAGATGGGACCAGCTTGGGAAGAGAGTCATTCCAAGCTTGTGAAGATGTACGATCGACGGTGGATGGTCGAAAGCACACAGAGTCTGAGCAGAAAAGCCATCGAGACGTCATCTTCGATGACAAGATAATGATCAGGAGAGCACGATTTTCGATTCAAAGGAGAGGAAAATGCGTAAAGCTACGGTAACTCACACCCTGCAAGCAAACACAAAGTAAACCTCGCTTTCACCAACACAACCCGGTGAAGACCGTAAGACTTCGGTCTTTTATCTAGTCGATTTTAGGGTTGTAATTAGCAAACAAGTTTAATCGGTTATCGCGAGCTGATGCGAGCTGATAGGTGCCCGATAGTTTCTTCAAAACACTGGGCCGAGTCTTTACATAAAATCACTCGCACTCAGCCAGTATGGGAGTAAGTACAAGCCGTTTTCGGCTACCCGTGTTACTTGAGCACGGAGCCTCACGCAATGTCCTCTAAACCTCCCACTCTGCTAAGTAAACCCGGACCGTTTCTGGCTACTCGAGCATACCCACTCAGGAACAGTGATTAGGTGTATAGACTAAGTAGTATTTCGCGAGAATTACGGGGTTTTAGCTCTAGCCTTATGGGTTGTCTCTCGCTCACGCACTCTGAGAAGATGTGCGGGGATTACTCTCCCAAGTCAGATGAATCTTTACAGTTTTTAGGTCAGATATCTTAGCAGTCCCGATTTTATTTTGTGGTTTTATAATTATTTTGAGTTTTTTCAATCAAACGTCTACTTTTTATAAAAATCCTAAAATCATGCACCTAGGTTGCAAGTCCTGAAACTAGCTAAGTAAGCACAATCAGATAGAATAAAAAACCTAAGCAAGCATCTATCGGAAAAGCTGCGGAAAAAACGATGAGGCGAGAAAAACTGCGATGGGTGCCCTGATCCACCGAATACACGGTACCCGGTGAATAAGACCACTAAAAAATGGGGGGGATTACAAGTCGGGATGTCCTTAGTGGACCCCTTCTACTAGAGTTTAATACAACTTCTCTCTCTCTTTCTCTCTCTTTTACAAAGTTACATTACTTAATTTCTGCCCTCTGCAGCCGACTCGTAAAGAAGGAGTCGGCCTCTGCACTTTCAACTGACTCGGCTTCCTAAGAAACCGGCTGATCCTGCAGGCCCTGCAAAAACTAGTTAGCGGCTAAAGAAAATTGAGAGACGAGTCCAGAAAAGTCGTACAAAAAATCGAAGAAAAACTATGAAAAATGAAACGAAAAGAAGTGAGAAAATAAAATCACAAAAATAGATAAAAAATCAAAATACTCTAACGTCTCCCCGACAATGGAACCATTTTGATGCGACTAAAAATCGGTTTACGGCTTTTTAAAAGAAGAGGTCATCGGTGTAGAAAAACCACAAAAGGAATCCTAGTCGATCAAACAAAATTTGGTTTCTAGAGAAAACCTACACTAATTATTTATCCAGGGAAGTGTTCCTGGGTCGAACACAAGGAGGCAGAACAGGGTACTCTGATTTTTTTAAGAGAAAATTTTCTTGTGATTATTTTATCTCTTCTTAAAGTGATCAATGAGAAAGCTACAAGTTTTATGGATTTTTTTTAGTGTTTATTTGATTTTATATCTTTCAAATTTTTTATTTATTTTTCAAAGTGATATTTTCCACACAATTTATTTATGATATAGTAGGTAAAATATAGGAGGAATATTGGTGATACTATATAATAGGTGAAATGGGATGAGCAACAGGCTCGAACAACACACGAAAACAAACCAAGACGGAGTCGAATTGCGACGAATCAAAACACGATAAAAACACGAGAAAATTACACGAAAAATTAATGAAAAGCTTGTTGCGGTAGTTGTGTAACTACCCTAAAAAGAACTACGAAAAAATGTGTCAGAATTTGGTCCAAAGCTCTCCTACAGGCTAGGGGTATAAGTGCAAGAAAAAGAAATAAAAAAGTCTACAAAAAGGTCCTTAACAGGGACTGAAATGTTAAAGAAATAAAATGTTTTACATTTAGGTCCCTGTGCGGGGACCTAAATGCAAATACTGGAAAGTTCTGGAGCGCATTTGAACTTCTGGAAATCTTCTGGATTTAAAACGTAATTTCTCCACTAGTTCAGATGGAGGGCTTAGATTATAACATGAGCGCGGATCTGGGCCGTCCGCGGAGTCCACGTGTCAGCAGCCTGTAGCGCTTGGAGTTCTTCAAGTGTTCTTGGACAGTTTGGTGGCTGACGACAGAGGCTTCTTCCCTAACTTTTCACGATCAGCTAGCGACGACTTTGGATCTCCGGCGGGGCCAGAGGGTTAGCTCCCCTAACCCTCGAGCTAGCCCGCGGTAGATGGCTATCAGAGATGGCTTGAAGCCGCGGCTACAAGTCGACAAAGATGGTAGTCTCGTTGAGTTGGAGGCTGATGGAAGATTGATGCACCTCTTTCGAAGATGATTTTCTTGATTATTGAATATTCTAGATAGCTCTAAGTTGCTCCAGATTCAAGATGGATCTGCAAATAAGAGATATCTATGCTCGATTTGCGATAAAATCAGCCACGAGTTTAGTTTTTGAAAGATCAAAACAATGGTTTCCAGACTTAATGAAATTTGCGTTCAAAATGTGAGAAAAAGAAAACGCGATTCGAGTTGGTTTGAAACGAATTAAGAAGTGAATTTGGGTGAGCGTCTAAACTAGATGGTTAGGCAATCTTATTACGGGATTAGCCACGCTAATTGTGGAACAACGATCGAGAAGGAAATTGATAAAGATGAAGGAATAGATCTGGGATTTCAAAGGTGTATTACCTCGAATGGATGTTCGACAGCTGATCTTCGCCGGAGCTGGACGTGCGCAATGGCGGCGATGCAAGGTAGCAAAGCCTTGGAACGTCTCCTCCGATGATCCCTCTTCCACGCGAGCTAGACTTCAAGTGCTATCACCACCGGAGTGAGGCAGAGCGAGGTGGAGGAGTTGGGAGTCGGCCACTGGCTGTTGGAGCTTCAGGTGGTTGCAGGAGAGTTTGTTTCGGATTGCGGACTTTGGGGATTTATATAGGGTATTTTCGTGAGCTCCACGTTAGATCGAGTGGTAGGCGTGGATCTTGGTTGTTTGGGGAATCGAATCAAAGGTTTAGATCGTCGAAGAGGGTTATGAAGCGCGCGGGATAATTCTATGAAATTGGCCAGTTGAAACAAAAGGTCTAACAGACTTCTTGAGGAAGATGAACGAGGTGCTGACACGTGTCAGCACCTGGTTGGCCAGATTGCTTAATTCTTTGTAAATTCGATAATAAATAGTAAATAAAGTTATTTTAATTAGGTATAAATACAAGAAATGTATATAATTAAATAATCTTAATTATGGAATAATTTTTTTTATAAATAATAAATATTATTCGAATTATAAATATTGTATTAAAAATATGTATAGATAAAGAGGTTTTGAATTTCTAATTTAATAAATAAATAACAAAAATTAATTTTATATTTTCTTAATTATTAGAATAATAATAAAGTTTGTGTGAATTTTTAGGGATTCAAATAAATTAATTTATAATAAATATAGGTATTAGTTAGCCAGTTCAATTTTACTTATAATTTAGGGTTTTCGATTTTATTAAAATAATAAATAAGCTATAAAAATATGAAATAAATCAAGGTTAAATTACAAGATCATGAACATAATTAGAAATTATAAAATTAATAAAAACTGTAAATACTATATTCTACATAAAATAAATAGCTCAGAAATCCCGTTGTCATTTGGTCCTAGAATTGACTTTTTGCAAACAGACTCCAAATTCAATGAAACCATCTTTATTAATTAGAGAATATTGTTTTATGAACTTTAAAGGTGACTAGAGTGAAATTAGAGTTTGTACGAAGAAGTTATGATGTCCGGAAGTTGAGATTTTGACAATTTATAAGCTGGAATTCTTGGCATAAGTACAGGGTAATATTTTTAACTTATTTTTATATTTTTATATATATTTTTTGAAATAATTAAGAAAAGAATTTGGTGAAAAATATGTTCATATGAATTAATTAAAATTCATTTAAGTTTTGTATTTATTTGATAAATAGTGAGAGGTACATAAGGTGTGTCTTAATTTATTTTTATGATTTTCTTTCCTTATCTCCCCCTACTTATTAGTTTAATCCATGCTGACTTGGTCTCGGGGGTTAGGCTATAAATATAACTTGTAGTTATATTTATATTTTTAAGTCATATTGTACATATTTACATATATCTAATCTGCCTTCTTTTATTTTTCTTTGTTCTCTATTTATTTACATGATTTTTATGCTTAAAAGAGAATATTTATTCATGAATGGAATTTTTATAAAAGATGGGAATTAATGAATATTTACATGCATTTGTTAAGGGTTTTAAGAAAAAAATGCGACAGAAAAGTTAATGAATCATGGATTCATCAACCCCCTATACTTAAACTTTGCTAGTCCCTTAGCAAACACTTATTTGAAAAAAGTAAGTGAAAAAGAAAGAAAGTTAGAATGAATTTGTTTTCCTAAACAAATTCATGAGAACAAACAAAGGACAGAGCTCCATCGGGCCTGAAACAAGCATTTTATCGGAACCTTAACTAGGATTAGGATTTTATCCTCAAAGTCCTCAAGTTCCACAAATCCTTATTCAAGATCACTTCATCAGCTAGTTTAGACTCACTTATTCATATCGCAAACTCTATCATCCTCGAAGTCAATTTGTACAGTGTGTGAATTGATTTAGCTCTTCCTGCTTAGAGAAACGAAGAAACCGTCCATCCCGACTATACACTTCTATTGCTTCCTCATCCCGCTACTCTTTCCTCGGGGAGGGAGGTATTCCCTTCTGTGGTCAGTTCTGCTATGTCCACAATCGAGTATAGAGAGTCAGTAGAAGAAAGAGAAAAGAAGTGGAGTCCGACCAGTATAGACGTATCTCCTTGTGAAGCTCAACCGGTGTAGCTGAGTCTCCACTAAGGTGTGCAGACATTTTTGGTGGAAGCTTGGACCATTGTGGTCTTATTTGGTGGCTTCTTCTTTGCTTTGACTTTGTAATTTGCTTGCACTGCATTCATCTTTTTGTGCCTCGATGGATATAACATCTTTTTATTCCGTCCCTTTTTTGAGGTCTTAGAAAAATTGAGTCAGCAGATCCTTCCCTCATCCGAAGCAACTACCGTAACCCCAATCTCTCCCATCTTTAGACGTCAATACCGCAAAGATAAGGATAGAAACGCACTACCAAAATGTACTGCCCTTCGTAACTCCATGCGAGTTGAGCAAAGTGCAGAGTGCATGTGTTCAAGATTGGTTCACTGGTGTAGAGTTGTACGGATGACTCCAAATGGTCTACTTATGCACACATGACTTGATTTCCCGAATATGGGCTTACGGATTCCAAAGATTTTAAGTCAAACGACCTGAAGAGTCTAAATTCCAGATCCTAACTAGTCTCCTTACAACGAAAGTTAAAGGTTGTAATCAAGCTCCATCCTTCAGACTAGACTCAATCCTTAGTTCCAGAAATCAAACTTATTCTGAAAAATGCGAATGCAAATGCAACCATGTTTTTGTGAAGTATATTTTCTGAATTTTACCCATTTTATGGATTTTAAGGCTTTTGTAATTTTTTTTATGACTTTTAGGACTTTGTATTTTTTATGGATTTTATGATTTTTATAAACAAGTTTTTGTACATGAATTTTACAAGATCTATTTTATTTGGGTTAAATACCTAATGTATTTTACAGATTTTATCTAAGAAGGATTTTACAAGGATTAAATTAATTTTACACAAGTTTTAATAGGATTTTAAATAAGAATTATACAATTTTTAAATACAAATTTTAAGTATATATTTTAATTACAGATTTTAAACATATTTTACTTATTTACAATGATTTTATAAGTAATAAATAAATATATAAGTGGATTTTAAATTAACCCTTACCCAGTTTTTATGGATTTTGTAGATATAGAAATACATAAAAGTACGAGTTATGGACAAAAGTATATATACAAAATATACGCACCCCCTATACTTAGCTTCTGCTATATCCTCATAGCGTCAAAAGAGAAAAAGGAGGACATAACTCGTGCTAAGTAAAAGTGGGTGAAAAAGAATAAAGAGTACAAGTCAGTCAACCCCCCATAGTTACGATCAGGTCATTGTAAGTATAATGGAAGAGCAAAAATGAGATGACTGAGTAAAAAGAATATACAAAGAAAGATCAAAAGGAATAAAGAATACGAAATCATCGAAATCACTCGGTCTCCCCTATACTTAGGATAAGGCATCCTAAGTATAGAAAAGAGTGTAGCCAAAAATCGGAGACCAGTGATTTGTGAAAAAGAATGGATATACAAAAGAACCAGAACAAAATATAAAATGTGAATCAGCGAACAATCGGTCCCCCCTATACTTAGGATCTGGTATCCTAATCATATAAGACGAGCAAAAATGAGGACGATTGTGGTCTACGAAGAATATACAAGTTTTGCGGATTTCCAGAAATCGAATGGCTCAAAAGAATTTGTACAGGATGAGATGAAGTGAAAGGATGATCATGAATCCTGTACAAAATAGATCACTTCAATATGGGTTAGATGATTAGTAGTTTCGACGAAGTGCTTTAGCACCTTCCCGTTAACCACGAACAACTCTACACCAAGTGACACATCTGATATTGCTATACTTCCATTGTCGTGCACCGTTATGACTACATAAGGTCCTTCCCACTTGCTTTTTAATTCGGCAGGAAAAATTCTTAATCTCGCATTGAACAACTAGACTTTCTGTCCCAGGACAAAGATCTTGTGCCGAATATGTCTGTCATGCCATTTATTCACTTTGTCCTTATAATTGAGTGTGTTCTCGTATGCTTGATTTCGAATCTCTACCAGCTCATTCAAATCTATTTCTCTTGGCTCCTGCTTTCTTCGTGTCTTGCAAAATTTCTCGAAAAGCCCATTCAGATTTGTGCATGATCTATACGAGAAAATGGCACGGCTTTCCATAAACCAATCTAAATGGTGAAGTACCTAAGGGAGTTTTGTATGCAGTACGATATGCCCAAAGAACCTGATCTAGAAGCTGTGACCAGTTCTTTCTATCTGGTCGTACTAATTTCTGGAGAATTGATTTCACCTCCCTATTTGAAACTTAAGCCATGCCGTTCGTTTGTGGGTAGTAAGGAGAAGCTACTCTGTGATCAATGCCATATTGCTTCATTAGCTTTTTGACCTCCTTATTAATGAAATGGCTACCCCCATCTGAAATAAGAATACGTGGGATCCCAAACCGCGAAATAATGAGTTCCCTTAGGAACTTGCAACTATCTTACTGTTTACGGTTTGTGCGGGTATAGCCCTCCACCCATCTACTAACATAGTCTACAGCGAGAAGAATGTACTCAAAGCTGCTGCTAGAAGGAAACAGTCCCATGAAATCTATGCCTCATGCATCAAAGATCTTGCAAATAATGGCGGGTCGCATCGGCATTACATCTCTAACACTGACTGCCCCTACATCTCTCTAACAATCTGGGTAGCTCTTTACAAATTTGCAGGCATCTCTAGTAAGAGTCGGACACAATAACCTGCTCTGAAGTACCTTCTACATTGTCCTCTTCCCTGAGTGATGTCCCCCTGCCTCTAAAGAATGACATAATGTGATGTCCCTGAGGAATACAATGCCTGTAAACACAATCCGGTCCTTCTCGAAAAAGAATCGGATCCTCCCAGTGGTAGTATTGTGCCTCAGAAACTAGTTTATCAACTCGATTCTTTGGCCAACCTTGAGGACTATTCTGTGTGACCAGAAATTGACTATATCTGCATACCATGGAAGTTCGGTAACTGCAAAGATGCTCTCGTCAGGAAATCTCTCTGCAATCTCTGGCGTGTACTCTTCTGTAGTCTGATCTGTCTATAATCGGGAGAGGTGATCAGCTACCACAATCTTTACCCCAGGTTTATCTTTAATGTCCAAATCAAATTCCTGAAGTAACAGAATCCATCTAAGAAGGCAAGCCTTAGCATCCTTCTTTTCCATCAGAAATCAGATAGCTGAATGATCTATGTAGATTGTGATTTTCGAGCCAAGAAGATAAGATCGGAATTTATCTGGAGCGAATAGCACTGCCAACATCTCCTTTTCTGTCACTGTATAGTTGAGCTGAGCATCATCTAATGTTTTGCTGGCATAGTGGAATGCGATGGGAAGTCCATTCCTCCTCTTGTCCTAGTACAACCCGACCGCAAATCTGAAGCATCCGTCATAATCTCGAAGTGTAGAGACCAATCAGGTGGCTGTAGGACAGGAGCACTGATAATCTTTTCTTTCAAAGTGAGGAATGCATTAAGACATTTATCATTTAACAAGAACTCGATGTCTTTGCCTAATAATTCCGTTAACGGTCGGGCGATCTTGGAAAAGTCTTGGATAAACCGTCGGTAAAAACCGACATGCCCGAGAAATGACCGTAACTGTTTGAGGTTGGATTGTGGTTTGATTCTCTTGATGACATCTGCCTTGGCAGGGTCAACCCTCCATGCCTCATTGGGAGATGACGTGCCCCAACACGATCCCATGTGTAACCATAAAATGACTCTTTTCCCAGAAAAGAACGAGATCTACCTCACAACACTTTTGAAGAACCTGGTCTAGGTGCACTAAACAATCGTCAAATGACTCACCATAAACCGAAAAATCATCCATAAAAACCTTTAGAAAATCATCGATCATGTCCGTAAAAATAGCAAGCATACACCTCTGGAAAGTAGCAGGAGCGTTGCACAATCCAAAGGGCATCCGTCTAAAGGCATACGTGCCGAACGAACATGTGAAGGTGGTTTTCTCCTGGTCTTCAGGAGCAATTGATACCTGATTGTATCTGGAGTAACCGTCAAGGAAACAGAAGTACTCCTTCCCTGCCAACCGTTCTATGACCTGGTCTATAAAAGGCAAAGGGAAGTGGTCCTTCTTCATCGCGGTGTTCATTTTTCTGTATCAACGCATACCCGCCACGACGTGGTTACTCTCTTTGGAATCTCCTCTCCACTCTCATTCTTAACCATATGAATTCCCGACTTCTTCGGGACAACAAGTAATGGGCTAACCCATTAAGAGTTGGAGATGGGATAAATAAAGCCTGCGTCGCACCATTTTGTAATCTCTTTCCTGATAACTTCTCAATGTGCTCTAGAGTCGGACTACAGAAGATGTTCTAGACATCATCCGACTCGCTACTATGCTCATCCTCAGACTGATAAGAGGTAAACAACTCAGCTAAATGAAATTCGGTCTTTAGATCAACTGAAGTGGAGGAATTGTGTAAGGTCTCTGAATCTGAAAGGTCTGCAATAAGCTCCTCATAAGTTTGACCCTTTGCTTCTCATCATCCAGACTAAAATATAAAGTACCTTCTGAAGAATCGCCTCCTGTAGTCTCGGACCCATCCTCTGTTAAGCACTCTTGGGTCTCTACCTGATATCTTTCGAGGTCGTCCAAAATGGACCTCATCCATGTAATCGCAAGTGGCTAAAGAACTCAGAAAATCAGAGATGCATCACTAGATATGTTCAGATCTCTCGCCATCTCTATATGTACCTTCTCGCCCTCGACGCGAAAAGATACCTATCATGTATCATAATCGAAGAGAGCCTTTGCGGTCTCTAAGAAATGCCTCCCAAGAATGATTGGGGTAAGGTGTAACTGTGTAGGGAAATTCATGTCCATGATCGTAAAGTCCACTACGAATTGCAAACCCTGCACGGTTACGATATCGTTCCTAATATACCCTTAGGTCTCTTTACGGATCAATAAGCAAGCTGAAGGATCGCACAGGATTTGTAAAGAGGTCCTAACTCGAACTTATCGAGTAAAGAAGAGGGTGTCAGAATTGATTGAGGAACTGTTATCTAAGAGAGTGCGATTGAATTCGGCTTTTGCGATCTCGCATCTGACATAATGTGCACCCGAGTCCTTCTTCTTCTTCGGTAACTTATTCTGTATAGCAAAAGATGTAGCCTTAGTCAAAACAGGTTTCTCTATGCGGGATCTCTTTTTTCTACGTGTTGTGCATCGGTTTTTCAATTGATTCTTAAGCGTAGGAAAAATGATCTAAGTCATCATGAAGCGGGATCTTCAAAAAGATATGATCTTTAAGTAAACGCTCAATCTATGGAGTCACAATATTCTTTTTGTTTTTTTTCTTCCTTTTCCAAACAAAGCATCGGGAAAAGGAACAACGTTGGGAGTCAGAAAATCAGACTTTTTATTCATATTGGAATTGGCTTGTACATTGAGAGGTTCAGAATTATGTACAAAACTCTCTAAAATAGGAGAAGAAATGTTTTTCTCGGAGTATCTGCATGATATGACGTGATGTCATCGTCTGATTCGCATGTGTCTATGTCAACGGTATCGGCATCACTCCCTTCTCTTGGATCTGTAAAAGTGGTCCTCATCAACGTGCTGGTTCTCCTCCTCGCATCAGACTTTTGCTACTCATGGATTTGCTCCTACTCCTCTAGTGCCCTCTCTTCTTCTCCAATAGGTGTTTGTGGAGATCTACCGCTCCTGAAACGAATGAAGTTAGATAAAAATTTAGGAAATGAGATCTTACATGTAGTATCTACCTGATCTGGATGCCTCATCTTGTTGTTCGGGTTCATCTGATGCTGGGCTGGAAGAGTGGTCTTTGGTGCGTTAACTCGTCCAGACGACGGTTAACCTGCTCCATCTCAGTTTTATGCGCAATCTGGAGCGTACTCAGCATATCCATGTTCTGATTAAGTGCCTGGGCCTGTGAAGACATCTCAGGTTTGGTGTGGTGTCCCTGTCTTGGTCCTCTCTCCTGCCTTAGCATGTATTGCTGAGAGGTGGAAGGCTGGGAAGAATCTCTGTAGTGTGGAGGAAGATTGTTGCGGCCGCTGATAAGAATAAGTCTGTGAATAATGAGCAGGATATTGGTGATTGTGGTCTCTGATAAACTTTCTGGTGAGACTGCTGCTGCGTGAAATTCTGGCGATGTTGGAAATGTTGACGTCCATGCTTGCGGCTGACCGTACGGCTGCTGCTGATGATGCAGTATACTCGGTTGCTGAATCGGAGTATACCAAATCTCGTTAATCTCAAGAGTGGCTTGCGGCTCAACCTCCATCTCTACAGCACTGGTGATCTGGCCAGGATTGGCATGAGACTGATCCTCATGCCAATCAATCTGCGGAGTCTCTGGATCGCTCTGTACATAGTGAATCTGACGGGTGGGTGGAGCGGGTGCGATCCTCCATGCTGGTTGTGCGGTCGAGGAAGATTGGCTCTGCTGATACTGAAGATGAAGCTAAGAAACATTCTTCAAAAGATCACTCAGCTGCTGAGGTAGAGATGAGAGTTTCTCCAACTCTCGCAGCGACTGGAAGTCCTGGACTTGCTTCTAAATCACATCGACCAACGTTAACTTTTTGCTAATGAATCCCATGTTGGTGTCTAATTCAGAGTCTGAAATGTTAGCCACTTATTATGTTCTCGGTGATGTAGTGGCTGAGGGGCTTTCTGAAATGTCCGAGTAGAGTCAACAACTGTCGAGTTCTCAGCCATCCCTTCGAAGATGGCCCACACTGACTCGACGTCCTTGTTTAAATAACTGCCGCCACATGCGGCACTCACGAGCCCGTGGATGTCCGGCTGGAGTCCTCCAAAATAATTCTGCACTAGCTCCTTCATCGGTATTTCATGATGCGGGCATCTCTCCATAAGGTCTTTGAATCTATCCCATGGCCTCAATGGAAGACTCATGCGGAAGCTGTGTGAAATTGGAGATTTGACTCTACATCATGTTCGTCCTCCCCAGAGGAAAATATTTACGCAAGAATGTGGACTTCAGGTCATTCCATGTAGAAATTTCCTTTCTCAAGTGACTCAGCCAATAAAAAGCCTTATTGGCTAAGGCAAAGGGAAATGTCTTGAGGCGTACAACCTCCTGCATAACTCTTGGATAACTAGCTGTATCACATATCATCTCAAATTGCTGTAAAAAAGGTAAACAGCTCCTCTATGGCATTACTGTAAAAACTTGGGAACCAATGATATGAAGG
This sequence comes from Ottelia alismoides, assembly GCA_037367405.1. Classification (NCBI taxonomy): domain Eukaryota; kingdom Viridiplantae; phylum Streptophyta; class Magnoliopsida; order Alismatales; family Hydrocharitaceae; genus Ottelia; species Ottelia alismoides. Next base: position 496,935 of record JAZKJV010003381.1, on the reverse strand, counting down.
ACGGTCTCAACTCGTATGGCCCTTGATTCAACGGTAACTGAATCCAATGATGGAGAGTTCTCGTGCCCAGGTCATACTCAACCCGTAAAGTAGCGGGAACCACTGCAGGCGGTAACTAGTTTCCGGCCCCTGCTCACAACGCAACTATTTCAGCCTGCAACAAATTCGAGTCTGAATTGTTCTCGAATCTGTATGTTCATTTGTGGAGCGTGTTCGAGAATCTCGGTCGTAATGTCTGCGGAGTCTAGTCTTCCTTCGTGATGTTCCTCAGCTGGTGGCCTCTCATCTGCCAGTCCTTTGCCGTGAGCCTCTGATTCAAATCGTCTGTGAAAGAAAATCTCTTGTAAGAACTCAGTGAATAATCAGCTGGAGATCTAGATGTATTGAGGCAAGGGTCTGCCTCAATATTCTGGATAGGAGGCGAGAGAGTCTGGGTCTGACTCTCCTCGAGATCAGATGGGACCAGCTTGGGAAGAGAGTCATCCCAAGCTTGTGAAGATGTATGGTCGACGATGGATGATTAAAGCTCACAGAGTCTGAGCAGAAAAGCCGTCGAGATGTCATCTTCGATGTTAATAGAATGATCGGGAGAGCACGATTTTCGATTCAAAGGAGAGGGAAAATGCGTAAAGCCGCGGTAACTCACGCCTCGCTAGCAAACACAAAGCAAACCCCGCTTTCACCAACACAACCCGTGAAGACCGTAAGAGTTCTGTCTTTTATCTTATCGGTTTTAGGGTTGTAATTAGCAAACAAGTTTAATAGGTTATCGCGATATGATGCGAGGTGATAGGTGCCCGATAGTTTATTTGAAACACTAGCCCGAGTCTTTACAGAAAATCACTCGCATTCAGCCAGTATGGGAGTAAGTACGGACCGTTTCCGGCTACCCGTGTTACTTGAGGACGGAGCCTTGCGCAGTGTCCTCTAAACCTCCCACTCTGCTAAGTAAACCCGGACCGTTTCCGACTACCTGAGCTTACCCACTGAGGAATAGTGATTAGGTGTATAGGCTAAGTAGTATTTCGCGAGAAATACAGGATTTTGGCTCTACCCTTATGGGTCGTCTCTCGCTCGCGCACTCTGAGAAGATATGTGGGTATTACTCTCCCAAGTCAGATGAATTTTTAAGGTTTTTAGGTCAGATATCTTAGCAGTCCTGATTTTATTTTTTGCTTTTATATTTTTTTTTGAGTTTTTTCAAACAAACGTCTACTTTGTTTTTATAAAAATCCTAAAATCATGCACCTAGGTTGCAAGGTCCTGAAACTAGCTACGTAAGCACAATCAAACAGAATAAAAAACCTAGCAAGCATCCATCAGAAAAGCTACGGAAAAACCGATGAGGCGAGAAAAACTGCGGTGGGTGCCCTGATCCACCGAATACACGTTACCCGGCAAATCAGACCCCTAAAAAAATGGAGGAGAAATACAAGTCGGGATGTCTTAGTGACCCCTTCTACTAGAGTTTATACAACTTCTCTCTCTCTTTCTCTCTCTTTTACAAAGGTTACACTACTAAATTTCTGCCCTCTGGCAACCGACTCGTAAAGAAGGAGTCGGCCTCTGTTCTTTCAACTGACTCTGCTTCCTAAGAAACCGGCTGATCCTGCCAGGCCCCTGCACAAACTAGTTAGCAGCTAAAGAAAATCGAGAGACGAGTCGAGAAAAACCGTACGGAAAACCAAAAAAAACTACGAAAAATAAAACAAAAAGAAGAGAGAAAATAAAATCACAAAAATAGGTAAAAAATCAAAATGTTCTAACGCCTCCCCGGCAACGACGCCATTTTGATGCGACTAAAAAAACGGTTTACGGCTTTTTAAAAAGAAGAGGTCGTCGGTGTAGAAAAATCACAATAGAAATCCTAGTCGATCAAACTAAATTCGATTTCTAGAGAAAAACCTACACCAATTATTTATCTAGGGAAGTGTTCCTGGGTCGAACACAAGGAGGCAGAATAGGGTACTCTGATTTTTTTAAGAGAATTTTCTTGTAATTATTTTATCTCTTCTTAAAGTGATCAATGAGAAAGCTACAAGTTTTATGGATTTTTTAATTTTTATTTGATTTTATATCTTTCAATTTTTTTATTTATTTTTCAAAGTGATATTTTCCACAAAATTTATTTATGATATATTAGGTAAAATATAGGTGGAATATTGGTGGTACTATATAATAGGTGAAACGGGACGAGCAATGGGCTCGAACAACACACGAAAACAAACCAAGATGGAGTCGATTTGCGATGAATCAAAACACGATAAAAACACGAGAAAAATACATGAAAAATTAATGAAAAGCTTGCTAGGGTAGTTTTGTAACTACCCTAAAAAGAAATACGAAAAAATGTGTCTGAAATTGGTCCAAAACTCCCCTACAGGCCAGGGGTATAAGTGCAAGAAAAAGAAATAAAAAAGTCCGCATAAAGGTCCTTTACAGGGAATGAAATGTGAAAGAAATAAATTTTTTTACATTTAGGTCCTCGTGTAGGGACCTAAATGCAAATACTGGAAAGTTCTGGAGTGCATTTGAACTTTTGGAAATCTTTTGGATTTAAAACGCAATTTCTGCATCGGATTAGATGGAGGGCTGAGATTATAACAAGAGCGCGGATATGGGTCGTCCGGAGTCCACGGGTCAGCAGCCTGTAGCGCCTGGAGTTCTTCAAGTGTTCTTGTACGGTTCGTTGGTTGGCGACAGAGGCTTCTTCCCCGACTTTTCACGATCAGCTAGCGATGACTTTGGATCTCCGGCGGGGCCAGAGGGTTACCTCCCCTAACCCTCAAGCTCGGCCGCGGTAGATGGCTATCAGAGATGGCTCGAAGCAGCATCTACAGGTAGACGAAGAATGCGTTCTCGTTGAGCTGGAGGCTGATGCAAGATTTATGCGCCTCTTTCGAAGATGATTTTCTTGATGAATGAAGATTCCATATAGCTCTAAGCTGCTCCTGATTCAAGATGGATCTGCAAATAAGAGATATCTATGCTCGATTTGTGATAAAATCGGCCACGGGTTTAGTTTTTGCAAGATCAAAACAATGGTTTCCAGACTTAATGAAATTTACGTTCAAAATATGATAAAAAGAAAAAGCGATTCGAGTTGGTTTGAAACGAATTAAGAAGTGAATTTGGGTGAGCGTCTAAACTAGATGGTTAGGCGATCTAATTACGGGATTAGCCACGCTAATTGTGGCATGACGGTCGAGAAGGAAATTGATAAAGATGAAGGAATAGATCTGGGTTTTCAAAGGTGTATTACCTCGAATGGATGCTCAACGGCCGATCTTCGCCGGAGCTGGACGCGCACGATGGCGGCGATGCAAGGCAACAAAGCCTTGGAACGTCTCCTCCGATGATCCCTCTTCCACGCGATCTGGACTTCAGTTGTTGTCACCATCGGAGTGAGGCAGAGCAAGGTGGAGAAGTTGGGAGTCGGCCACTGGTTGTTGGAGCGTCAGGTGGTTGTAGGAGAATTCGTTTCGGATTGCGAACTTTGGGGATTTATATAGGGAATTTTTGTGAGCTCCACGTTAGATCGAGTGGTAGGCATGGATCTTGGTTGTTATGGAAATCGAATCAAAGGTTTAGAGCGTCAGAGAGGGTTATGAAGTACGCGGGATAATTCTGTGAAATTGGCCAGTTGAAACAAAAGGTCTAACAAACTTCTTGAGGAAGATGAACCAGGTGTTGACACGGTTCAACAACTGGTTGGCCAGATGGTTTAATTCTTTGTAAATTCGATAATAAATAGCAAATAAAGTTATTTTAATTAGGTATAAATACAAGAAATATAAATAATTAAATAATCTTAATTATGGAATAATTACTTTTTATAAATAATAAATATGATTCGAAATATAAATATTGAATTAATAAATATGTATAAATAAACAGGTTTTGAATTTTTAATTTAATAAATAAATAATTAAAAATTAATTTTATATTTTCTTAATTATTAGAATAATAAAAAATGGTGTGAATTTTAGGGATTTTAATAAATTACTTTACATATATTAATAACTATAGGTATTAGTTAGCCAGTTTATTTTTACCTATAATTTAGGGTTTTGGATTTTATTAAAATAATAAATAAGCTCCAAAAAATATGAAACAAATCAAGGTTAAATTAAATATCATGAAAATAATTAAAAATGATAAAATTAATAAAATTGTAAATACTGTGTTCTACATAAAATAAATAGCGCAGAAACCCCGTTGTCATTTGGTCCCAAAACCGACTTTTTGCAAACGGACTCCGAATTTGATGAAAACCTTTATTAATTAGAGAATATTATTTTATGAACATTAAAGGTGAGTAGAGTGAAATTGGAGTTCGTATGAAGAAGTTATGATGTTCGGAAGTTGAGATTTTGACAATTTATATGCTGGATTTCTTGGCATATGTAAAGGGAATATTTTTAACTTAATTTTATATTTTTATATACATTTTTAGAAATAATTAAGAAAAGAATTTGGTGAAAAATATGTTCATATGAATTAATTAAAATTCATTTAAGTTTTGTATTTATTTGATAAATAGTGAGAGGTATATGAGGTGTGTCTTAATTTATTTTTAGGGTTTTCTTTCCTTATCTCCCCCTACTTATTGGTTTGTCGACCAATCCATGCTGACTTGGTCTGGGGGGTTAGGCTATAAATATACCTTACAGTTATATTTATATTTTTAAGTCATATTATTTATATTTACATATATCCAATCTGCCTTCTTTTCTTTTTCTTTGTTCTTTTTTTATTTACATGATTTTTATGCTTAAAAGTGAACATTTATTCATGAATTGAATTTTTATAAAAGATGGGAATTAATGAATTTTTACATGCATTTGTTAAAGGTTTTAAGACAAAATGCGGCGGAAAAGTTAATGAATCATGAATTCATCAGCCTCCTTCGGTCCTTCTGTGATAGAAATAGAACGAGAGGAAGAGCGATGATAGAGAACAATCATTGGCGATATCCACGTGTATCTGACATGATGCATATTCCATAGAGGTTTTCTTGAGCTTCAAGCTTCACCAATCTTGTTAAGCGAAGATCTAAGAAGCTAATTAGCTTCTTGTCGACTAAGATTCATCACAAAAATCCTCCATTGATTCCTTCCATCCATCTTCAGGTGAATCTTCATTTTGTGTTTCTTCCCAGTTTTGATATGTTATTCACCTCAGATCACTTCATATTTCACAAACTTAATCATCTCTAATCATTCACCAATAATCGTACATTCACACACATAATTCCAGTGAATCTCCTGGCTTCTCCATTGATGGTTCCACCCTGATCACCTTCCTTCTTCTTCACGAAGAAGTATCCATTTAAGCTCAATACTCCACCATTAGATAGCCCTCCAGCTCACCTCATTTTTATCCCAAAATATTTTCCCGCACATGGGCTTTGCTTCTAAGACTTGCAAGTCCTTAATCGCTCAATGATCAGAGAGTGGGTGTGAACTCTTATCTCGGATTTCTTCTCCGACGAACATCTATTAAATCAGAATGTTGGAAGCTGTCATCAATTATTAATAGCATCATCTTCATCGTGAGAGAAATACGAAGGTTCTCTAACCATAACTCAACAAGGAAATGATGGGAGGAGCTTCAACTCATTCACTCAAGCTCATGCTTCACACCGTCGCGTGCGGCAGAGATTAAAGAAGAAGTGGATCAGTCACCATTGGATCTGCTCGAATTGGGCGAGATATAACGTCTACGATTTATGTCACTTTTCGAGCCTCCTCTTTAGAATAGAGCCTTGTTGCTCCCAAGCCTGAGCTTAATCACCAAAGAAAGCCACGTCATCGCTAAGCCGATCCCCAACGCTTGATGAGATCATGTGTTTCTCGCATGTGTCTTGGGTTTTATACAGAGAAGACCTTCCTTCTTTCTGATATTACCATCCAAACCTTATTGTGTGTGAGTTTTACACATGCCTTATGGAAATTTTACAAGATAAGTTGTACACTTTTGGTTAATTGCATTTGTATCCTTCTGCAAATTGTGAAAATTGTATTTTAGCCCTACAACTTTGTTTTATTGAAATTAAGTTCTTTTTGGGCATGTTTGTAATAAAAGTTCATTTACTTTTATTACATTTGTACCCCTGATTTAAAACCTCGATAACTTTTCATAAATTGATCCAAATGAAGTGATTTTGCTCTCGTTGTAAAGCTGTTTTAAATTCTACATGTTAGGATGTTTGGATAATTCATTTAACATTGATAAATCTATGATTCTCATTCTTTATTTTTTTATTTTATATTCATATTTTGGCAAAACCATCTATAAATATGTGTAAATACAATAAATTACCATTGCGCATACTATTGTTGATATTGCATAAATAACACCCTTTTCCCAAAACAAAAAGAATAAAGATAAAAGAAAAAGGAAAGAAGGATGTAATTACGAAATAAGTACAGACCGATTCGAACCCCGAGAGAAGGTCAATCATTGAACTGATCGACAACGAATAAATTATGGGGAGATAGGGTCCTTGTATATTCATCACTATGCATTTTATGTACATATCACTTCTCCTATTTTACTCATCCATAAAAGACCTCAAATCAATCTATTTTCTCAATAAAATTGTACATAAAAATGTTTTCTTAACAATAAAAATATTTTTAAAATAAGGTGTTGTACATAATACAAATAACACCACTCAGGAAAAGCCACAAAACAAGAACTTAAAAGATACATTCCAACTCCATATGAACTCAAATTCTTCCAAAATATCCTTTATTTGATTCTAAATTAAATTATCTTTTAAATGAGGGTGGTTCCATAAATTGTGGAGTTATGCGGAAAAAAATGGCTTTTTGGATGCGTTGTATAGTCGTGTGATACCTATACTTGTAAATATGTATATTTAATTATTTTAATTCATAGTTTGTGAATATTGTATTTTTAAACACTTGTACATACTCTTAAAATAAAAAAATAAAATAAAAATTAGAAAAATACATAATCAAAAGTTCATTGTACAAAAGCCACACTTGTGTATAGTGTATATAACACTTATTTATTTAATACTTTTATTTAATTTATAGAAATCAAATAAAAATCATTTTATACTCCTCAAATTTTGTTGTGAATGAATAAAATATAAAATAAAGGATATTTGTCTAATAATAAAATAAAAATAAAAGGATAAAATATATAAGTATACTATACCTATACTTAATACCCTATACTGTATATATTGTATATATAATTTCATAAAAATACTTAAAAAACATAGAAAATTACCTTAAAAATAAACAAACATTTCTACCATTTTTATTTAAAATTCATTTATTATTTTATTTTCATTATTTTTTGATTTATTTATTTTGAATTTTCCGATTGGTCAACATGAGTCCGTTGAACTGGGTAAAACTTCCCTCCTCCAGACCTAACCCGACAACCTCATCGTCGGACCGGATTTCTTCCCTTTCTCCAGGTCGGGTCCGACCTCCATTGTCCCCCATTCCTGCGCCTGTTCCTTCTCCTAGGATCCGTGATCCTTGCAGATCCCTAGTACGAGTCAGATCTTCCTCGGGTTCCATGCTTCCATTCGATTCTTCCAAACCCTGGGAATCCCCTATAAATACTCTCCTTTGCCACCCTTGCCTCTTAGCTCATTCCTCACACCACCTTCCTCCATTAGCACCTCCAAGATGTGATAGGGTCCATTTGGCATCTTCTGGTGCTTGATTTGGTAGTCGGGTGCACGTTGCTCATAAGTGGCCGAAGCACCTCTGGTGTGTGCAACTTCCCAGGTTTTTCGCAACCCGATCGAAGCCACAACCTCGCCTTCCTCTCCGCATGACATCACTGAGTTCATCAGAAGCTTTAGGTAGCCTCTACTCCTTCCGCATTTCCTCTTCCATTTTGATTTAGCACATCGGCTCCGAGTTGGAGTCCCGTATCACCCATCTACTCGCTCTGATCGCATACCCCACTCATCCTCCATCTTCTAGTGCACTCTGACCCCCTGGATCCTATGCACTGGAGAATGATTAGAATCGGTTTCCCTCTTCCTCCTTCGCCGAAAACCAACCTCCATTCCCCTAGTCGCTTCTATGATTTTATATGCAATAACTGGATTGGGTCTATGCCCCCGAGTCCCATCATTCCTTGCAGGTACTAGCGTGCGCTAGGGAGTTCACCCTGAGCTTCATCAGAGGTGGTGGAGCAGCTCCATGTGGACCATCTCTGATCGGAGCTTCTGTCTATTCGCTACCCCATCCGAGCCCACCAGACGACATGGAGTACCATTATGAAGGTGTTGGTCCTTAGGGAGCTTCGATCCAACCCACAGATTGTCGTGTACCTTCGATCGAAGTCCGCCAGCTACTAGTTCTTCTAACACCCTCCATATTCGTCCGATAGGACCCTCTTTTGCCAGATCTAATCTTGGTCATTCTTCCATGCCCATCTCATAATGGTCCGATCAGGTCCCCAGTACATCCAAGCCACACGTCAGTGCCAGCCCTTTCCATCCGTTAGATCTGTACTAGCGCACCAGGTCTGACCGCACATCCTCAACATTCTCTGACCGTCAGATCGCTTTGCAGGGCTCCATCAGAACCACCAGACCTCATGTTCCCGCCACACGCCTGCATGGGTATATTTCCTGTTTACCCCATACTTTGTTTTATTTAATTTTAATCCAATAAATGTAATTTGTAGTAAAAACATTTGCAGAAAGGAGCTTGTAGTTTTAATATTTGCATTTTAGTCCATATAAGATGAAGTCACGTGCTTCACGTGCTTTTTGGTGTATTTGCATATTTCACCCATACATTGTAATTGTTACTAAATGAAGGGAATGTTTTGAATATTGCATTTATACCCCTATGTGTCTAGTTTCACATGTTATGTGTGTACTTTTCTTGATTTATTGTATAGAGGTCCCTAGACTTTATTTAGTTGTTATTCATCAGGTCCTAAAACTAAAAGTTTTTGCAGTTTGGTACGTGTGCACTATTTTTAATTGTAGTCCTTTATTAATTGTAAAAATTACCTAAAATCATCTAGCACTCTTGTTTGCAGGTTGAATTTGTGATGATTTAACCTGTTGATTTTCGTTCATCTTCTATTAAAAATTCAAAACACCATACAATTACCCTATTTGTTTCAGAAAATTCTTAAAAATTAAAAAATCCTTTAAAAATTCTATAAAAATTACTGTAGTTCTCTTTTATCACCTTTTAGCTTGTGTAGAAATTTTGTTGAAAAGTATCTTATTAAAACCTAAAACATTGTGAAATACTAGAAAACTTAGAAAAATCATATAAAATCATTAAAAAACCAAAAATTGCGATTTTAGTTCTCATGTGAGATATTCACTTATAGGTTATCATAAAAATCACTTCCATGAGTTTTAACATTTTACCTATTTTTAAATTTAAAAATACCATTGGTTGTGCACTGTTTGTTTTTTTTAGTATTGTTTGTTTTTTAAAAAATCACAAAAACATCTAAAAATTCCCTAAAAATTCTAAAAAACACTACAAACTATATGAAACCCAAAAGTATTTTTACATTATTTTTCAGCATTTGGTCTATTTGAAAAAAACAAAAAGATTGCGTGTGTATACTTTAACCCTTTGTACATACTTCTCTTATATTGTAAAATTAAAATTTTGAAAAATTAAAAACCACTAAAAGCAATAAAAATCCTTTGATTTTTTGAAATCAGCTACTTAATGTTTAATTGTGCTCCTTGAGTTCAATACCAGTTGCTATACTCAGTTAATAAAAGTAGCAAAACTGCTTGTTTCTCTGTTTGATTCATTAGTGGTTTGAAATAATCTTCTCGTTAGTCGCATTGATTGATTAGGGTCACAACGATAACTTAATTCTACACAACTATAGTTGGTCTTTGCGTTTATTAGAATGGCATCGTTGTCTGGGAGCACGGCTAAGTAGCTAGGATTTTTTGCTTATTTTTGTTTCTATCTGTTATAAATGTTTCTGACCTCCATCTATTTTGCTTTTTGTGTGAGGGATTGCTTGGAGTATGATTCGGTCTACTTTGGAGGGACCTGCACGTGAGGAGGAGTAGGAGGAGCAGAAGTAGTTATGTTAGATAGAATTAGTTTAGTTTTATTTTTGCAAAAAAACTATTGTAATAACTTAGACTCTTGGACTCTTCTGGACACTTGAACATTATTAGGGGTATGTTTTACCAAGTGTCAGTGCGTTCGGGGACCTCAACTGATTTTTCATGTTTTCCCGCACTTTATTTTTATTTGTTTTATGAGGTTTTAGCCCCTAGACTTAGATTCTATTATGGTTGAGCTCGATAGAAACTAAGGTCCAAATACCCTATAGAATATCTATTCCTATAGATCACGATTGGACTTATTCAAAATTATAGGTAATTTAATTGGATTAGAGACCATGGACTATGAGAGGTCGTATACAACGCTTGCAGGACCCACTATGGTAGGCACTGATCGGTATATAAGGCCGGACTCAGGTCTCTCTTATGATTAATTAGCACTAGTTCTTCCCGTTAATAGAAGCTATTGTCTTATGGTGATTTCCTCGTGCATCATATAGATTAGTTTAATTCTATCTTTAAATTATGTGCAGATCATTTTGCCTGTAGAATGTTGGAGTAAGGTGGGCATTTCTGACTCTGCATTAATCATTGAGTTTCATCGTGCATTGGCTTTTCTGCCTTCCCCCCCTTGTTTTATTGGACTTAAATAAAAAGGAGATCATAAAATTCGTTTAGATTTGGTTTATTCGGAAAAATACATAAAAAATGATAACCAATAAAATCGGGACTGCTAAAGCACACTTGACTTAAAACAGAACTTAACTATAAAAATTTTGTTTTGGGGAGAGTAACCCCCTCCTTGTCTTATTTTATTTGCTCGAAGTTGAGCGACCGCACACTAGGATCGAGCCATGCCTGAACTTTCTTCAGACTACCAGTTTTAACAAAACGATTAGCTATTCTCTAGTGAGGATTTATGAGTAGCTGGTAAACGGTTCGTACTTACACCTATACTGGCTGGAAATAGGCACAACTGGTTGTAATAATCCGGGCCACTCTCCCAGGAGAATCGGGCTCCTAACAACTCGCTAAACTCGCTCTGTAAGATTGGATTATCACCAAAATAAAAATTTACAAGATAAACGATCGTTCTTTTACGGTCATCACACTGTGTTGAGTTGGTGAACCAGAGGTTTAATTTCTCATCCTACTTTCAGTACAGATCTAATCCTCATGAATTCCCACATCAAGATGATGGGAAGGAGGTCTCTTAGGCTTCCTCTGGTAGCACTGCTTTCCAGCACTCCTCCCAGTTCATCTCGGGCAGCATCAGAAAGCTCAGACCTGCTCTCTGAACCCGAATTCTCCTCCACCATGATCCCCCTCGACCACCCTTTTTCTACTCCTGAGGTACAATCAGAAAGGCCATCATAGCTCTACTTTCATTTGACAGCACCTGAGTTAGGGTCTTTTGCCTTTGCAGAGATCGGAGAGATGGCAAGTGATGACATGGATCTCACCTTAAGGTATTCTCGAATGAAGCGTGGTTAGCCACATACTCATCAAATAACACTTTTATTGTGATATTCTAGTTTACAAAATCGTGCCATATTAGGGCCATCCTTCTTAATCTTTCTATTGCGCTTTCCTCTTGTAAGAAAAAGAGGGAAAGGGATGGGAGGAAGGGAAATAAAAGATGAAGAATATGAATCATGAACTGAAAGATCATTCTTGGAATTAAAGGAAACATAGTTCTTCAAAAATGAATCTTTTTGATGCAACATGGGATCAAAATCAAGATTATTTATTGATGGTTGTGGAAAATAAGCTGCAGTGGTATCCGCCACGACCGGACATACAAGGTCCTCCATAGAATCTGAGATATCTCCATGTTGTTGATGTTGCATTTGTACTCTCCTCTTCTCGGCTCCTGAGAAAAGATCCTAGAATGTTGTTGATGGGGCCTCTGAATGTGTTGCCTCTCCTCCTCATCCTCTGAAGACTCCTCAAATAGAGATCTAGAGAGGACCCTCCTCGTGTCCCTTGCCCGACCAGGTACGATCATAGTCCTTCCACTCCTAAGTGACATATTGTTAGCCTCATCACATGAAATAAGAGATGCTGAATAGTATACCTCACCAAGATGCTGATGAGAACCAGAACGGTTCAGTTCTATTAGGGTGAGCCTGAACTTGGGTTGGGATAGAGGTAGAGTGTGTATATTGCTCGTCTCACTATCTAGATAGGTGGTTGACATCTACCCGTAAGTCAAGAACTTCATTCTTATAGGAATGAAGTGTGTTGAGTATCTGCTGGAGTTGTGATTTCATGTGACTAGATGAAGAAGGAAGTGGAAAAGGCTAAGAAGAAGAATGGGAAGACTGGCCCTGCTGGCTGGGTACTACCTCTATTGTTTCTGGTGCTGGGGCATCTGTTAAAACTGTGGGACCTGCTAGCCCACCTAGTACTGTCCCTATTGGTTGTACTACTGGTATTGTTGTCGTTGATGCAAGGGTGGCTGAAATACAGGGCTCTACTGTGAAGGAGGTGGTGCGAGGTGAATGCGGTGTTGTAAAAGGTTCGAGGACACTGATAAGTTTATTTGTCCCCCGTACTTACCTGCCTGGCAGTGTCCTAGGTATGCCATACTCCATTAACCTCCCAAACTGGTGGAGGAGCAGCCTCATACTTCATCTTTTATATTAGAGCAGGCCACCATCAATAACACATTGCTAGCTTTCCTAGAGACCATACAGAGACAGATCAAAGACCAGGGATATCCATGGCAGAGGTGAGGAGAGAGCTCACTCAGATGAGATTTAGGAGAGAAGAAACATAGACATCAGTCAGTGGAGGAGAAATACCATGCTAGAAGGGCCGAGCAGACGATAGACACCAGGACGAACCGCGAGTTCCTCATAGACCAGAACACACCATGAGGTAGTTGCATAACCCTGATGCAACCTCACTCATATATGGATCCAGCTTCCTGTCATCCTGGGTAACTTCGAGCTTCACCCCCAAACGATCCAACTACTACCCAAATTCCATGTGCATGCCATCGAGGCACCCCATCTATATCTAAAAGAATTCGAGATGATCTGCAGCACCGTTCATGACATGGAAGTGGATGAGGACACCATAAAGCTGATAGACTTCCCATTCTCTTTTGTTGATAGAGTAGCTTACTGGATGAAACATCTGGGGATGGTTGTCACCACTTAGGAGAAGCTCCAGATCGAGTACCTGAACAAGTATTATCCACTCGATCGGACCAATGCAGCTAGAGCCATGATCAGTAATTTCACCATGATCCCCAATGAACAGTTCCATGAAGTGTGGGATCGATTCCTAGAACTCATCGACAGGTGTCCCAACCATGATATTAGTAAGCCCAACCTCGTTCAAACTTTTTTTCTGTGTGCTGATACCTGAACTGCACGGGCTAGTAAACACCTCTTCTGGAGGTTCCTACTTCGCTAAGGATGAAGACCAGGTCTTTGCCATCTATGAGAAGATGGTTGAAAACTAGACCTTGATGTCCCAGACCAGGGTTTATGCTCAGGGGAAGCCTCCCCCTAAGGCAACTTCATTTCAGAGGATAACACGTATTGAGGTCGGCCCTTCTTTCTCTTCTACGGTAGCAACACTAGCCGAGTATTTGGCTGCCGATATGGGTATCATCAGCCAGAAGTTGGACTGGATGGAGATTATCGAGAAGAAGATGTGCCAAGGCCTTGTCAAGCTCAATAGGATTGATGAGCTGGCCCAAACAATGAGTGACCTGAAGACCTAGATCATGTGTCTCCAAGGGGTACAGACGGCTTCTCAACCACATTCCAGGTCACAGACTGATCAAGGGAGCAGTTTGTCTTAGCCGTCCACCTTGTACTGTCAGGTCCATCACATTCAGGCAGAGTCAATTTAGTCACACCCGTGTTACCAGTTGCCATTACCCCCTTCCTCAGATACTCAGTTGGTGGTGTATAATCTGGATCAGCCCTTGGCATCCCTCCCCCCACTAGTCCATGAGCCACATGATCCGTTGATGGAAGGAAATGAGATTTGGTACTCCCAGTACCAAAAACAACCCATGATCTATCATGACTACCTAGGCTTCCGATGGTCTACTGGAGGCGTTTCATCCCAGCAGCAGCCTCCGGCACATGCAGGGCAGTGCACCCAACAACAATAGCCCCAGTATTCCTAGCAGCCACAGCATGGTCCTGGACCCTCACATCATGGTCAACAGTGAAGGCACGAGCCTCATCAGCAGTACCCATAGCCTCCTCACTCGTACCACCACCAACAATAGTAGAGCCAGCCTCATTTTCAGCGAGGCAAGCTGTCTGGTCCTCATACACACTCGTATGAGAACCCAACCTTAGAAAATCCTGTATGCATGTTGTCTCAATAGGAAACTACCTTCTGGTGAGATATGGACGAGTTCCGACATGAAATGAGAGAAATAATAAAGGGCATGGCCACCATACCTACACAGATTCAACCTAACCTTAACAATATGAAGAGAAAGTCAGATCGTGTATAGCCTACAGTGATTACCTCTCCTAGTGATATTCTGGATGACATTTATTATTTATTTAATGCTGATTTTGTGACACTTAGGAGCGGTAGGAAGCCAGTCGACGATGACTCATCAAGGCGACATCCCATAACAGACTCTAGGGAGACAGACAGAGTCAGGAGTGGTATTGATGCCTCAATGGATGATGATGATAGTGGTACTTGTTGGGATGAGATCTTCATGGAGTGATTATTATTGATATAAAGTTATCGTTGCAATCCCTAAAATTCATGGCTCAAACAAACAAATTTATTTATTTCTTATCAAACCAATAATTACAAGAAAATTAAAGCAAGAGAACTTTTATTTGCTACTTATTTACCTATATAGCTAACAGGATCGAACTCAAGGAGGCTACAATTCCCCAGGGTTATTTTAAAAAATAAAAAATCAATTAAAAGAAAAGGGAATCTCAAATGCAAACTACCTTGGTTTTTGTGAATTTTTTATCTTTTTATCTTTTTTAATTTTTTTAATTTGAATTTTTTATTGTCTGATTTTCAAAATTTCAATGATTTTTGTATTTTTAATTATCAAAAATATGATTTTCAAAACAAATTCATGCACAAAAGAAATGCAATTTTTTAATTTTTCAAATATAACAATAATGCTTAAGAATATCCAAATAAAATATTTTGTATTTTTAATGATTTTTTACTATTATTGCAAAATTTCAGAGATTTTTAAATTTTTTAGGATTTTAAAATGAATAAAAACAAGGGAAAATGCAAACAGTGAGCAAGCATGATTATTTTTCAATTTAAAAATAGCAAAGAAATATAAAAAATATAAAAATGATTTTTCTTAAAAACTACATGAAATTACATACAAACAAGAACTGTAATAATTTTTTTATTTTTCAACAATTTTATATGATTTTTTAATATTTTTAGTATTTTAAAAATTTTCATGGTATTATAAATAATAATGCATGAAATATGGATAGAAAATAATAGACACAAAAAGTATACCCTATTTTTTGGATCTTTTAGCAATGTTCGAATTTTTAGGATTTTTCAAAGTTCAAACAGGGAAAAATGACATGTTTTTGATTTTTTAATAATAACAAATGATGATAAAAGGTAATGAAAAAATAATGCAAATAGAACAATTAAGCAGGAGATAACAAATATTTTGCATAATTTATTGAGCACAAATGATATTTAGTCCAATGAAAAGATCATGCAAATTTAAAGTCTGAAAATAGGGACTGTAATGTAAATTACTAACGTTTTTGAATTAAATAAATAACCGAAATAAACTATAGGGTAGAAAATGCAAATTACCCACAAAAAACATACGTGTGTGCTTGGAGGTGGTAGGGGTCTCTTTGCAATTTGTAAAACCACAGAGGGCTTTATTCTAAATTTCCGAAAAAAATAAGTATCCCTAGGGTTCTTATTTTGTTTCTTTGTATCCAATCCAAAGGGGAGTCACCGTCTCCCCCATCTTCTTTCTTCTCCTGCGGCGTACAGGAGACGGCCTGTGCGGTGGCGTTCGTGAAGGTTGCGACAGACGGCGATGGTCAATAGAACTGCGGATGTGCGCCTTTGCACGAGGAACGATGATCACGTGGGCGGTGGAGTTCAAAAGGCTGGTGATGAGATCGACGGGAGGACGACAAGGAACAGAAGTGCGTGCGTAGGTGGCGGCGGTGTGCACGAGTAGCACGGCCTCGCGAGCAGTGGCTATGAACTGATGGTCATCCAAGGGTGCTCCAGCGGCGGAGGGCATGTGGGGTGGAGCGCGGTCGGGGTGTTGGCGGAGAGATGATGGATGACACATTTGCCCAGATCTGGAGATGGCAGCGCATACGGCGGTTGCGGTGTTGACGGTGATCGGCAGTAGGAGGGATGAGCGGTGACGGGCACTGCCTGTGAGCTGGCGGGGCGGTGCTTGCGGCACTGCTGCTCTTTTTATTTTTTTACTTTTTTTGTATAAAACCGAAACAGAAAAAAACTATTTTATTTTTTTTGAAAACAGAAATGGCAGAAGCTTTTTCTTTTTATTTCTTTTATTTTTTTAACTTTTTTTATTCTGCAAAATAAATGTTAGAAAGAAATAAAACTATGTATTTTTTTATATATTTTTATTTTTTATTTATAAACAAATTAGGATGCGAGCCTGACAACTCAATCCCAAAATCAAAACATAGTACATGAACGGGGATCCGACAAAAAATGAGGAATGGATCCGGATCTCTGGCCACCGACGTGGTCAGAGTTGGTAGATTATGTGAGATAGAACGTGAAGCGAAGGAAAATCAAAGTTGAGATGGAAAATCGGATCGGGAAGAGCGAATCGAATCGTGAAGAGTTACTAAAAAATGATAAAATGAGATCTAGAAATATAAAAATTGACAATAAATAAAAAATGCAAAATAAACTATGATTATCGTATGTTAAAAACAAAGGAGAAAAATGTGGATCTCACCGTGGGAGCAATGAAAACCATGATCGCCTCGATGAAGGCCGACTCGCTGTCACTGGATGGCTCGGAGGCTAGGCACCTTTCTGCGACAAGATGGCTCTCGGAGAATAGGCTCCTCTCACCAAAGATTGATCAAATTGAAATGAGGGAGGAGGAGCCATATAAATAGAAAAGAAAAGAAATTGAAATTCAAAATTTGAAAAGAGATAAAAATAAGGAAAATTTTTTGAAATGAGATAGAGATAAGAAAGGAAATTAGTGTTAAAATTATTTACATATTTTTTTAATTTTTTT
Source organism: Ottelia alismoides (assembly GCA_037367405.1). Taxonomy (NCBI): domain Eukaryota; kingdom Viridiplantae; phylum Streptophyta; class Magnoliopsida; order Alismatales; family Hydrocharitaceae; genus Ottelia; species Ottelia alismoides. The sequence continues at coordinate 479,614 of JAZKJV010003381.1, read as the reverse complement.
CACTTTATTAAATTAACTAATAAATATTAATTTTTTATATTTTTCGTGAGGGTTATTTAAGGGAATTGATTATATTTATATACTATATATATGATACATTATATACATAGTTAAATAAGGAAATTAATTTTTTTATGTTTTAATTTTTTTACTTATTTTTTTTATTTTTATTTTAAATAATTAGTAAAAATATTTACAAATATAATATCTACAAATAAATGGAAAAATTGCACAAACCACCCCAGAAAATCATCTTTAAAACCTTAACTCTAAAAATTATGAAACCACGTCACCTTTTAACTATAAAGAAAAAATGGATTCGCGAAATTAGAAATTAGATCTCTACGAGGGGACAAATCATAAAACATAGCCTTAACCCCCTATCCTGGATATATATAATCTGAATATTGATACAATTCTTTTCATTATACTTTGTTTTGGAGTACTTCCCTAAATTTTGCTTTGTTTTTATTCTTTTATTTAGTCCAGTCCTATTTTCAATTTATTATTTAAATATTTATTTCAATTTAATATTGAAATTTTAATAAAATAAAGGAGTCTTTATGTCTCATTACCGAGGACCTCGTTTCAAAAAAATACGCAGTCTGGGGGCTTTACCGGGACTAACTAGTAAAAGACTTAGATCTGGAAGTGATCTGAAAAACCAATTACACTCTTGAAAAAGAACACAATCACATATTCATCTAGAAGAAAAACAGAAATTGCATTTTCATTATGGCCTGACAGAGTGACAATTACTTAGATATGTGCATATCAGTGGAAAGGCAAAGGATCAATAGAACATGTTTTATTGCAACTATTTGAAATGCGTTTAGATAACATTCTTTTTCGATTGGGTATAGCTTCGACCATTCTTGGAGCCCAACAATTCTTTAACCATAGACATATTTTAGTTAATGGTCATATAGTAGATATGCTAAGTTATCGTTGCAAACCCTGAGATATTATTACTATGAAAGATAAACAATGATCGAAAACTCCGGTTCAAAATTATATTGCTTCGTCCTCCTGTGTGGAATTAATTTTATTTTTCAGACATTTTTATTAATTTAGAAAAAAAATTTATTTACAACATTTGTTTTGAAAATTATTTAATTTATGGACAATGTATATACAAATAAAAAAGTGTAAGTATACAAATATCTACAACAACCCTATCTCCCCCTACTTTTGTTTTGATGTTGTCAGTGGTACTGATGCCACCAAGAGTCAGACAGTTGTTTTGCCATCTCCTGTACCTGAGGATATTTTTAGAAAAATACAAAGAAGGGAAAAACTTCAATAAAAAATAAGAATAAAGGAAAGGTTTTTGTATCTCCTTTGGATCCATATGTTGTTATTGATGATGTATGCATGGATTCCAGCATTATGCATTCTCATAAACCCACTCCTGACCCTCATTCTTATGAGGAGGGTCCCTCTATCCTCTTCTCTAAAGCACTCCGCTTAGGGAAAGGCCAAAATATAGAAAATCCTAAAAGGAGACAGCAGATAGAGTTCAGTAAGAAGATGATAGACAGATTTCAGATCCAGTTGACTCTTCAGGAGGCACTTGAGCATATCCCTCTTTTCCAAAAGAACCTCAGAGAAGACCACCATCCGTAGGAAGAAGAGGCGAAATCACAATGCATAAATCCATGTGCTCACTCGTGCCACTTGCTTCGCCATTTAGAACTGATACAAGCAAAAGACCTGATGCAGGAGCTCCATATGTCAGATTCCACGTTCATGAGCAACAGTTCGATCAAACTCCATTAGACAACAGTTCCTCGATTAATTCATTCAGGCTGCCTTACTCGACCGATTCGAGTTTGGCCCTCTTAGACAGAGTAGAACAGTTCTCCAATTCGTAGATAGATATGTCAGTAGGCTAAAGGGGTTATTAAAGGACATTGTCGTCATAACTCATGGTTTGAAATTACCCGTGGACTTCGTTGTATTGGACATGGAGATCCTTGAATGCATGATCGATACCCCCATCATTTTAGGATGACCCTTCTTGGCCATAGCCAAGGCCGTGTCCGGTCATGATAGTAGGAAGGTATACTTCCGTGTCGAGGGAGAGAGTATACAAATAGAGACGACTGAGGAGTTGAGATCCAGAGATTAAGCTTGCTCCGAGCAGAGTTCATAGCAAATGACAGATTCAGAGCTAGATGTCCACCATGAGTGTCTTGTGTTACATATGATGAGGCAGTTTGGACAGGCCCGATTTCACGAGCTCTTGTCACACCTTCAGAGACCGCAAAGCTAGAGATGAAAGCGGATGAGAGTTTGAAGAGTGCACTCATGGCGCAGGATACCATAGAGGCTGATGATTGTGATTTGGGTAGCATAGCAGAGTATATTTCTTGTGGTTCTGATTCAGATCCCTCGGGATCAGATACCGATTTTGATTGGCAATATTTCAATGATTATTTACCATGTCTGATGTCCACAGAGCCTACAGCTAGGGCGGAGATTGGCCCAGCACAGTTGATAGACACACTAGTAGGGTCGTCTTCATTAAATTCACTGATTCCGCTAGATTTCTCTCATGCAGATTTGGTAGCCTTCACTCAGACGTTTCAGAAGCCAGATCTGCCAGCTCCCACATGCTCGGAACTGAAGACCTTACCGCAGAGCACGAAGTATAGATTCCTTGCGGGTGAGCCAGAAATGTTCCAAGTGATTATCTTAGTGGATTTGGCTGAAGACCAATAATCTTTTCTGATGGAGGTTCTTGAAAGAAGGCGCAAGGCAATCGGATGGACTAAAGCTAATCTTCAGGGAATAGTTCGGCTGTGTGCTCTCACCACATATATATCGAAGATGATGTCAATCCATCGCGTGAGTTCCAAAGTAGGCTGAACCCGAATCTTCGTGATGTGGCCATGAAGGAAATATCTAAGTGGTGGAGCACTGATTTTATCTACCCCATCTCCGACTCCAAATGGATTAGTCTATTATATGTGGTTCCCAAGAAGACATGTATCACTACAGTGGTGAATGAGTCTGGAGAGGAGATAGCTACACGAGTACCCACTTCTTAGACGGTTTGTGTGGACTATAGACGATTGAATCAGGCCAACAAGAAGGATCATTTCCTACTACCATTTATTGATCAGATTATTGAGAGGTTAGCTGGGAAGAGTCATTACTACTTTCTTGACGTGTACTTGGTATACAATCAGGTGGCCATAACTCCCAAAGAGCAGGAGAAAATGATGTTCACTTGTCTGTTTGGGATGTATGCTTTTAGACGGATGCCCTTTGGATTTTGTAATGCCTCAGCTACATTCCAAAGGTGCATGCTTTCCATCTTATCGAACATGGTGAGTGACTATGTAGAGGTCTTCATGGATGACTTTTCGGTCTACGGTGATGGGTTTGATACTTGTCTTGCATGTCTAGATCGAGTACTTTAACATTGTATTGAGGTCCACCTAGTCTTACCTTGGGAGAAGAGTCATTTCATGATGATTCAAGGAATGTTCCTTAGTTACATCATCTCGAACAGGGCCATGGAGGTTGATCCGGCCAAGGTGGATATCATCAAGAAACTCAATCCACCGTCCAATTTGAGATAGTTGCGACCTTTTCTGGGGCATGTCAGTTTCTACCTACGGTTCATATAGGACTTCAGTAGGATTTCCCGATTGCAGACTAATTTGCCATAAAAGACACTATGTTCCTTGCAGATGGTAAGTGTCTTTCCTCTTTGGAGACTCTCAAGAATTTGGTTATACAGGTTCATGTCCTTCGGCCACCTGATTGGTCTCTTCCATTCAAGATAATGATGGATGCTTCAGATTTTGCCTTAGGGGCTGCTCTTAGACAGAGGAGAGATAATGTGCCATTCTCCATACACTACACTAGTTGAACTTTGGATGCCGCTCAACGAAACTACACTGTGACTGAGAAGGAGTTGCTAGTCGTAGTATTTCTCTGGATAAGTTTTGATCTTATATTTTTGAATCTAGAGTGATTCATTATGGCTAATAAGGATGCCAAAGCCAGAGTGACTAGATGGATCCTTCTACTCCAAGAGTTTGATAGTGAGATTAAAGATAAACCTGGAGTTAGGTATTTGGGAGCCAATTACCTCTCTCGATTAAAGCATCTTGAGGATTCTTACATGACACACCTATCATTGAGACATTACCAGATGAGGTTATTCTGGCTATCACCTCTCTCCCAAGGTACGTTGGCATTGTAAACTATCTTGTTGCCAAGAAAGTTCCACATGGTTTGCCCATGAAGCGACTTGAGACCTTCCTCGCGAATGCCAAGTCAAAGGAATTAGAGGATCCCTCCCTTTACCACGGAGGGAGGGATAATGTCTGGTGTCAGTGTATTCCTCGAGAAGAGAACCACAACGTTCTCACCTATTGCCACAAGCTTGAGGCAGGAGGACATCACTCTGGGAGACAGACAACGCAAAAGTTCTCCAATCCATCCTTTAGTGGCCTACCCTCTTCAAGGATTCAGATGAATTCGTAAATAGATGTACTAACTGTCAGAGGATGGGCACTTGTTGACAGAGATATGATGTTGATGCAACCCATTAACTTCTATGAGGTTTTTGGCACATGGGACATCAATTTCATGGATCCATTCCCTAAGAGTCGGGGATTTGAGTACATTTTGTTAGTTGTGGATTATGTGAGTCCTTAGGTTGAGGTCTTCCTGCCTGAGCCGCAGATGCAAAGATTGTTTGCAAATTTTTGAGGAAAAATATCATATGACAGTTCGGGGTACCTAGAGTCTTGATTCTTATTGGGGGACTCATTTTATCAATGACAACGTAAGGGCATTTGCTAACGAGTTCAGCATTGACCATAGAGTTGCTATGCCATATTCTCCACAAGTGAATGGTCTTGTGGAGGTTTCAAATAGGGTTATCAAGATATTTTTGCAGAAGGTTGTCTGCCCAGACCAAAGGATTGTTCACAGCTTTTGGACTTGATCTTAGTTGGCCTATTGGACCTCCTTCAAGATACCTTTGAGCACGTCTCCTTTTTGACTCATTTATGTCAAGCTATGCCACTTATTTTTGGAGATCAAGAATAAGTCACTTTCTGTAGTTACTAAGTTATTATTGCATCCGAAGAGTATGGGAGATCAGAGGAGAGCAGAATTGGCAGCCCTGGAAGAGTTGAGAGATACAAACTTCTCAAGTAGCCTATAATATAAGGATATAGTGAAGATATGGCATAATTCTCACATCATCCATAAGTAGTTTGAGCCCAACCATAGAGTATGGCTATTTAATGCTTGGTTAAGATAATTTCCAGGGAAATTATAGAGTAAATGGAAGGGACCATACCTAGTCAGAAAGGTGCATGACAAGGGTAGCATTGACATATCTAAGTTGTCTTCTGAGTCTACCTTTCAAGTCAACGGTTAGCGCCTGAAGCCATATTAGCGGTTCTGAAATCCACAACATTAAAAATGTGTATTTGTCGTTCGCTAAAAAATAATGATTTGTCATTTCGTTGTAGGCGGTAATCGGAATCGGTCAAGAAAATAACCACAATTCTTTGTCAATTTTTAATCGTGTGGTTTTATCTTTATTTTACTTGGGCAAGCCCCCAGTTAGAACACAAGGAGGCAAAGGAACAACCTAGAATTATGTCTATCAAAATTCATGCGCGGTTTTCAAGGCGGTCTTTTTTTGTAATTTTTAATGCAATAAAGGATGTAGAATGCAATTTTGGCCTATTTTAGGGACTAAAATGTAAAAATCGATCAAACGATGTCCAAAAAATATGAAACTTGGCCACAAAGTAAATATAACAAAATGAATGCATTGTAAATTCTTTTGGAATATTTGTATGTAATATGATTTTTTTATGAACTTTTAAGTGCAGATAGAGTGAATTTCAATATTTTATTATAATAAATATTAAATATAAATTATTTTCAAGGAATAAAATTATCTAAGATCTATCACTAAGTAATGGACCTCTAAAATCCTAAACCTCAAAAATACTAGTTTCAATACCTATTAAAAATCAAACACTGAAATATGCAAAATGATATATAAAAGGAAAACTATGCACGAATCAATGAGAAATTTCGGAGCACAAGATGGGAAAAATATGTAATTTCCACAAAATAATTATTTATTAATTAAACATCGATCATAAAAATGTCTACAATGTGTCAAAATGTAGAGAATTAATCAAGGAACACAATGCTCTTTTTATATAAATAAACTAATGCAGTGTAGTTGTTTAAAAAAAGGGGAAGACATAACATAAGCAATATAAATAATTAACATAAATAAATAATGCACTAGAGGGATATTTATGCAATTACCGATAACATGGGGGTGTAACTGCAAAATTACCACCAGATCATGTGCAGATCACGTGACCTGGTCGGGGGGGGGGTTCTCTACGTAAAAAGGCGGATCTTCGGGGGAAATATGTAAATGATCCAAAGGGTCGCGTGCTCCGTACGTAACCCTTGAGGCTGACGTGAATGATGACGTCCCCCCGCCCCCACGTGCGCGGCACGTGGCGGTGGTCTCGGGCTTGACCCGACAGCGAGGAGCGGCGGACGGGCTATGCTCCGACGGTTGTTGATGGCTGAGGGAGCTCTCCCGGTCACTGCCTTGCGAGAGGCGAGGGAGGACCGACGAGCTCCTGGTGAGGCTGATTGATGGCTGCTGGCTACTTGAGTCGATGAAGAATGGTCGTGCGTCGAAGATGGAGTTGGTGCAGTCAAGGTGGCGCAGCACGAGCGCACGACGGTGGCTCTGTCACGACGTTTGATGGAGTAGCAGCTGATGTCTATCAAAGAAGATGGTTGGTGGAGTCGTTGGAGACGTGCGTTGGCGATGAAGCGAGTCGAAGGAGAGTCGTTGGCTTGATGGGGCGATCCTGGAGTTGAGCAGTACGACAGAGAAGAGATTGGGCCGTGGGCTGCGATGAGGTCCAAGACCTCGGATCTCGCCGGAGAAGTAAGACGGCGATGTCATCACCATTGATTGTCAAGATATCGACGGATGGAGAAACCTGGTGCGGAGGTGGAGCTTTTATAGACGAGGTATGGCGGCCGGTGATGGAAGGTCGGTTGCGTATCGGAGGAGATCGGAGAGAAGGGGCTACTCGATTCGATTGTGCGAGAAGGTCAGAGAATCTTGGCGAGGATTCGATCGATGCTGGCGTTGATTGATGGAGAGAACGGGGATCTGATTGAGATACGAAGATCAGGCGGCGCGGCAGAGATTTCAGTGATTGGCAGTGGAGGGAGTCCCGATTTGGGAAAGTGCGGGAGGTTGAAGGTGATTTGTGGGCCATCTGATCGGCCGGGATCGGACGGTCCACGTCTAGACACATGGCGGCGTAGGGGAAAAGGGCAGGGCACGTGCCTCGCACATGCGGGTCCTTTAAATTTATTTTATAAAAACTAATTAATAAAAATACGAAAAATGGCTAACACATGGCGGCTCCAGGAGCTGCCACGTGTGAGCACCACAAAATTCCAAAAATAAAAACTTTGTAAAATACAAAATAAATAGCAAATACCCTCAAATCGAAAAAGCCTCTTCACAAAAGTTGCTCGTCTCGATGAGATCTACAACTTTTATAAAGACATTAATACCAAAATCGATCAAATGCACAGAGTGATGTTTTTGGGGTATCCCAAGTACATAGAATACCTTGAGTTTTGGATTTTATAATTTTTTTAATCATTTTTAAACCAGATATAAATCCAAAAAAAATATGGAAAAAATCAAAGATAAATATTTACACATTAATATATATTTTTTGGATTTTTATTAATTAAGAAAAATAAGAAATAAAATAAAAGATGAAAAAGACCAAATTTGTACAGTCGGTTAATGAAGACTCGGACCCAATTTGTTTATTTGATTTCAAGCTCAGTTTGGATTTAGATTTTTTGCACATTTTAATAAAACTTTTATCAAAGAAGACAAAACAAAAATAAAAGAACTAAATTAAGTTAATTATGTACATACAATAGTAGGTCAAAAACCGCTAAAATACAAAATGTACAAAAGAGGCCCAAAATCCAACTTTCACATATGAGCTCCGAATCACTTGAACTTGGTCTTGTTTCGAAGGTAATTTAATGAACATTAGTTCAAAAGTGAGTAGGATTAAAACGGACACTGTATGGGGATGATATGAGGTTTTTAGTTCGGAAATCGTGAAACCAGGGTTTGGGTTTTTGGTCCACTTATTTGGGTTAGTTATTTTTTTGTATTTTTCATTTATTCTTGTTAATGATATGTACACAGTGGCGGTAGTTTTGGGTCATTCGGAGTTAGCATGAATTAATTAAAAATCGAGGAATTTTGGCTATTTACAAGTCAATTTTGGCTCGGATTTGTGACTTCTTATTTTTTGCATAAATAATGGATAAAATGCAATTCTTATGAAAACATGCATGAATGCTAATTATGTTGAATAGATGCAGAAATGCAGTTGATTTGAGGGATTTGAGATAATTAATGAGATTTAGAGTGATGAATTCGAGATTCATCATCCCCCTATACTTAAACCATGCTCGTCAATGAGCATCAAAAAGAAATGTCATGAGGTGAAATGAGTTTGGGTTCCATACCAAGACCATGAGCTGAAGATGAAAAAGAAACTAAACTCGACCTTTGGATTATTAGTGTGGCAGAACTTCTGTGAGACTTAGAATTTTAAAATCAACAGCCTTCGAGTTCTACACATCATTGCTACAGTCTTGGCTTAGAAGTCATCTTAGATCAATCCTCTTCCCAAAGCATACCCTATGAACATTGAACAATCGACTCATGTGTGTGAAAGGTTTTAGCTCTACCCATCCAGAGTGTCGTACTACCATGCTCCTCTCCTCTCCAGTAACTCGTCCTCGTTGAGTGAGGTGTTTCTTCTAAGGTCTGTTGCACGGTGTTCACAATCGAATTGGGGGGAGAAGTTAGATGAAGGGGAAAAGAACTAGAGGGTGGCCAGTGTAGTCACCTCTCCTTGGGAAGATGGCCAGTGTAGCCGAGTCTCCACCAAGATCTGCAGGTTTTCTTGAAGCTTGGACCTTTTGGTCAGATATTTATTTGGTAGTTACTTCTTTGTATTTGGAATTTTTGGTGGTTTTGCTTAGATCTTGTTGTGCCCCTACGGATATAGAATCTTTTTGTTTCTGTACATTTTTTGTGATCTTAGAAAATTTGTGCCCAGTCGTCCATCCCTTTTCCGAAGCTTTATTTCAACCCATACTCCGGTATTTAGATTTCCATGCTACCAGAAAAGAAACTCACATAGTCTTCCAACATCCGTCTGAGTTGAGATAAGTGCATAGTAAGAGAGTACAAATTAATTCCCTATTCCAGAGTTGTACCCAGAATGAAGAGACCAGGTTAGACACTAAGAGTCAAATGCTGCACATTGTCATGTGGAACTCAAAGAATTAAGTCAAAGACCTGATGTTTCTAAAATCCTATTTCTCGGTGAAGTTCCTCTCAAAATTAGATGGATTAAGGTTAAGTCCAAATGACTCTCGGTTTCTGCTCATAACTCGGTTCAGAACCTAAAGACTTTTCAAAGATGCGAATGAATGCGAGGCTGGATGAAGTGTAGGTGTGTGGAATGCAGACACATTTTTTTGGGATTTTTTATTTTTTATCCAAGGGGTTTTTGGTTTTGGTTTTTTTAAATGCAAAAATGAATAAGAAGCCTTTTTTAAAAAAAATTGGGCACAGTTAGTGTTAGTAGAAAAACTCTTTTTCTTTTTCTTTTCTTTTGTTGTGTTTTTTTTAATTAATTACCCACCTCGTAAATACATATAGACTTACACGAAAGTACGAGATATGGGTAAAATATATACAAAGTATATATACAGACCCCCTATACTTAGCAAGTGTTGTGTCCTCAAAGCACAAGAAGCGTAAAGAAGACATAGCTCAGGCTAAGCGTAATCGAGTGAAAAAGGAAAAGAAAACGAACAAGATTTATAGATCTTCCCCCCTATACTTAGACTGTGAACAGTCTGAGTATAGAAGAAGGGAGGAAAAAATGAAGCGGTCGGGATATGTGAATGAGGAGAGTGTATACATGTGGGCATTATTTCCTCCTACACTTAGGCTCTGGTCAGCCTAAGTATAAGAGAAGGGTTGAAATGGAGCGATCAGGAGATAGGAGAAGGATGTTTTATACAGATGGCATCAGTCTCCCCTTATACTTAGGCCTTGGCCTAAGTAAAGGAAGAAGATGTACAAGGAGACCGATGTGGTTGGGAGGGAGGGTGGGTAGTCGATGATTAGGCGGTTTCTGGCTGATGTTCTTGTGAGCCTGTGATGGGAGATCGTAATGATGAGATGGAGATGAAGTATATGATTCCCAACTATTATCAGTGTCATCCTCAGAAAAAATCATGATGGATAGAGGATGAAGTATTTGAGTCTGGTGAAAGATATCCATCATCGAATTATCCTCAAAGGAATAGTATTTAAAAGTGGACATACTCCAAATATTCTGCTCTTTTTGTTTCTTTAGTTGTTTTCTCAGAATTCGTTCCTTCTTGGGATCAAGCGGTTTGTCCTCAGATGAATACTCAGAAGCACTGATCTCAGTTAGCTCATAAGAAATAATCCCAGTATACTTGTAGAGGGTAGGAGCATCAGCTTTGGATGAATAGTAGTTAGGAACAGGAGTTGTCCAATGAGAATCGAATTTTGGATCCTTGTGAAGATATGGTTTTAGAGCTGCCAAGCAGACCTCACTCATGTAGATTACCTTTTCCAGTCCTGATGATGGATCATCAGTTGATTCCTCTTCCGAAAGGTCAAAGGTGACTTTCTTTTTTCTTGCCTCGTGAAGGTGTCGGTTCGCTTGAGTATCCCAATAAAAAAACCATTGGATTCTTCTCCTTGGTCGATGCGCGGCCTACGTGTTTGTTCTTAGTCTCCTGAATGTTTGTGCACTCTCGATTTGGGATGATTTGGTCAAGATATTCAGAGAAGGTTGCTCTAGGGTGCGACCATGCATATGTCTCAGGATCATAGAAGAAGGTTTTGTCTATTTTGAGGTCCGCAGGAATGAAAAAACTGGGGAGAGTCTATGCATGTTCGTTCTCAATTGCTTTGACATTGGAGCATTCCTGTGTCAAGTTGATGTGATCCATGTAGTCAGAATAGGTTGACCCTGGGTGTGCCCATGCATAAGTCTCCGGATCATATGATTCATATACTCGATTCTCCATGGTGAGAGCAGTTAGGAATGGAGCAGGGGGGAGATTCTCTAAACCAATAGTCTCATCAACAACCTCTATCTCAGGTGTAGCAGCGGGGTAGGGCTCTTCTACAGCTTCATGGTTACGGTTGTCAGGGACTTCATGGGTTGTCTCAGAAAATCGTGGTTCCTCAAAGACTGGGTCAGATCGAAGTGCTTCCATGCTGTGAAATTAATTTCCCAAGTCTCACAATCAGTAATTGCCTTAGACAATGCTAAAAATGGCTTTCCGAGAATAATTGGAGACTGGGTGAATTCTCCTTGATGCTCAATATCTATGATCATGAATTCTACTTTGAGCGGAGCACCTTGAAAATGTCGTGATGACAGAAATGATTCCTCTCGGCTGCTTTATCAATCGGTCTGCCAATTGAACAATCTCCCGTATTTTCCTGATCGGTCCGAGTTTGAGTTCGTGAAATACAGAGGTCGGGAGGATATTGATCGGGTGAATCGTCATCAATCCGAGCATGGGTGAAAATTATGTCTTTGATTATGCAGTCAAATCTGGGCAACCGCTTCACTATGTGGCTCTTGGTTTTTCTCCTCAATACCAAGGAGGAGGTCATTAACAAGATATGTCTTTCAATCTTTGTTCTAATCCTGCCCGACTTTTTCATCATTAATTTGTCCATTACAAATCCCTTAAGGTCGGGGAAGTGTTCAATGGCTAGTAGAAAGGGAAGTTAAAAAATCATTTTTCTTTTCCAGGCTTCCCATACAACAGAATCCAAATTCTTCAGATCTTATTAAGTTTCAATTTTTATGTAATTTTCAAGATTTTCTATTTTTTTGTGATTTTCAAATATTCCAATTTTTTCGGTATTTTCTGTGTGGTGTGGTGATGTGGTGTATTCCTCAGATGAGCAGGGGCTTTGATGTTCAGAGTAAGAGTCAGAGGCATAGTCATTTCTAGGGGAATAATATGCAGAAGTTCCACTGTCCACGGGCCTATTGTCCCTAGGTTCCTGAATATCCTCAAAATTTTCAATCTTAGATGCAATCATTTTCTCATTCATTTTTATGTCCGAGCTACCAGAGATTGAAATTAATCGATCGACAAATTCTCGAAATCTATCCTCCATTAGATCAAATTTCTTATTCATCCTCAAAATATCCTCCAAAATCTTTTCATGACCAATCGTGGGAGCAGTCGAGGTGTGTTTTTGTATTTGAGATTCAATAATTTCCTCTTCCACTTTCCTATATGTGCTAGGAGAGGAGTCTCTTGATCCAATATATGATCATTATTTTCTGAAAATATCTCCTTAATAATTATGGAAGGCGGCTGCTCATATGGTCCAGGGATGTGGTGTTGGTCAGAGTAGAGTTCAATATTTTGATATGGTCCAGGTATGCGAGAGGTCGCTAGTTTGATTCTTTGATCATGAGTGGTCGAACCTTGATATCGTGGGAGTCAGCATACAGGGTTGATGTATTTCTATGTCGTCAGTACAATCCTTTGTAAGAGTATCATATCTGAAGAGGGGGTTGTCATGGTCAATCCAAGATGATGATTGTTTATTTATGTTCAATGGTGAGGAAGACGGGAGATGTGAAGAAGTGTTGACTTCGATCATGTGTTTATAATCTCCCATGAATGATGGATTGACATTTATAGAATATGATGGATGAATTATATGATCGGAGTAGAGTGGATTGATGTATGAAGAAGTGAAGACCTCAGTCGGTTGTTGGTTTGTCTGGTCCGAATACAAAGGGTTGTCATTCATGAAGCAGATTGGACTTGTAGAGAGTGTTGGTGGTTGAGAGTCTCTTGTTGAAGTTGCAGGAGGTGTTTTGGGTCTAACCGATACGAATTCGTTTTCATAGTATAGCACTGATGGATTCTCGGATAAATATTCAACCATTTTTGAAAGAGCTAAAATGAATGACGAATCGAGTTTGTTCGAGATGAATTGATTTTTATAATATAAATCTGGAGAGTTTTTATACAAAAGTTCCATGATGAGGTTTAAATCAAGAAAAGAGAGAGATGATTGCACGGCAAAGTCAAAAGAAATTTTTATCAAATGTGCGGCTATTGATCTTCGAAATCGGTCCACACACACCAATGCAAACACAAATCAAACCCCAGGTTCACCAAATTACACAATGAAACTGTAAGAGTTCGGCTATTATCTTTTCAATTTTAGTTGGTGTCAAAAACAATCTTGGAAAATAATTAAGCGAGCATGTTAGATGCCGGAGATTTTCACAATGACTGGCCCGAATTCTTACTACTAGTTGCACCTACTTTCATCCAGTATGGGTGTAAGTACGGACCGTAAAATGGCTTCCCGTATTACTTGAGGACGGAGCCTTAAGCAGTGTCCTCTAAACCACCCGCTCTGCTAAGGAAATCCGGACAGTTTGCCGGCTACCCGTTAGATCCTCAGTGAGAAGTAGCTAATCGTTTTTTGTAGAATCAGTAGTCAATATGAAAATCCAGTTTTGGTCTCTAACCTTAAGTGTCGTCTCTCTCTCACTCAGAAAAAAAAACAATCCAAGGTCGGGGTTGCTCTCCCGCAAAATTCTTGATTTTAAGGGTTATTTAGATCGGCTATATTTAGAAGTCCTAATTTTAATTAGGTGATCAATGAAGAATTAAATGAGCATAAATGTACGTCTACCGTCCAGTCCTAATTTCCTTTAAAATTATGTGATAAAAACAATAGGGAGAAATTCAGGAAAAGTCGATGCACGTGAAAAATGATGATGTATGCTCAGTTAGAAGACTTACAGTGAATCCTCGCAATCTCCAAGTGGGATGCGATACAGAAATTGAAAACTTAATCTAGATAAATGCATGCTGATGAAAAACCACAACTAGCAGAAAAGTTCTATTAGCGGGAAGAATTGAGTTGAATTTGGCTAAATTGAACGATCTAATGTGCGTCTCAATTAGAGTACAGTGTGACCTTATTCCTACGAGCACAATCAAAAATTAAAATGCTCTGAGAGCCGTATGTGCAGGTCTATCCTAATCGCCACTCAAGTCGGGCCCCACCCTCACCGGAGAGCGAAACAGGCCATGACACACCACAAGAATAGTTCAAGGTCTTTTTACACACGCGAGAGTCCAAATGGACACCACTATAAATGATCAATTAATTACAAAAATTTAAAAGTTTGCATAAATAAAAACCTAGAGTCTACACTCTCTCACAACTTGACTCGATCTTAATTTATTTGCAGCTTTTTTGGAAGTCAGTGAAGATGCTTCGGTTCCTGAAAAACCACTCCACGTACGTCGGGTACCTCGCAAGAAAAATAAGAGAGATTGTGTAAGATAGTGACTCAAAAATAAATCAAAAATAAAATAAGAGAAATAGATGCTGAAAATAAAAAAAAGTAAATGAAGGAAAAAATGGAATTTACAATGAGAAATTCGGGGGTCAGACTACCCGAATGCAGAAAACCGAATGAAAATTTTCAAAACACAAAACTATGCCGTTAGCCTCCCCGGCAATGGCGCCATCCGAGGTTCCGAAGTCCGCTGCGTTAAAAATGTGTATTTGTCATTCGCTAAAAAATAATGATTTGTCATTTCGTTGTAGGTGGTAATCAGAATCGGTCAAAAAAATAACCACGATTCTTTCACCATATTTAATCGTGTGTTTTATGTTTATTTTACTCGGGCAAGTCCCAAGGTCAAACATAAGGAGGCAAAGGAACAACCTAGAATTATGTCTATAAAAAAATGGTGCGCGGTTTTCGAGGCGGTCTTTTTTGTAATTTTTAATGCAATAAAGGATGCAGAATGCAATTTTGGCCTATTTTAGGGACTAAAATGTAAAATTCGACCAAACGATGTCCGAAAAATACGGAATATGGCCACAATGCAAAATATGACAAAATGAATGCACTGTAAATTTTTTGGACTTTTTGGATGCAATATGAATTTTTAAGTGAAGACAGAGTGAATTTCAATATTTAATTATAATAAATATTAAATCTAATTATTTTCAAGGAATAAAATTATCTATTATCTATTAGACCTCAGAAAAATCATAAACCTCGAAAATACTATTTTCAATACCTATTAAAAATCAAACACTAAAATATGGAAAATGATTTTTACAGGGCAAACTATGCATGCAAATGTGATTCTTTTTATGCACGATGTCGAACACAATTAATTATACAATATGTGATTTTTCGGGAATTTTTATAGCAACGGTAAATCAATGAGAAATTTCGGAGCACAAGATGGGCAAAATATGTAATTTTCCACAAAACAATTATTTATAATTAACCATCGATCACAAAAATGTCTACAATGTGTCAAAATGTAGAGAATTAATTGAGGAAAACAATGCTCTTTTAGATAAATAAAATACTACAGTGTATTCGTTTAAAATAAAGGGGGAAGATAGGGGTACAGATGCAATATAAATAATTAACATAAATAAATAATGCGCTAGAGGGATGTTTATGCAATTACTGATAACTTGGGGGCGCAACTGCAAAATTACCCCCAGGTCACGTGCAGATCACATGACCTGATCGGTTGGGGGGGTCCTTACGCAAAAAGGCAGATCTCCATGGGGCGATTTGTAAATGACCCAGAGGGTCAAGTGCTCCGCACGTGACCCCTGGGGCTCACATGAATGATGACGTCCCCCCGCCCCCACATGCTCGACACGTGGCGGGGGTCTCGGGCTTGACCCGACGCTGAGGAGTGGTAGAGGGGCTATGCTCCGACGGTTGTTGATGGCTGAGGGAGCTTGCCCGGTCACTAGCTTGCGAGAGGCAGTGGAGGACCGGCGAGCTCCTAGCAAGGTGGAGTGAGGGATGCCAGCTACTGGAGTCGATGAAGAATGGTCATGCGTCGAAGATGGAGTTGGTGCAGTCGAGGTGGCGCAACACGAGCACATGGCGGTGTCTCTGTCGCGGCGTTTAATGGAGTAGCGGCTGACGTCGATCGGAGAAGATGGTTGGTGGAGTCGTTGGCGATGGGCGTTGGCGATGAAGCGAGTTGGAGGAGATTCGTTGGCTCGACGGGGCGATCCTGGAGATGAGCAGTATGGCGGAGAAGAGATTGGGTCGTGGGCTGCGATGAGGTCCAAGACCTCGGATCTTGCCGGAGAAGTAAGATGGCACTATCACTGCCGTCGATTGTCAATCTATCGACGGATGGAGAAACCTGGTGCGGTGGTGGAGCTATTATAGACGAGGGATGGCGGCCGACGATGGAAGGTTGGTTGCGTATATGAGGAGATCGGAGAAAAGGGGCTACTCGATTCAATTACGCGAGAAGGTCGGAGGATCTTGGTGAGGATTCGATCGATGCTGGCGTTGATTGACGGAGAGAACGAGGATCTAATTGAGATGTGAAGATCGGGCGGCGTGGCGGAAATTTCGGTGATTGGCGGCGGAGGGAGTCCCAGTTTGGGAAAGTGCAGGTGGTTGTAGGCAATTCGTGGGCTGTCTGATCGGCCGAGATCGGACGGTCCACGTCTAGACACGTGGCGGCGTATGGGAAAAGGGTAGGTGATGGGTTTGAAATCGCCTCGTTAAAAGAGATGTGTTTATTTGTGATCGTAAAAATATGATTTTGTCGTTCGTGCGTTGTAGGCAGCAATCATAATCGGTCGAGAAAATAACCACACAAGATATTTATCAATTTGAATGAATGTGGTTTTATGTTTATTTTACTTGGGCAAGTCCCAAGGTCGATCATAAGGAGGCAAAGGAACAACCTACAATTATGTCTATCGAAATTCGTGCACAGTTTTCGAGGCGGTCTTTTTTTTGGAATTTTTAATGCAAATAAAGGATGCAAGATGAAATTTTAGCCTATTTTAGGGACTAAAATGCAGATTACGTTCAAACGATGTTCGAAAATAATGAACTTTGGCCACAATACATAATATGATGAAATGAATGCACTATAATTGTTTTGGAATTTTTGGATGCAATATGATTTTTTTATGAATTTTTAAACGCAAACAAAATGAATTTCAATATTTAATTATGATAAATACTAAACCTACTTATTTTCAATGAACAAAATTACCTAGTATCTATCATTGGTTGATTAATCTCAGAAAAATCCTAAACCTTGAAAATGTGAGATTTAATTCCTACTAAAAATCAAACACATAAATAAGCAAAATGATTTTTACAGGGCAAAGTATGCATGCAAATTCAATTCTTTTTGGCACAATGTCAAGCACAATTAATTCTACAATGTACGATTTTTTGTGAATTTTTAGAGAAACGGTTAATTATTGGCAAATTTAAGAGCACTACTGGGAAAAATCCGTAATTTTCCACAGAAAAATTAAATATTAATTAACCCTTAATCACAAAAATATCCACAATATGTCAACACGGAGAGAATTAAATGAGAAACATTGTGCTAATTTTATGATAATAAAACGATGCAATGTAGAGGTCCAGAACAATAGGGAAAACATGGGTAACAATGTAATGTAAAATAAAATATTACACAACAGGGGTATAAACGTAATTACCTAAACCCTTGGGGATTCAACTACAAAAATCGTAGAGGGGCACGTGTTGATCGGCAGGGTTGTGGCGTGATTGAGAGAACCTCCAAGGGCCTGGTTGCAAATACTCCACCGGTCATGTGGAGGTCACGTGTACTGCAGGTTCGATGCTGGTCAGGCTTGGTGCTCCACGTGGCGTGCTTATGTGCCTCAGCTTGGCCCGAGGCTGATGGCGTGGAGACTGGCTCGGATGAAGGTTCGGGAATGATCTGCACCGTCGATGGAGCTGTGATCCAACGGATCGGGGTTGCGCTTCGCCAATGGCTAGGATGGAATGATGCTCGGTGATCGTACAATCGTCGTTTGGCCGATACACGGCCGGCGAGCATTGAAGGCAAGGTAGAGGAGGCGGGCCAGAAGGTCTCCAGCGACGACGTAGCAGGTGGATGGATGGAGGGCCAGAGTGGAGGTGCCTGGAGCCGATGAAGATGGGGGTGGTAGCAATGTCTTCACTGGGCCCTAGTGCACGATCAAGGCGGAGGAGGGCTTCTCCTACTGCGGCAATGTTCGGTGGAGGTTGAAGCTGGAGGCTCCTGGTGGCGAGGCACTGAAGGTCGAAGGCGATGGTTGTCGGTGGAGTAGCGTTGCTGCTGGAGATGAAGGCTCGGAGGTTGTCAATGGAGGCGCGAAGCTTCACGGGAAGCTTGGAGGACACGGTGGTTGTGCGCGAAAACGCGACGGAGGGTAATCGTCGGTGGTCATCGACGATAATGGAAGTAAGTGAAGATGATGATCGGGCAATGCAAGGCGAAGCGGATATGACGATGGTTTGATGGATATGTCGTGAGGAGATAAAAGATGGAGCGGAGGAAGGAGGATACCTGAGGGAGAGGGGGGCTCGACGACGACTATCGGAGCGGAGCAACAGTTGAGGAAGCGAGGCTACAATGAGGTTATGGAACCTCGGATCACGCTGCAGAAGAGATTCACCGGTTGTCACGACCGGAGGGTGTCCCTGGACGTAGAACGACGGATGGGTGAAGGCGTGGGTCGGCGAGGTCCATTTATAGGTTGAGGGTTGCATCCGGTGATGGATGTAGGTTGCGAGATGAGCGGAGGAGGTTGGTCATTGACGGAGATCACGGGGGGTGGGGGGGGTGGTTCCGAAATAAGGGGGAAGACGACGCACAGGCATCGTCCGATCGAGCGCTATTGGACGGTTCCTGTAGCGCTGCGTGGCCGCAGGAGACAGGGTGCGGGGCACGTGCGGAGCACGTGCCTGGGAGGCATGTGCGACGCACGTGCGTGGCTTTAATATTTATTTATTTATTTATTTATTTATTTATTTAATAAAAACGAATTATAAAGAGGCCAAAAATGGCTGACACGTGGCATCTCCAGGGGTTGCCACGTGTCAGCACCAGAAAAATCGCAAAAGAAAGATTTTGTAAAATGCCAAATAAATAGAAAATGACCTCAGATCGAAAACATTTCTTCACGAAAATTGCTCGTCTCGATGAAATCTACAATTTCATGAAGATATGAAAACCAAAATCGATCAAATGCACAAAGTGAATTTTTTGGGGTATCCCATGCATATAGAATACCGTGATTTTTGGGTTTTATAATTTTTATGAAATTTTTAAACCAGATAAAAGATCCGAACAAATATGGAAAAATCAAAGATAAATAAAGACACCTTAATCTATTTTTTGGATTTTTATTAATAAAAATAGATACATATATAAAATAATAGGTCAAAGAACCGCTAAAATAGAAAATGTACAAAAGAGGCCCAAAACCCAACATTCACATACGAGCTCCGATTCACTTGAACTTGGTCTTGTTTTGAAGGTAATTGAATGTATATTAGTTCAAAAGTGAGTAGGATTAAAACGGACACTGGAAGGGGAAGATATGAGGTTTTTAGTCCGGAAATCCTGAAACTAGGGTTTGGGTTTTGGGTCCACTTATTTGGGTTAGTGATTTTTTTGTATTTTTCATTTATTCTTGTTAGTGATATGTACACAGTGAATGGTTTTGTGTCATTCGGAGTTAGCATGAATGAGTTAAAAATCAGGGAAGTTAGGCTATTTACAGGTCATTTTTGGCTGAGATTTTTGGCTTCTTATTTTGTGGAGAAATTAGTGCTAAAATGCAATTCTTATGAAAACATGCATGAATGCTGATTATGCAGAATAGATGCAGAAATGGTGATGATTTTAAGGGATCTGAACTTAATTAATGAGAATTAGAGTGACGAATCCGAGATTCATCATCCCCCTATACTTAATCCATGCTCGTCCCTGAGCATCAAAAAGAAATGCCATGAGGTGAAATGAGATTGGGTTTCATACCAAGACCATGAGCTGAAGGTGAAAATGAAACTAGACTCGATCTTTGGATTATTAGTGTGGCGGAACTTCTGTGAGACTTAAAATTTTAAAATCAACAGCCCCCAAGTTCTACACATCATTGTCACATTTTCGGCTCAAAAGTCATCTTAGATCAATCCTCTTTCCAAAGTATACCCTATGAACATTGAACAACGGACTCATGTGTGTGAAAGGTTTTAGCTCTTCCCATCCAGAATGCCGGACTACCATGCTCCTCTCGTCTCCAGTAATTCATCCTCAGGGAGTCAGGTATTTCCTTCTAAGGTCTGTCGTACCGTGTTAACAATCGAATTGGGGGAGAAGTTAGAAGAAGGGGAAAAGAACTGGAGGGTGCCCGGTGTAGTCACCTCTCCTTGTGAAGATGGCTAGTGTAGCCGAGTGTCCACCAAGAATTGCAGGTTGCTTGAAGCTTGGACCTTCTTGGTCAGATTTTATTTGGTAGAATACTCCTTTGTATCTGGAATTTTTGGTGGTTCTGCTTGGATGTTGTTGTGCCGCTACGGATATAGAATCTTTTTGTTTCCGTACATTTTTGGGGTCTTAGAAAAAATTGTGCCCAATCGTCCATCCCTTTTTCCGAAGCTTTATTTCAACCCGTACTCCGGTCTTTAGATTTCCACGCTACCAGAAAAGAAACTCACACAGTCTTCCAACATCCCGTCTGAGTTGAGCTATGTGCATAGTGCGAGAGCACAAATTAATTCCCTATTCCAGAGTTGTACCTAGAATGAAGAGACCATGTTAGACACTAAGAGTAAACGTTGCACATTGTCATGTGGAACTTAATGAATTAAGTGAAAGACCTGAAGTTTTTAAAATCCTATTTCTCGGTGAAGTTCCTCTGAAAATTAGGTGGAATAAGGTCAAGTCCAGACCACTCTCGGTTTCAGCTCATAACTCAGTTTAGAACCCAATGACTTTTCATTCGAATGAATGCGATGCTGGATGAAGTGCAGGTGTGTGAAATACATATTTTTTTATGCAAGGGATTTTTGGTTTATTTAATGCAAAAATGAATAAGGAGCCATTTTTTTCAAAATATTTTGGGTTGGACACAGTCGGTGTTAGTAGCAAAATTCTTTTTCTTTTTGTTTTATTAATACCCACCCTGTAAATACATATAGACTTATGCGCAAGTACAAGATATGGGTAAAATATATACGAAGTATATATATAGACCCCCCTATACTTAGCGAGTGATGTGTCCTCAGAGCACAAGAAGCATAAAGAAGACATTGCTCGGCTAAGTGTAAGAGAGTGAAAAAGGAAAAGAAAAAGATCAAGATTTATAGAACCGCCCCCCTATACTTAGACTGTGACCAGTCTAAGTATAGAAGAAGAGAGGAAAAAATGAAGTGGTCATGATATGTGGATGGAGAGAGTATATACAGGTGGGTGTCGGTTTCCCCTATACTTAGGCTCTGGTCAGCCTAATTATAAGAGAAATGCGGAAATCGAGCGATCGGGAGATAGGAGAAGAATGGTATGTATAGATGGCATCGCCAACCCCCCCCCCCCCCCCCACACACACACACACTTGGCCTTGGCCTAAGTAGAGGAAGAAGCTATACAAGGAGATCGATGTGGTCGGGATGGAGGGTGGGAATGATCTGATAAATCTTCAATGTCCTCACTTTGCGTGAAGTAGATGACCTCAACTTGAACTGTCTGCTCTTTGGGTGATTCAATATATGGCTTCAGCAATTGTCCATTTACTGAGAAAGGTTGTGCATCATCTTTGATTTCGGCAATATCCACGCTTCCATTGGTATGCACATCGATGACAATGTAGGGTCCCGTCCATTTTGATTTTAGTTTCCCATGAAAAATCTTCGACCGAGCATTAATCAACCACACTTTCTGCCCAAGGACAAAGGTTTTGTCTCGAATGTGTCTATCATGCCATCTCTTGACCTTGTCTATATAAATTACAATGTTGTCGAATGCTCGGTTTCAGATTTCAATTAGCTCATTCAGATTTAAGTCTCCGCATAATTTCCCAAGGTGACAACTCCAATTCAACTTTTTGATAGCCCATTATGATTTGTGAATCAATTCTGAAGGTAGACGGCATGACTTGCCATAGATCATCCTAAAAGGTTAAGTACTGAGTGGAGTCTTATAGGTTGTCCTATAGGCCCATAGAACTTGGTCCAACAGTTTCGACCAATTCTTCCTATCTGGATGAACCAACTTTTGAAGAATACCCATCCCACTCTATTAGAAACCTCTGACATGCCATTATATTGTGGATGATATGCGTTGGCTATTCTATGCTCAAATTTATACTCCTTAGCCAAAGATCTCATCTCCCTGTTCAGAAAGTTTCTACCTCCATCAAAAATCAAAACTTTTGGTATCCCGAACCTTGCCATGATATTATCCTTGATAAACTTACAGACGACTTTGCTATCTGCGGTTCGGGTTGGAATAGCCTCTACCCATCTTGATAAATAATCAACCGCTAACAAGATGTACTCAAATCCAATGTTATTGGGAAAGGGACCAATAAAATCAACCCCCATGCATCGAAAACATCACATAAAATCATTGGTTGCATGGGCATTTCATCTCTATAACCAATCGTCCCTCCCATCCTTTGGCAAATCGGGCATGACCGTACGAATTCATTAGCATCTCTAAATAAGGTCTGCCAGTAAAATCCACATTGGAGTACCTTGTGCGCGGTTCTCTTTCCCGAATGGTGTCCTCAAGCCTAGAGTGAATGACAATGTGTGAGGACACTATGGTATTCCTCCTGAGGAATACATCTTCGCCAGACACAATCCGGTCCTTCATAGAAAAGGAAAGGATCGTCCCAATGGTATTTTCTTGAATCTGACTTTAATTGATCAATCATTCTCTTGGTCCAACCAAAGGGAATCTTCATGGAGACAAGATACTTCACTATGTCGGAATACCATGGGGTTGAATCAATAACGCAAACTGATTCGTCTGGAAAAGTCTCCTTAATTGGTCCAGTGTCAGGATAATCGTTTCTCTCAATTCGGGAAAGGTGATCAGCAACAACATTCTTTAGTCGAGGTTTATCCTTGATCTACAAATTAAATTCTTGGATTAACAAGATCCATCTCAAAAGTCATGCCTTGGCATCCTTCTTATCCATAAGATATCTAATTGTCGTGTGATCTGTGAAGATTGTCACCTTGGAGCCCAATATGTATGATCTGAATTTTTCAACGGCCCAAACAACCACGAGCATTTCCTTTTCAGTCACTGTATAATTTCTTTGTGCAGGATCCAACACTTTGCTCGCGTAGTGAATCGCATAAGGAATTCCATCTCTTCTTTGCCCAAGTACCGCTTCGACAGTAAAATACGATGCATCAGTCATGATCTCGAAGGGAAGAGACAAGTCGGGAGCTTGTAATATCGGTGATTCACATATTTTCTTTTTTAGGAGCTTGAAGGCCTCTAGACACCTGTGATTTACAATAAACTCGGTGTCTTTCCCTAAGAGCTCAAGTCAGTAGGCAGGTGATCTTTGAAAAATCTGGGATAAACCTTTGATAAAATCCAAAATGCCCTAATAATGACCTCACTGACTTGACGTTGGTTGGTGGCTCAAGTTTCTTGATCAAATCCACCTTGGCAGGGTCGACCTCCATTCCTTTTTTAGAGAAGAAGTGCCCCAACATGATACCCTCAGTCACCATAAAGTGACATTTCTCCTAGGAGAGTACCAAATTAACCTCACTGCATCTCTGGAGGACTCGGTCCAAGTGCGCTAAACATGTATCAAATGAATCACCATGAACCAAGAAGTCACCCATGAAGTCTTCGAGGAAATCACCAACCATTTCGGCAAATACGACAATCATGCACCGCTGAAATGTGCCTGGGGTATTATAAAGCATGATTGGCATGCGCTTGAATGCGTAGGTACCGAAGGGACATGTGAAAGTGGTCTTTTCCTGATCCTCGAGAGCGATAGCTGCTTGACTGTAGCTAGAGTACCCATCAAGAAAACAGAAGAATGCTTTCCTTGTAAGTCTCTCCAAGATTTGATCAATAAATGGCAGTTGAAAGTAATCTTTCTTGGTCGCAGCATTCAAGCGCATGTAATTGACACAGACGCACCACGACGTGGGTACTCAAGTTGTGATCTCTACCCCCTCCTCATTGGTGACCATCTGAATTCCCGACTTCTTCGGGACGACATGAAGGGGGGCCACCCACTTGGAGTCAGAAATGGGGTATATAAATCCTACTTTGCACAATTTCTCTATCTCTTTCTTAACCACTTCCCGAAGATTGGGGTTTAATCTTCACTGAAATTCACGGGAAGGCCTTGCATTATCCTGACATAAATTTGGTGCGAGCAGAGAGCAGGGTTTATTCCTACGAGATCTGACACGTCCAACCGATAGCTTTTAGATTTCGCTCAAGGACTTCAAGTAATCTAGATTCCTGGTCCATGGTTAATGATGAGCTAATGATCACATGGAATTTTTCTTGGGGTCCATTTAGAAATGCATACTTCAGTGTGGGAGGTAGTGGTTTCATCTCTGGCAATTCTGAATCATCAATTAAGTCTGGCTGAATGACTTTTGCATCTAGCTCAGTGTCGGTTGGTGGTGAATCACTCTATGATGTGCTGGCTACCAATTCTTTAAAAAGGTGAGTCGGATCGCTAAAGTAGTGCGGTAATTCGGCCAGAGCCACGTCCGACTCGTCGTCGATATCTCTTGATTGTCCCGAAGATGATGGGACTGACAAATCCGAAAGGATTTTTGTGTCATCAAGACTGTAATAACCTGGGTGACTAGATATGTTTGGCAATATCTCGCAAACTGCACTGTGCACTGTTTCTTCTTCTAATGATGTGCTTTCAATCTGCATGTCTGGAAGTTGGTCCCATGGCCCAGTAGTGTTGAGGAGATTGCATTCTGATGTTTCGACATATTCAGTGGTGGATTCGGATTTTGGTCTTTGCCACTTTGTTTGTTTCATCTCCAAGTCTACTTCTCCACCTGGAGAACGGAATTTCATCATTCCGATACCATAATCGAATACAGCTTTGGTGGATCTTAAGAATGGTATTCCAAGAATGATTTGTGATTCCTTCCAATGGTTTGGGGTCTCCATATCAAGGACAGTGAAGTCCACTTTGTATTTCGTACCCTCGATCATGATGATGACATTTTCACTTATCCCTTAGGTCTTTTAGTGTATTTATCAGCAAATTGGAGTACAGATAATGATTTCTTGAGAGGACCTAACTCCAATCTATAATATAAGGCTAAGGGTAGAAGATTTATGGAAGAACCATTGTCGAGAAGTGTGAGTGCGAACGCAATGCCGCCAATACGACTCTCCACATAATGAGCACCTAGATCCCTTTTCTTTCTTGGCAAATGCCAATTTTTGACACATTTGGTAGTGACAACTGTCAAGATATGAGTCTCCATAAATTGGCTTGTTTTCTTTGTACGAGTCCGGATGGGAGTGGATTTCACCTTCAAGTATTTTTGAAATGCTGGGTTACTGGCCATATACTGATAAAAGGGTACTTTGACTGTTATATTTTGCTGGCAGAACCTTTCCATCACTGGGTCATCCAGAATGTTTTTCTTTTGTTTTCCTTTCTTAAGAGCATGGGGGAAAGGAATGGGAGCATTTGAGATAGGAGAGCGAGAGCCATAATCATAAATAAGAGCATCTTTATTCGAATTGGAGTTCTTATTACAATCATGAGTTTTCTGATAATAATCAAAATCAGGTTGCTGAAAAGGTGACAAAGGGATTTTTGCAGCAACTAGAGGTTCAAGGTCCTCCATAGACTCCATAGATGCTTTTCCCTTCTCTTTTGCTAATATCTTCAGACGTCGTTCTTCTTCGTCATCAGAAGTATCCTCCGGTTGATCTTCCAAGTCTTCATGGTCCGATTCCCTTGCCCGGTCAGGTACGACCACAGTCCTTCCGCTCCTGAGTGACATGGCATTGATTTTGTCAAATGAAAGGATCTCATGTTCAGATGTGAAGAAATCTAAATAGTATACATGGCCATTGTGTTGAGATTATTGAGATTTATTCAAGCTATTGGGGTTAGCCTGAACTTGGGCGGGAATGGTTGTGGCTGGGGCTGTCTGTTCATCCTCCCAACGGGACAAGCGATTAACATCAACCCATAGATCGTACAACTCATTTCGGAAGTTGCGAATCTCTTCAGGTATTTGTCTTTGTATGTCTATTGGTTCTTCTGAAGGGTTGGATGATTGAGTTGATTGTTTTGGAACTTGATATTGCTGACAGTATTGCTGAGGCTGGTTTCTGGTGGTTGTATGACTGCTGATGCTGCTTCGGATGTTGATATGATGCAGTGTTTTGAGTGTGCTTCTGAGCTGGTGGAAATGTGGCATTGTTGAAAGTGGGTGGACATTGATAAGGCTGACGGTCCCCCATATTACCCTGTCAGGTAGTGTCCTGTGTGTACCAAATGCCGTTTACTTCGAATGTCAGAGGCGGGGCTTCTTTGATTGTCTCGGCTGGTGGAGATGGATGCTAGGAAGGTGAGACATAGGATTGGTCATGAGCCCATGGTTGTTGTTATTATGATCCTGGCTGCTCCTAGACATGATGTACATGATAGATCATGGCTGTAAGTGTAGTGGATATCCCTATCTTGGATACCTTCTCACTTAGCTCATCCATTTGCTTTGTAAATTAGGAGATCATGTTGTCAATGTCGTTCATCCGCTTATGAATTTGATCCACCACTGTCAATTTATCAGCGATGATGTTCATGTTTGGAATCAAATCCTCTGCTATCTCTGCGACCATTTGCTTTTCGCCTTTGGCTTGAATAGTGAGCAAGGAATCAGTGCATGCTCTATTGGCGATTTGTGAACGGCTTGTCCCTGCCATCTGCTCCAGTACTTTCCAGACGGTCTCAACTCCTCGTGATGTGTAGTTGCCTCCGCAAGCAGCACTGACTAACCCTTGAGTCTCATAGTTGAGGCCAGAGTAGAGTGACTGAACTAAGATGTTGTTATCCAGATCATGGCAAGGACACTTTTGTAGCAGATCTTTAAACCTATTGATGAATCCATGATTCATTAACTTTTCTGTCGCATTTTGTCTTAAAACCCTTAACAAATACATGTAAATATCCATTAATTCTCATATTTTAACAAAACACCATTCATGTGTAAATATTCACTTTTAACCACTAAAGTCATGTAAATAAATAAAGAACCAGAAAAATAAAGAAAAAGGCAGATTTAATATATGTATATATATACAATATGACTTAAAATATTTATAGACCAACCCCCGAGACCAAGTCAACATGGATTGGTCGACAAACCAAAAAGTAGGGGGAGATAAGGAAAGAAAACCAGAGAAAAATAATTTAACACACACATATACACCTTTCACTATTTATAAAATAAATACAAAACTTCAAAGAATTTTAATTAATTCATATGAAAATATTTTCCACCAAACTCTTTTCCTAATTATTTCTAAAAATGTATATAAAAATATAAAAATAAATTAAAAATACTACCTTGTATATATGCTAAGAAACCCAACCTTTAAATTGTCAAAATCTCAACTTCCGAACATCATAACTTCCTCATACGAACTCCAATTTCACTCTACTCACCTTTAAAGTTCATAAAATAATATTATCTAATTAATAAAGGTGGTTTCATCGAATTCGGAGTCCGTTTGCAAAAAGTCGGTTTTGGGACCAAAAGAGAACGGTGTTTCTGGGCTATTTATTTTCTGTAACACACACTATTTATCATTTTCTTAATTTTATAATTTTTAAATTATTTCATGATCTTGTAGTTTCACAATAATTTATTTCATAATTTATGAAGACTATTTATTATTTTAATAAAATCAAAAAAACCCCAAAATATAGGTATAACTAACCTACTTAGATACTAACCTTATTTATTTAAATATACAAATTAACTTATTAAAATCTATATAATTCGTATAAGCCTTATTTAATATTCCAATAATTAAGAAATTATAAAAGTAATTTTTACTTATTTATTTATTAAATTAAAAATCTAAAACCTATTTATAAATACATATTTATTAATATAATATTTATATTTTAAATAGTATTTATTATTTATAAAAAGTATTTATACCTTAAATTAGTAAATTAATTTATTTACATTTCTTGTGTTTATAGTTATTTAAAATAAGTTTATCTACTATTTATTATCTATTTTACAAAGTAATTTAGCCTCTGAACCAAACAGGTGCTGACACTTGTTAGCACCTGGGTTCTTCTTCCCCAAGAATCAGGTCTACCAGACTCTCCTCGACCGGCCACCTTTCCCCATTTTTCCCGCACGCTTCGCGAAGCTTCTGGCCAACCTAAGCCGTCGATCTTCTTCTCCTAACAAACACCTCCATCGCCAGCCTTAGATCCGAGCTTGGAGCCCAAGTAATCGCTCTATAAAAGGCCTTCAACCTCCGCCATTTTTAACCAACTTTCCAACTACCCAGAGCTCCAGCTCCAGGTTGTCCGATCCCTCTACTTCCAAGACTTGTTCCTGCCAAACTGAGGTGGTGACAACGCCGTGGAGGAGCTAGCGAGGAGGAGGGCACGTCGGAGGATCATTCCAGGGCTTAGTCGAGCCTTGCATCGCCGCGTTCGCCGCGTTCCGCTCCGATCTTCGGCCGCCATCGAGCTACTTTGTCCAGGTAATATACCTATACTCTCATAGGCCTCTTCCTCCATTTCCTTTATTTTTCTCATCGATTTGCGTGCGTCGATTAGCGACGCTAATCGCTTCTTTAGATAGTTAATTCATCTTAGATCGACGCCTTCCGTAATATCATCTCGATTCGTTCCATTTCGATTTGAATCGCACCTCCAAACCATCATCCATCTCAGGCATCTGGATATTTGTCTGGAAACTAAAGTTTTTTTTCACCAACTTTGAGCTTGCAACTTGTGATCCTTGAGCCGATTCATCGCGAATCGAGCATATTATCTTATCGTCTGCAGGTACTTCTTCGTCGCGAGCCATTTCGTCGAATCTGGAAGGCCCTCATCTCCATCAGAATCAACCTTCAAGGAGCTTCATCAGAACTTCATCGACTGCAAGGTGCTGAGGTCGCCGCCTTCATCAGCGCACCAACGCCTCTCGGAGTCGCCATCGCCACCATCCTTCAGCGGGCTAGCTCGAGGGGTGGAGGAGCCACCCCTCTGGACCCGCAGGCGTGCCAAAGGCGTCATCGGGTGACCAGGAAAAATCTGAGAAGAACGCGTGTTCCCAGAAGTTGCAACAAACTCAAGAACAGACGACTCACAGGTGCGTGACACGTGGCACACCCGTGACCATCCGATCGACGCCAGAAGAATCTAATCTCAGCCGTTGCTTACGAAACGGTGTGAAATTTGCATAAGAAACCCAGCAGGTCTCCACTATTCATCTCCGCCCCCAGATTTCGATTATTTGCATTTAGGTCCCTCCGCAGGGACCTACATGTAAAGTTTAGTATATTTTGTTTTCAGAACAGTCCTTGAGGACCCATTTGCAAACATTTTTAGTAGTTTCTTTTGTGCTTATGCCCCTAGGCTGTAGAGGCTATTTTGACTTCGTGTGAACTTGTTTTTGGACGGTTTCTTGAGGGTAGTTACACAACTACCCTAACTATCTAGTATAAAGTTTTCGTGGATTTTTGACGAGTTTTCGACGTGTTTTGACTTCATCGAAAATCGTCTTGATTTGTTTTGTTTTCTCGAACCCCGACCACGCTACTATATTGTACCACCTATATAATATCCACCTATTATATAATAAATAAATCTTTTTGAAAAATTCCCCTTTTTGAAAATTAAATAAATATTGGAAAATAATAAAATCAAACAAAATATTCAAAATAAAAATCAATAAAAAGAGGTGTTTTGACTTGATCACTTAGAGAAGATTAAAAATAAGATTACAAAGATATAAACCCGAAGGAATTTATTCTGCCTCCTTGAGTTCGACCCAGGAACACTTGCCTGCTAAAATATTAGTGAACGATTTTCTGAACGAAAACCGTAATTATTTGATAGATTTTTAAGAATCGAATTTGTTTCGCGGTTTTTGCTACACCGACCACTTACATCAATAAAAAGCCGCAAAACCGATTTTTTTACCCTCATCAAAATGGCGCCGTTGCCGGGGAGGCGTTAGATTCTTTTGATTTTTCATTTCTTCGTGATTTTATTTTTTCTCTTCTCTTTGTTTCGTTTTTCGTACGGTTTTTCGTATGCCTTTTTCATGTTTCATTTTCTAAGTTTCTCCTTTGTTTTCTTACGGCTTTCTCGGTTTCGTGGCTTTCGTGACTTTCTCGATCGATCTTTTGCTAACTATCTTTGTAGGGCCTACAGGATCAGCCAGCTTCTTCGGAAGCCGAATCAGTTGAAAGAGTAGAGGCCGGCTCCTTCTTCACGAGTCGGCTGCAGAGGGTAGAGTAGTTAGGGTATTTTTGTAAAAGAGAGAGAAAGGGAGAGAGAGTCTGTAATTACAATAAACAAACCCCCCCTCATTTTTTCGAGGCCTGATTCGCCTGATACCGTGTATCCGAGGATCAGGGCACCCACCGCGGCTTTTTATCGCTCATCGGTTTTCCGCGGTTTTTCTAGGTGCTTGTTTAGGTTTTTACTCTATCTTCTTGTGCCGCGTAGTTAGTCTTAGGGCTCGCAACCTAGGTGCATGCTTTATGGTTTTTAAATAAAAAGAAAAAAAATCGATAGACGTTGACTGAAAAAACCATAAAAACAGCAAAACTAAAATCGAGACTGCTAAATTTATCTGACCTAAAAGCCGTAATCGACTCAAGTGATTTTGGGGAGAGTAACCCCCGCACATTTCTCAAAGTGCGCGAGCTCGAGAGCCGACACTTAAGGATAGAACCAAACCCCGTATTTCTCACGAAATACTACTGGGTCCATACACCTGATCACTGTTCCTCAGTGGGTAAGCTCGGGTAGCCGGAAACGGTCCAGGTTTACTTAGCAGAGTGGGAGGTTTAGAGGATACTGCGCAAGGCTTCATCCTCAAGTAACACGGGTAGCCGAAAACGGTCCGTACTTACTCCCATACTGGCTGAGTGCGAGTGGTCTCACGTAAGGATTCGGGCCAGTGTTTCGGGGAAACTATCGGGCACCAATTGGCTTGCTCAGCCCGCGTAATCGAAACGTTTGCTAATCACAACCCTAAAACTGAAAAGATAAAAAGACCGAACTCTTACGGTCTTCATCAGGGTTGAGTTGGTGAAAACGGGGTTTGCTTTGTGTTTGTTTGCGGGGCGTGAGTTTCCGCGGCTTTCGCATTTATCCTTTATTTGAATCGTACACGTGCTCTTCCGAAATTTCTCTTGAAATCGAAGTGACGTCTCGACGGCTTTTCGGCTCAAACTCTGTGAGCTTTCGATCGTCCACCGTCGAGCGTATGTCTTCACAGGCTCGGGATGACCCTCTTCCCGAGCCGGTCCCATCAGATCTCGAGGCGAGTCAGACCCAGACTCCCTTGCCTCCTGGCCAGACTATTGAGGCAGACCCTGGCCTCAATACATCATCTAAATCTCCTGAGTACTTCTCGCTGAGTTCTTACGAGAGTTTTTACTTTACAGACGATCAGATGGCTCGGGGAAAGGACCAGCAGCAGACGAGAGGCCACCAGCTGGGGATCATCAGGAGGGAAGACCGGAGCTGAACGCAGATGTTACGACCGGCATTCTCGATACACTTCAGCAGATGAATCTACAGATTTGAGAACAGTATAGAGTTCAGACCAAACTGCGGGCTGAAATAGCCGCACTGAGAGCAGGGGCCGGGAACCAGTTTCCGCCTGTGCTTCCCGCAACTTTACGGGATGAGTATGACCCGGGCGCTCGAACGCTCTATCACTAGATTCGGCTACTGCTGAATCAAAGGCCATACGAACTCCGACCGTCCTTCATCTCCTTGCTTCCCAAGTACTATGGGAATGTCGCAGAGGAGCCGTTCACGTTTCTACAGCAGTTTGAGATGATCTGCAGAACGACTTGTTATCCAAGAGTGACGCAGGAAGCTGTGCGCCTCAAGGCCTTCCCCTTTGCCTTAGCCGATAAGGCCCTTTATTGGCTGAGTCATTTGGGGAGGGAAATCTCCACCTGGGACGACCTAAAGTCCACCTTCCTACGCAAGTATTTTCCTCTAGGAAGGATGAACATGATGAGGAGTCAGATCTCCAATTTTACGCAACTGTCGCACGAATCATTCCATGAGGCATGGGATCGATTCAAGGACCTGACGGAGAGATGTCCGCATCATGAGATCCTGATGAAGGTGCTCGTGCAGAATTACTTCGGAGGACTCCAGCCTGAAGTACAGGGGCTCGTGAGTGCCGCATGTGGCGGCAGTTACTTGAACAAGGACGCCGAGTCAGTCTGGGCGATCTTCGAAGGGATGACCGAGAACTCGAGAGTCGTAGACTCTACTCGGGCATTTCAGAAAGCCCCACAACCACCACATCACCGATAACATCACAAGGTGGCGAGTTTCTCGAACTCTGAATCCAACACCAACATGGGATTTATTAGCGAAAAGTTGACGTTGGTGGACGTGATTCACAAGCAGGTCCAAGACCTACAGCCGCTGCGAGAGTTGGAGAAACTCTCATCTCTACCTCAGCAGCTGAGTGATCTATCAAAGAAGGTCGCTGATCTTCAGATCCAGTACCAGCAGAACAAGACTTCTTCGAACGCACAATCAACACGGAGGATTTCACCCGCTCCACCCACCCGTCAGATACACTACGTCCAGAGCGAGCCTGAGATTCCGCAAATTGATTGGCATGAGGATCAGTCTCATGCCAATTCCAGCCAGATCATCAGCATTGCAGAGATGGAGGTGGAGCCGCAATCCACTTTCGAGATCAACGGGATTTGGTATACTCCGATGCAGCAGCCGAGTATACCGAATCAGTAGCCGCAGCAGCCGTACGGTCATTCCCAGCATGGACGTCCGCAGTTTCAGCATCGCCAAAGCTTCACGCCGCAGCAGTCTCATCCGAATGTCTACCATCAGAGACCGCAACCTTCATATTAGCACCCTGCTCACTACTCACAGAATCATCCTTTTCAACAGCGGCAATAGTCTTCCTTCACACCTCATCGCTACTCCCAACCTTCCACCTCTCAGCATTTCACGCCAAGACAGGAGAGAGGAGCAAGCCAGGGCCACCACACCGAACCGGAGATGTCTTCACAGGCCCAGGCGCTCAACCAGATCATGGATATGCTGAGTACGCTCCAGATCGCGCACAAGACAGAGATGGA
This sequence comes from Ottelia alismoides, assembly GCA_037367405.1. Classification (NCBI taxonomy): domain Eukaryota; kingdom Viridiplantae; phylum Streptophyta; class Magnoliopsida; order Alismatales; family Hydrocharitaceae; genus Ottelia; species Ottelia alismoides. Next base: position 446,203 of record JAZKJV010003381.1, on the reverse strand, counting down.
GCAGGTTAACCGTTGTCTGGACAAGTTAACCGTGCTGAAGACCACACTCCCAACCCAGCCTCAGATGAACCCAAACAACAAGAGGAGGCATCCAGAGCCGGTAGATACTACAGGTAAGATCTCGTTTCCTGAATTTTTATCTAACTTCATTCGTCTCAGGAGCGGTAGATCGCCACAAGCGCCTACTGGAGAAGAGGAGAGGGCACTAGAGGAGCACGAGCAGAACCATGATCTTGATGCCGAGGAGGAGAAACCGCAAGAGGATGAGGACGTAGAATCGAGAGACGGGAGCAATGCCAACACTCCAGATATGGACATTGGCGATTCAGACGATGACATCTCGCCAGATCAGGCGAAGAGCCCCGATAAAAACATTTCTTCTCCTGTTTTAGAGAGTTTTGTAAATAATTCTGAGACTCTCGATGTAAATGCTGATTCTGAGTTGAATAAAAATTCTGATTTTCTGACTCCTGACTTTATTCCTTTTCCCGATGCTTTGTTTGGAAAAGGAAAGAAAAAGACCAAAAATAATCTTGAATCTCCACAAATCGAAAAGCTACTCAAAGATCACATCTTTCTGAAGATCCCTCTTCATGATGCCTTAGATCAATTTCCTACGCTTAAGAATCAATTAAAAAACAGATGCACCACGCGTAGGAAAAAGAGATCCAGAACAGAAAAGCATGTCTTGACTAAGTCTACATTATGTGCGATACAGAATAAGCTACCAAAGAAGAAAAAGGACTCAGGTGCACATTATGTCAGATGCGAGATCGCAAAAGCCGAGTTCGATCGCACTCTATTAGATAATGGTTCCTCGATCAATCTGATACCCGCCTCCTTACTCTAGAAGCTCGAGTTAGGTCCTCTTTAGAAATCCTGAGCGATCCTTCAGTTTGCTGATAGATCCGTAAAGAGACCTAAGGGTATACTTAGGAACGTTATCGTAACCGTGCAGGGACTACAATTTCCAGTGGACTTTACGGTCCTAGACATGAATTGCCCTGCACAATTACACCTTACCCCAATCATTCTCGGGAGGCCTTTTCTAGAGACCGTAAAGTCTCTCTTCGATTATGATACAGGGAAGGTATCTTTTCGCGCCGAGGGCGAAAAGGTAAATATAGAGATGGAGAGAGAATCGAACACTTTCCTGATGCATCTTCAGATTTTCTGAGCTCTTTAGCCTCCTGCGATTACATGGATGAGGTTCGTCTTGACGACCTCGAAAGATATCAGGTAGACACCCAAGAGTATTTGACAGAGGACGGGACTGAGACCTCATGGGGTGTTTCTTCCAATGGGACCTTATATTTTAGTCTGGATGATGAGAAGCAAAGGGATCAGATTTCTGACGAAATCAATGCAGATCTTTCAGAATCAGAAATTTTACACAATTCCTCCATCTCAGATGATTCAGAATTTTATCTAGCTGACTTATTCTCTTCCGAGCATTCTGAGGAGTCGGATGATGTCTTGAACATCTTCTGTAGTTTGGCTCTAGAGCACATAGAGATGGTGGGATAATCAGAATGCCGACAAATCCACAAACGATACAGATCCACGTACACACACAGAGGATGTTTCGGTAGATACAGATACTTACCTGGCCAGAACTTAAAACTTTGCCACCAAACATGAAATATGCCTTCCTTGCGGTCCACATCAACGGTTTCCGGTCATTATCAGCTCAACTTTGACCGATGATCAAGAATCTCATCTGATGGAGATTCTAGAAAGAACCGCAAGGCCATTGGGTGGACTATATCTGATCTCCGCGGGATTAATCCTGCCTTGTGTTCACATCATATCTATTCTCGATCATGACAACAAACCTCCAGAGAGTTTCAGCATAGGATAAATCCGGTTTTACGAGAAGTTGTCAAGAAAGAGATCACGAAATGGTGCGACGCAGGTTCATTTATCCCATCTCCAACTCCGAATGGGTTAGCCCATTACATGTTGTCTCCAAGAAGTCGGGAATTCAGATGGTGAAAAACGAGAGTGGAGAGGAGATTCCAAAGAGAGTAACCACGTCGTGGCAAGTATGTATTGATTACAGAAAGCTGAACACCGCGACGAAGAAGGACCACCTCCCTTTGCCTTTCATAGACCAGGTCATAGAAAGTTTGGCATGGAAGGGGTACTTCTGTCTCCTTGACGGTTACTCCGGATACAACCAAGTATCAATTGCTCCTGAAGACCAGGAGAAAACCACCTTTACTTGTCCGTTTGGCACGTATGCTTTAGACGGATGCCCTTTGGATTGTGCAACGCTCCTGCAACTTTCCAGAAGTGCATGCTTGCTTTTTTACGGACATGCTCGGTGATTTTCTAGAGGTTTTTATGGATGATTTCTCAGTCTATGGTGAGTCCTTTGACGATGTGTTTAGCGCACCTAGACCAGGTTCTGAAAAAGTGTTGTGAGTAGATCTCGTTCTGTCCTGGGAAAAGAGCCATTTCATGGTTACTCACGGATCGTTGTTGGGGCACGTCATCTCACAACGAGGCCATGGGTTGACCCCTGCCAAGGTGGATGTCATCAAGAAACTCGAGCCACCATCCAACATCAAACAATTACGGTCATTTCTGGGCACGTCGGCTTTTACCGACGGTTTATCCAAGATTTCATCCAAGATTGCCCGACCACTAACTGAATTGTTAGGCAAAGACATCGAGTTCGTTTTAAATCATAAATGTCTTAATGCCTTCCTCACCTTGAAAGAGAAAATAATCATTGCTCCTGTCCTACAGCTGCCTGATTGGTCTCTACCCTTCGAGATCATGACGATGCTCAGATTTTGCGGTCGGGGCTATATTAGGGCAGAGGAGGAATGGACTTCTCGTTGCCATTCACTATGCCAGCAGAAACTTAGATGATGCTCAGAGAAATTACACAGTGACAGAAAAGGAGATGTTGGCAGTAGTGTTTGCATTAGACAAGTTTCGATCATATCTGCTTGGCTCGAAAATCACAGTATACACTGATCACTCAGCTATCAGATTTTTAATGAAAAGAAGGATGCTAAGGCACGCCTTCTTAGATGGATTCTCAAACTTCAGGAATTCGATTTGGATATCAAGGATAAACCTGGAGTAAAGAATGTGGTAGCTGATCACCTCTCCCGATTACATACAGATCAGCCTTCAGATGAAATTACGCCAGAGATCGCAGAGAGATTTCCAGACGAGAGCATCATGCGGTTGCTGAACTTCCGTGGTATGCAGACATAGTGAACTTTATGGTCACACAGAAAAGTCCTCAGGGTTGGCCGAAGAACAGAGTTGAGAAACTAGTTTCCGAGGCACGATACTACCAGTTGGGAGGATCCGCTTTCTTTTTCGCGAAGGACCGGATTGGGTTTTACTGGCGATGTATTCCTCAGGAGGAATATAATAGTGTCCTCACTTGTGGTCATTCTTTATAATCAGGAGGACATCATTCAGGGAAGAGGACAGCGCAGAAGGTACTACAGAGTGATATGGTGGCCAACTCTTACCAGAGATGCCTGCACATTCGTGAAGAGTTGTCCAGATTATCAGAGAGTTGTAGGAACAGTCAGTGCCAGAGATGCAATGACAATGCGACCCGTCATTATCTGTGAGATCTTTGATTCATGGGGCATAGATTTTATGGGACCGTTCCCTTCTAGCAGCGTCTTTGAGTACATTCTTCTCGCTATAGACTATGTTAGCAGATGGGTGGAGGCTATAGCCGCACGAACCGCAGATAGTAAGACCGTTTGCAAGTTCCTAAGGGAACACATCATCTCGCGGTTCGAGATCCCTCGTATTCTAATCTCTGATGGGGGTAGACATTTCATTAATAAGGAGGTAAAGAAGCTAGTGAAACAATACAACATCGATCACAGAGTAGCTTCTCCTTACCACCTGCCGACGAATGGCATGGCTGACGTCTCGAATAGGGAGGTGAAATCAATTCTCCAGAAATTAGTACGACCAGATAGGAAGAACTGGTCACTTCTTCTAGATCAGGTTCTTTGGCCTATCGTACTGCGTATAGACTCCCTTAGGCACTTCACCATTCAAGGCTAGTTTATGGAAAGCTATGCCACTTGCCCGTAGAGAACATGCATAAATTTGAATGGGCAATTCGAGAAATACTGATGGATGAACAGAAAGCAGGGGCCAAGAGAAAGATAGATCTGATGAGCTAGTAGAAATTCGAAATCAAGCATACGAGAACACACTCATCTATAAGGACAAAGTGAAGAAATGGCATGACAGACATATTCGGCATAAGAGCTTTGTCCCTGGGCAGAAAGTATGGTTGTTCAATGCAAGGTTGAGAATTTTTCCCGGCAAATTGAAAAGCAAGTGGGAAGGACCGTACATAGTCAGAATGGTGCACGACAATGGCAGTATAGCAATATCAGATGTGTCACCTGTTTGCAAAGCCGTTCGTGGTTAACGGGCAGATGCTAAAGCACTTCATATAGACTACTGTTCATCTGGCCCGTACTGAAGTGATCTACTTTGTACAAGAATCATGATCATTCCTTCACTTCTTCTGTACAAATTCTTTGAGCCATTCTTTTCTGGAGATTCACAACACTTGTATATTCTTCGTAGACCACAATCGTCCCCAGTTTTTGTTCGTCTTCTATCTAGGATACCAGATCCTAAGTATAGGGGGACCGATTGCCCACTGATTTCCGTTTTATTTTTGTACTAATTCTCTTGTATAGCCTTTCTTTTTCACGAATCACTGGTCCCCAATTTTTGGGCTACACTCTTTTCTATACTTAGGATGCTTATCCTAAGTATAGGGGGGACCGAGTGATTTTAATGAGTTCATTCCCTTCCTATTGAACTTTCGTTATTTATCCTTTTCATTCAGTCATCCCATTTTTGCTCTCCCTTAATACTTACAATGACCTGATCGTAAGTATAGGGGGGGTTGACTGACTTGTGATCGATATCCTTTTTCACCCACTTTTACTTAGCACGAGTTATGTCCTCCTTTTTCTCTTTTGACGCTATGAGGACATAGCTCAAGCTAAGTATAGGGGGTGCGTATATATTGTATATATACTTTCGTCCATAACTCGTACTTTTATGTATTTTTTTTTATCTATAAAATCCATAAAAAGTGGGTAAGGGTTAATTTAAAATCTACTCTTTTATTTATAAAATCCTTGTAAATAAGTAAAAATATGCTTAAAACTTGTAATTAAACTTGTAATTAAAATTTTTCCTTAAAAATTTGTATAATACTTATTTGAAATCCTATTTATTAAAACATGTATAAAAACCATTCAACCCTTGTAAAAAACTTTGTAGATAAAATTTGTAAAATACATTAGATACTTAACTCGAATAAAATATATCTTATAAAATTTATGAATAAAATCTTGTTTATTAAAATCATAAAAATCCATAAAAAATACAAAGTCCTAAAATTCATAAAAATTACAAAATCCTTAAAATCCATAAAAATGAGTAAAATTCAGAAAATACCCTTCACAAAAACATTGTTGCATTTGCATTCGCATTTTTCAGAATAAGTTAGATTTCTGGAACTAAGGACTGAGTCTAGTCTAAAGGATGGAGCTTGATTACGACCCTTAACTCTCATTGTAAGGAGCCTAATTAGGAACTGGAATTTAGACTCTTCAGGTCTGGTGACTTAAAATCTTTGGGTTCCGTATGACCATATTCGGGAAATCAAGTCATCTGAGCTAAAGTAGACCATTTGGAGTCATCCGTACAACTCTACACCAGTGAACCAATCATGAACACATGCACTCTGCACTTAGCTCGACTCGCATGGAGTCCCGAAGAGCAGTACACCTTGGTAGTATGTTTCTATCCTTATCTTTGCGGCATTGACGTCTAAAGACGGGAGAGATTGGGGTTGTGATAGTTGCTTCGGATGAGGGAAGGATCTGCTGACGCAATTTTTCTAAGACCTCAAAAAAGGGACGGAGTAAAAAGATGCTATATCCGTCGAGGCACAAAGGATGAATGCAGTGCAAGCAAATTACAAAGTCAAAGCAATATAGAAGCCATCAAATAAGACCACAATGGTCCAAGCTTCCACCAAATATGCCTGCACATCTTAGTGGAGACTCAGCTACACCGGTTGGGCTTCACAAGGAGATGCGTCTACACTGGTCGCACTCCACTTCTTTTCTCATTCTTCTAACTTCTCCCTATATTCGATTGTGGACACAACCGAACTGAACTCAGAAGGGAATACCTCCCTCCCCGAGGAAAGAGTAGCAGGATGAGGAAGCCATAGGAGTGTATAGCCGGGATTGACGGTTTCTTCGGTTCTCTAAGCAGGAAGAGCTAAATTGATTCACACACTGTACAAGTTGACTTCAAGGATGATAGAGTTTGCGATATGAATAAGTGAGTCTGAACTAGCCCATGAAGTGATCTTGAGTAAGGATTATGGAACTTGAGGGCTGTTGAGGATAAAATCCTAATCCTAGTTAAGGTTCCGACAAAAAGCTTGTTTCAGGCCCGATCGAGCTCTGTCCTTTGTCTGTTCTCATGAATTGGTTTAGGAAAACAAATTCATTCTAACTTTCTTTCTTTTTCACTTACTTTTTCAAAATAAGTGTTTGCTAAGGGACTAGCAAAGTTTAAGTATAGGGGGTTGATGAATCCATGATTCATTAACTTTTCTGTCGCATTTTGTCTTAAAACCCTTAACAAATACATGTAAATATCCATTAATTCTCATATTTTAACGAAACACCATTCATGTGTAAATATTCACTTTTAACCACTAAAGTCATGTAAATATATAAAGAATCAGAAAAATAAAGAAAAAGGCATTGAATATATGTATATATATACAATATGACTTGAAATAGAAATATAGTTGTAAGATATATTTATAGACCAACCCTCGAGACCAAGTCAGCATGGATTGGTCGACAAACCAAAAAGTAGGGGGAGATAAGGAAAGAAAACCAGAGAAAAATAATTTAACACACACATATACACCTTTCACTATTTATAAAATAAATACAAAACCAGAGAATTTTAATTAAATCATATGAAAATATTTTCCACCAAACTCTTTTCCTAATTATTTCTAAAAATGTATATAAAAATAAGTTAAAAATACTACCTTGTATATATGCCAAGAAACCCAACCTTTAAATTGTCAAAATCTCAACTTCCGAACATCAAAACTTCCTCACACGAACTCCAATTTCACTCTACTCACCTTTAAAGTTCATAAAATAATATTCTCTAATTAATAAAGGTGGTTTCATCGAATTCGGAGTCCGTTTGCAAAAAGTCGGTTTTGGGACCAAAAGACAATGGGGTTTCTGGGCTATTTATTTTCTGTAACACACACTAGTTATCATTTTCTTAATTTTATAATTTTTAAATTATTTCTTGATCTTGTAGTTTCACCATAATTTATTTTTAAATTTTTGGAGGCTATTTATTATTTTAATAAAAATAAAAAAACCCCCAAAATATAGGTATAACTAACCTACTTAGATACTAACCTTATTTATTTAAATATACAAATTAACTTATTAAAATCTATAAAAATTTGTATCATCCTTATTTATTATTCTAATAATTAAGAAATTATAAAAGTATTTTTTACTTATATATTTATTAAATTAAAAATCTAAAACCTATTTATAAATACATATTTAATAATATAATATTTATATTTTAAATTGTATTTATTATTTATAAAAAGTATTTATACCATAAATTAGAAAATTAATTTATTTACATTTCTTGTGTTTATAGTTATTTAAAATAAGTTTATCTACTATTTATTATCTATTTTACAAAGTAATTTAGCCTTTGGACCAACCAGGTGCTGACACTTGTCAGCACTTGGGTTCTTCTTCCCCAAGAATTAGGTCTACCAGACTCTGCTCGACCGGCCACCTTTCCCCATTTTTCCCGCGCGCTTCACGAAGCTTCTGGCCAACCTAAGCCGTCGATCTTCTTCTCCTAACAAACACCTCCATCGCCAGCCTTAGATCCGAGCTTGGAGCCCAAGTAATCGCTCTATAAAAGGCCTTCAACCTCCGCCATTTTTAACCAACTTTCCAACTACCCAGAGCCCCAGCTCCTGGTTGTCTGATCCCTCTACTTCCAAGCCTTGTTCCGGCCAAACTGAGGCGGTGACAGCGCCGTGGAGGAGCTAGCGAGGAGGAGGGCACGTCGGAGGATCGTTCCAGGGCTTAGTCGAGCCTTGCATCACCGCGTTCGCTGCGTTCCGCTCCAGTCATTGGCCGTCGTCGAGCTACTTTGTCCAGGTAATATACCTAGACTCTCATAGGCCTCTTCCTCCATTTCCTTTATTTTTCTCATCGATTTGCGTGCGTCGATTAGCGATGATAATCGCTTCTTTAGATAGTTAATTCATCTTAGATCGGCGCCTTCCGTAATATCATCTCGATTCGTTCCATTTCGATTTGAATTGCACCTCCAAACCATCATCCATCTCACGCATCTGGATATTTGTCTGGAAACTAAAGTTTTTTTTCACCAACTTTGAGCTTGCAACTTGTGATCCTTGAGCCGATTCATCGTGAATCGAGCATATTATCTTATCGTCTGCAGGTACTTCTTCATCGCGAGCCATTTCGTCGAATCTGGAAGGCCCTCATCTCCATCAGAATCAACCTTCAAGGAGCTTTATCAGAAGTTCATCGACTGCAAGGTGCTGAGGTCGCCGCCTTCATCAGCGCACCAACGCCGCTCGGAGTCGCCATCGCCACCATCCTTCAGCGGGCGAGCTCGAGGGGTGGAGGAGCCACCCCTCTGGCCCCGCAAGCGTGCCAAAGGCGTCATCGGGTGACCAGGAAAAATCCGAGAAGAACGCGTGTTCCCAGCAGTTGCAACAAACTCAAGAACAGACGACTCACAGGTGCGCGACATGTGGCGCACCCGTGACTTTCCGATCGGCGCCAGAAGAATCTAATCTCAGCTGTTGCTTGCGAAACGGTGTGAAATTTGCATAATAAACCCAACAGGTCTCTAGTTTTCATCTCTGCCCCCCAGGTTTCGATTATTTGCATTTAGGTCCCTCCGCAGGGACCTACATGTAAAGTTTTGTATATTTTGTTTTCAGAACAGTCCTTGAGGACCCATTTGCAAACATTTTTAGTAGTTTCTTTTGCACTTATGCCCCTGGGCTGTAGGGGCTATTTCGACTTCGTGTGACCTTGTTTTTGGACGGTTTCTTGAGGGTAGTTACACAACTACCCTAACTATCTAGTATAAAGTTTTCTTGTATTTTTGACGAGTTTTTGACGTGTTTTGACTTCATCGAAAATCGTCTTGATTTGTTTTGTTTTCTTGAGTTGTTCGAGCTCGCGGCTCGAACCCCGACCACGCTACTATATTGTACCACCTATATAATATCCACCTATTATATAATAAATAAATCTTTTTGAAAAATTCCCCTTTTTGAAATTAAATAAAAATTGGAAAATAATAAAATCAAACAAAAATAATCAAAATAAAAATCAATAAAAAGAGGTATTTTGACTTGATCACTTAGAGAAGATTAAAAATAAGATTACAAAGATATAAAATCGAAGGAATTTATTCTGCCTCCTTGAGTTCGACCCAGGAACACTTGCCTGGTAAAATATTAGTGAACGGTTTTCCGAATGAAAACCGTAATTGTTTGATAGGTTTTTAAGAATCGAATTTGTTTCGCGGCTTTTGCTACACCGACCACTTACATCAATAAAAAGCCGCGAAACCGATTTTTTTGGCCTCATCACCTATCCCAAGCCTCACAGAGTGGTTCATTAGGCATCTGAGAGAAACTAGTGATGCGGGTCCTCATTTGGTTGGTTCGACTCAAAGGGTATAATTTCTTCAAGAATAGGTTTTTGAACCTCGCATAAGTGGTTACAGTCACTGCTATGCTTTTTCCCCGGTAATCTTCCTTCCCTTTCATGGCGAAAGGTAGTGCAGTGAGACGAATGTAGTCTTGGCTGACTTGTGGGTGCCTCAGATTATAACATATCAGCTCTAAGTCTTGCAAGAGTTCATATGGATCTTCAGTTGCATATCACTGGAATTGGGGTAGTTGACTCAAGAAGTGTGGCTTCAGTTCATAGTTAATCTCTGGCTGAGGTGGCTGCTAGTAATTTCTAACTCTTTACTGCCCAGGATTGTATGATGCTTCCATTGGTGGTTCTACTCCAGCATTCAACTGCTCAAGTTGTTCCCTCAGTAACTGTTGTTGCTGCTCAGATGCAGCCAGTCTTGCAAAAATCATATGTAATGGGTCTTTATTATGTCCCTCTTCTGGTTCCTTCGTGGGAGGCAACTTGGGCGGCATCTTTTTCTTCTTCTTCTCTTCACCTTAAGAATGGGAGAAATCGGAATCAATAGAATGGAAAGATTCATAATCAGAGTTATATCGAGGTGAGAGTTTTCCTCGATGTGATCAGGAGATACAGCAAGAGTATCGGTTTGACCTCCTTCCCGGAAGATGAAAGAATCATAAGAGGAGGATTCACGGGAAGGGTGTCCATGAACCCGAGGTGGTCCTGAGTAAGAGGGCCTCCGAACCTTTGAGATTGGAAACATTGTGTCGGACGGAGAAGGGTTCGCAGAGTCAGAACGAGAATTACCACAAATTTCCATTGTTGATTCAAAATGATGAGCAAGAGGTTTACGGTTCATGATATAGGCACAAGTGTGTGGTATTCGTTGATTATCTAGTTTCTACGCATAATCCAAACACAATACAAGGGTTTGTTTCACCAACTCACTCATGAAGGCCATGAGAGTTCAACCAATTATCTTGTCGGTTTTAATTGGTGAGAATTCAAATCTTGCAAGTCGTTTAAACGAGATGTTAGGTGCATGTATTTCCCGATCGACTGTCCCGAATTCTTACAACTAGTTGCACCTACTTTCAGCCAGTATGGGAGTAAGTACGGACAGTAGAATGGCTACCCTTTACTTGAGGACGGAGCCTTACGCATTGTCCTCTAAATCACCCACTCTGCTAAGGAAATCCAGACCATTTACCGGCTACCCGTTAGATCCTCACTGAGAAGTAGCTAAACGTTTTTGGTAGAATCAGTAGTCAGTATGAAAATCCTGGCTTGGCTCTATCCTAGTGTGCGTCTCTCTCCTCGCTGCAAGATAAAATCAAACAATGTCGGGGTTGCTCTCCCGCAATAATTCTTGATTTTATGGGTTCTTAAGATCTGCTATATTTCGTAGTCCCAATTTTAATTTGGTGATAACTAAAGAACTTAAATGATCAAAAATACACGTCTACTGTCCAGTCCCAATTTCCTTTTGAGTTATGTGATAAAATATGAGGGAGAAGTTCGGGAAAAGCCGATGCACGCGAAGACGATGATGTATGCTCAGTTAGAAGACTTACAGTGAATCCTCGCAATCTCCACGTGGGATGCAATACAGAATTGAAAAATTATTCTAAATGAATGCAAGCCGATGAAAAACTGCACCTAAGCAGAAAAGTTCTATTAACGGGAAAGAACTGAGTTAAATTTTGGCTAAATTGAACAATCTATGTGTGTCTCAATTAATGTGAAGTGTGGCCTTATATCCTACGAGCACAATCAAAAATATAAATACTCTGAGAGCCGTATATGCAGGTCTATCCTAATCGCCACTCAAGTCGGGCCCCACCCTCACCGGAGAGTGAAACATTCCATGACACACCACAGAGGAGTTCAAAGTCTTTTTACACACGTGAGAGTCCAAACTGACACCGCTATAAATGAGCAATTAATTACAGAACTAAAATTGCAGAAGTAAAAATCCTAGACTCTACGCTCTCTCATGACTCAACTAGATCTTAAATTAATTGCGGCTATTCGGAAGTCAGTGAAGATGCATCGGTTCCTGAAAAACCGCTCCACGTACGCTGGGTATCCACGTACGCTGGGTACCTCGCAAGAAAAATAAGAGAGATTTATGTAAGAGAGTGACTAAAAAATAAATCAAAGATAAAGTGAGAAAAAATAAATGTAGGAAATAAAATGGAATTTACAATGATAAATTCGGGGGACAGACTACCCGAATGCAGAAAACCGAAGAAGAAATTTCAAAACACAAAACTAAGTCGTTTGCCTCCCCGGCAACGACGCCATCTGACGGGTCCGAAATCACCGCGTTAAAAGTGATTTGTTTTATTGTGATCGTAAAAATATGATTTTATCGTTCGTGTGTTGTAGGAGGCAATCGGAATCGGTCGAGAAAATAACCGCACAAGATATTTATCAATTTTAATGAATGTGGTTTTATGTTTATTTTACTTGGCAAGTCAAAAGGTCGATCACAAGGAGGCAAAGGAACAACATAAAATTATGTCTATCGAATTCGTACACGATTTTCGAGGTGGTCTTTTTTTGGAATTTTTAATGCAAATAAAGGATGCAAGATGCAATTTCGGCCTATTTTAGGGACTAAAATGCAAATTACATTCAAACGATGTTCGAAAATTATGAACTTTGACCACAATGCAGAATATGATGAAATTAATGCACTATAATTTTTTTGGAATTTTTGGATGCAATATGATTTTTTTATGAATTTTTAAGAAAATAAAATGAATTTCAATATTTAATTATGATAAATACTAAACCTACTTATTTTCAATGACCAAAATTATCTAATATATATCACTAGATGATTAAACTCAGAAAAATCCTAAACCTTGAAAATGTGAGATTTAATACCTATTAAAAATCAAACACTGAAATATGCAAAATGATTTATACAGGGCAAAGTATGCATGCAAATTCAATTATTTTTAGGGAAAAATGTCAAGCACAATTAATTCTACAACATGTGATTTTTCGTGGATTTTTAGAGCAATGATTAATTAATGGCAAATTTAAGAGCACTAATTGGGCAAAATCTGCAGTTTTAGACAAAACAATTAAATATTAATTAACCCTTAATCACAAAAATATCCGCAATTTTTCAACACGTAGAGAATTAAATGAGAAACATCATGCTTTTTTTATGATAATAAAACGGTGCAATGTAGAGGTCAAGAACAATAGGGAAAGACAGGGGTAACAATGCTATGTAAAATAAAATAATGCACAACAGGGGTCTAAACGTAATTACATAAACACTTGGGGGTTCAACTGCAAAAATCCCATAGGGCCACGTACGTGGCACGTGCCCTCTGGTCGGCTGGGCTGTGGCGTGATTGAGAGAACCTCCAAGGGCCTGGTTGCTAATACTCTACCGGTCACGTGGAGGTCACGTGTAGTGTAGGCTCGGTGCTGGTCAGGCTTGGTGCTCCATGTGGCGTGCTTACGTGCCTCGGCATGGCCCGAGGCTGATGGTGTGGAGACTGGCTCGGATGAAGGTTCGGGATGATCTGCACCATCGATGGAGCTGTGATCCCACGGATGGGGGTTGCGCTTCACCAACGGCTAGGATGGAATGATGATCGGTGATCGTACGATCGTCGTTTGGCCGACACACGGCTGGCGGGTGTTTTAGGCGAGGTGGAGGAGGCGGGCCAGAAGGTCTCCGATGACGACGTAGCAGGTGGATGGACGGAGGGCCGGAGTGGAGGTGCCTGGAGCCGATGAAGGCGGGGGTGGCGGCGATGTCTTCACGGGGCCCTAGCGCACGATCAAGGCGGAGGAGGGTTTCTCCTCCTGTGGTGAAGTCCGGTGGAGATTGAAGCTGGCGGCTCCTAGCGGCGAAGAGCCTAAGGTCGAAGGCGATGGTCGTCGGTGGAGTAGCGTTGCTGCTAGAGACGAAGGCTCGAAGGTTGTCGATGGAGGCGCGAAGCTTCACGGGAAGCATGGAGGACATAGTGGTCGTGGGCGAACACGCGACAGAGGGTAATCGTCAGTGTTCATCGATGATAATGAAAGTAGGTGAAGATGATGATCGGGCGATGCGAGGCGAAGAGGAGATGACGATGGTTTGATGGAGATGTCATGAGGAGATGAAAGATGGAGCGGAGGAAGGAGGATACCTGGGGGAGAGGGGGGCTCGACGACGACAGTCGGAGCGGAGCAGCGGCTGAGGAAGCGAGTCTGCAACAAGGTTATGGAACCTCGGATCACGCCGCAGAAGAGCTTCACCAGTTGTCGTGACTGGAGGGTGTCCCTGGAGGTTGAACGGCAGATGGGTGAAGACGTGGGTCGGTAGGGTCCATTTATAGGTCGAGGGTTGCCTCCGGCGATGGAAGGAGGTTGCGAAATGAGCAGAGGAGGTTGGTCGTTGGCGGAGATCACGGGGGGGGGGGGGGGGGGGTTCCGAAACGAGGGGGGAAGACGACGCACAGGCACCGTCCGATCGAGCGCGATCGGACGGTTCCTATAGCGCCGCGTGGCCGCAGGAGACAGGGCGCGAGGCACGTGCGGAGCACATGCCTTGGAGGCATGTCCGATGCACGTGCGGTGGCTTTAATATTTTTTTAATAAAAACAAATTATTAAGATGCCAAAAATGGCTGACACGTGGCATCCCCAGGGGCTGCCATGTGTCAGCACCAAAAAAATTCCAAAAGAAAGATTTTGTAAAATGCCAAATAAATAGCAAACGACCTCAGATCAAAAAAGTTTCTTCATGAAAATTGCTCGCCTCGTTGAGATCTATAACTTTGAGACATAAAAACCAAAAATTAAATGCATAAAGTGAATTTTTTGGGGTATCCCATGTACATAGAATACCGTGATTTTAGGGTTTTATAATTTTTATTATATTTTTATACCAGATAAAAAATCCGGAAAAAATATGGAAAAATCAAAGATAAATAAAGACACCTTAATCTAATATTTTTGGATTTTTATTAATCAAAGTAGATACATACATAAAATAATAGGTCAAAAAACTGCTAAAATATAAAATGTACAAAAGAGGCCCAAAACCCAACTTTCACATACGAGCTCCGATTCACTTGAACTTGATCTTGTTTTACATTAGTTCAAAAGTGAGTAGGATTAAAACAGACACTGGATGCGGAAGATATGAGGTTTTTAGTCCGGAAATCCTGAAACTTGGGTTTGAGTTTTTGGTCCACTCATTTGGGTTAGTGATTTTTTTTGTATTTTTCATTTATTCTTGTTAGTGATATGTACACAGTGAAGGTAGTTTTGTGTCATTCGGAGTTAGCATGAATGAGATAAAAATCAGGGATGTTAGGCTATTTACACGTCATTTTTAGCTGAGATTTTTGGCTTCTTATTTTGTGCAGAAATTAGTGCTAAAATGCAGTTCTTATGAAAACATGCACGAATGCTAATTATGCAGAATAGATGCAGAAATGCTGATGATTTTGAGGCATCTGAGCTTAATTAATGAGAATTAGAGTGATGAATCCGAGATTCATCAGGAGGGCACGTGCTTGGAGCATGCCTGGGCGGCACGTGCCCTGCACGTGCAGGCCCTTTATTTTTTTTTATAAAAAACTAATTAATAAAAATGCGAAAAATGGCTAACACATGGCGGCTCTAGAAGCCGCCACATGGCAGCACCACAAAATTTCAAAAATAAAAACTTTATAAAATACAAAATAAATAGCAAATGGCCTCGGATCAAAAAAGCTTCTTCACGAAAGTTGCTCGTCTCGATGAGATCTACAACTTTTATGAAGACATCAAAACCAAAATCAATCATATGCATAAAGTGATATTTTTGGGGTATCCCATGTACAAAGAATACATTGATTTTTTGGATTATCATTTTTAAACCAGATAAAAATCTGAAAAAAATATGGAAAAATCAAGATAAATATTTACACATTAATCTAATTTTTTTGGATTTTTATTAATTAAGAAAAAGAAGAAATAAAATAAAAGATGAAAAAGACCAAGTTTGTACAGTCGGTTAGTGAAGACTCAAACCAAATTTGTTTCTTTGATTTCAAGCTCAGTTTGGATTTTGATTTCTGAGCATTTTAATAAAACTTTAATCAAAGAATACAAATAAAAAAGAAAGGAACTAAAATTGGTTAATTATGTACATAAAATAGTAGGTCAAAAACCGCTAAAATACAAAATGTACAAAAGAGGCCCAAAACCCAACTTTTACATATGAGCTCCGGATCACTTGAACTTGATCTTATTTTGAAGGTAATTGAATGTTCATTAGTTCAAAAGTGAGTAGGATTAAAACGGACACTGGATGGGGAAGATATGAGGTTTTCAGTCTAGAAATCCTGAAACTAGGGTTTGGGTTTTTGGTCCACTTATTTGGGTTAGTTATTTTTTTGTATTTTTCTTGTTAATTATATGTACACATTGGAGGTGGTTTCGGGTCATTCGTAGTTAGCATGAATTAATTAAAAATTGGGGAAGTTAGGCTATTTACAGGTCAATTTTCGCTCGGATTTGCGACTTCTTATTTTTTGCATAAATAATGGATAAAACACAATTCTTATGAAAACATGCATGAATGCTAATTATGCTGAATAGATGCAGAAATGTTGTTGATTTTGAGGGATTTGAGCTCAATTAATGAGATTTAGAGTGATGAATCCGAGATTCATCACATATCTTGATCACGATCATGTGACTGTTGATGTTGCCCCTATTCATTTTGTATGAGATGTGTTCCTTGACTCACATCACCTGCATCTCAAACTTGATTTTCATTTCCATTCCGCCTCTGTATAGATCCATATTGTCTATATCACTCATTCATTTTAATACCCCATATCCATCTTATGATTATTCATTTTTCCATTACCTCTATTTTTGTTGCCTATAGTGAGGGATATCTTACCCTGAGAATAGGGGAGGTAATGTAAGTACATTCTAATCCTTAGTTTTCCCCTTTTGTATACAATCTTCTTCGCTTAGGATTACTTGATCCTAAGTATAGGAGGGATCATCGACTTCTATTGGTTTTGTTCTTTCATTCTTTCCAGTCGTTGTAGTACAATATTCTTTTCATTTCTCTATACTTAGCATGAGTTATGTCTTCCTTCGTTGCTCTCTGATCAACCTAAGGACATCATTCGAGCTAAGTATAGGGGGTGTCATATAGATTGTATATATGCTTTAGCCAAAACTCCTACATTGTGTGTGTTAATCATATGGCTACTACTCATAAATTTGAAAATAATTTGAAAAATATTTTCAAAAATGTTTTGTAAAAATTATTTGTAAAAACTTTTGCAAAAATTGCTTTTGTACAAATTTTGTAAAAATGTTTGTAAAAATATTTTGTTTGCAAAAAGATTAGTAAATTATTTTAAGTATCAAAATTAAGTATACTGTACACAATTTCTGAAAATTGTGTGAAAATAAAATGTTGGCAAAAACAATTTGTAAAATTATTTGTAAATGTTTGTAAAAATAGATTTGAAAAATATTTGCAAAATTATTTTGTCACATGGTAAATAACCTATGGGTATGAAAACTACTTGTATATATGTGTACATCGAAAACCATAATATATTCCTAAATTCTTTATACATAAACAACCTTAAAAAAGTTGGATTAAAATCCATTTATGTATAAAATCTTTGACATAAACTCTTTTGAAAATATGTATGTGAAAACTTTGTTTTCTTTTATTTCTTTTACAAATAAAATACCTAAAATTTTAAAAAATAAAAAATCCATAAAATTTTACATAATTTGAAAAATTCCCACTAAAAAGAGTTTTTTGTAAATATTTGCATCATGGTTGACATTAAAACTAGCCTACAAGAAATTTGAAGAATGGAGCTTCGTTAAGACCTTTATCCATTTAACTTTAGGGTAACCTTATAGAATTTGGGTTTAAGAATTTTCAGGTCCATAGAGACTTAATTATTTGAGTCCACTAGGCTATGTTCACATGTCATCTTGATTAGCCTAAGTGGAACACTTAACAATGCACACATCACTCTCGGACACAATAGCTTGACTTGGACACACACCTTACACATAGCTCGACATGGATGAGGTGGTGAGGAGGCAAAATCCTTTGACTTGGAGTAGAATACGAGGGTAGTACAGCTAGCTGGAACCTCCAGTCCTCCTCTAGGGACGGATGTGCACCTCAACCTGGTCTAGTAGCTTTGAGGTCTAACAACAAGACGATATTGGTTGCAATAAAGCTTTAAATAGTCTAATGGCTCAAGAAGAAAAACTCCTTATGTACATGTTGCACCTTGTAGATATGTTTTATATATGTCATAAAAAGAAGTGCAAAAACCCAAATACTCTGAAAAAAGGGGACATGCTTGATTGAAAATAAACTGCCTATCGAAGTGTCTGTAGTGAATAAGCAAAGCTTATATATTTCACCGCCTCATCTCAAGGAAGCTTGCAGATGGAGACTTAGCTATAGTGATTAAGCTCCAAGGGATACGTGGCTACACTTGTCACGGTCCATTCTCTGCTTTCCCCTCTTCATGAGTTGTTTGCACTTGAACATAGAAGTAAATACCCCGCTCCTCAAGGAATGAGTTGCTAGACTGGGGGATTAGAGTTACTTTGTTAAGAGATGTTGTTTCTTTGCCATTTTTAAGGTGGGGAGTTACATATCACTTACACAGTACAAGGAAAGATTCATAGTCATTAGAGTGTGTGTATGTATACTAGTTTTGACCTAGTTGTTAAGGAGACCTGACCATAGAACTGTGGAACTTGAAGGCTATTAAGTCTTAAACATGTTTCCCAATAAGGTTCCTCCAAACTAATAATCCAAAGATCTGACGAAGATACATACTCCAATTTTATGAAGATAAGTTTAATAATCAACATTGATTCTTCCTTTTTTTCTTTTCCTTTTGTTTCACTTCTTTTTAAAATAAGTGTTTGCTAAGGGACCAGCGAAGGTAAAGTATAGGGGGATGATGAATCTATGATTCTCATTTTTTGTTTTTTTTTATTTTAGTTTCATATTTTGGTAAAAACATCTATAAATATGTGTAAATACAATAAATTACCACTATGTATACTATTGTTAATATTGCGTAATTAACACACTTTTCCCAAAACTAAAAGAATAAAGAGAAAAGAAAAGGAAAGAATGATGTAATTATGAAATAAGTACAAACTGACCCAAACCCTGAGTGAAGGTTAATCATTGACCTAATCGACAAGGAATAAAGTACGATGATATAGCGTCCTTGTATATTCATCATTATGCATTGTATATACACATCACTTCTATTATTTTATTCATCCATAAAACACCTCAAATAAATATATTTTCTCAATAAAACATGTACATAAAAATATTTTCATAACAATAAAAATATTTGTAAAAAAAGTGTTGTACATAATACAAATCACACCACTCATGAAAAAGTAACACATCAAGAATTTAAAAGATCAATTCTGGCTCATATGAATTCAAATTCTTCCAAAATCACCTTTATTGAATTCGAAATTAAATTATATTTAAAATGAGGGTGGTTCCATAAATTTTGGAGTTATGATGTAAAAATTGACTTTTGGGGTGCATTGTATAGTCATATGATACATATACTTGTAATTATGCATATTTAATTGTTTTAATTCATAATTTATGCATATTATATTTTAAACACTTGTACATGCTCCTAAAATAAAAAAAATTTTAGAAAAATACAAAATCAAAAGTTCATTGTACAAAAGTCATACTTATGTATAGTGTATATAACACTTATTTATTTAATACTTTTATTTAATTATAAAAATCAACTAAAAATCATTTTATACTCCTAAAATTATGTTGTAAATAAATAAAATAATAAATAAAGGATATTTATGTGAAAAAAATAAAATAAAAATAAAAGGATAAACTATATAGGTATACTATACCTATACTTAATACCCTATATTGTATAGACTATATATATAATTTCATAAAAATAATTAAAAATCACATAAAAATATATTGAAAAATAATAATAATATTTCATTTTTATCATTTATATGTTAAATTCATTTAGAATTTTATTTTCATTATTCTTGATTTATTTATTCTGAATTTTTTGATTGGTCAACCCAGGCCCGTTATGCCGGCCCACTCATGGCACAAGTAACATCGGACTAGACAGGTAGATGGAGTGATCATGTTTTTGCTCCGAGTCGGTCCTGCTGGTGGTCTGTCTGCTCACTGCGACCCAGATGGTCGAGCAGAATCTATGCCACGTCCGGCAAGAGCTCCTCCTAAGGCAGTCGATGGAGATGAGCAAGCACTGCTTGAGAATGACGAACCTGTAGGTCGAAATCGTCTGGCTGACCTCTGGTGCTGGAATGGTTGATGTATCGGCCCAAATTATCGTTGGGGTCTAGGTGTCGTTCCAAACAAGCTCCCAAAGCATCCCTCTCAAATCGTTGCATCAGTAGCTTTGGAGATAGAAGTGATATGCAATCCAGCCAACTTCTACTGCACCTCTTCCCTCCATCCTATGATGAACTTTTCTAGATTCTCATCTGAAAATGCGGCAGCTGCTGGTGTATGTCGAGACAGCTTGGTGTATCATCGTCGGACCGGATTTCTTCCCTTTATCCAGTCGGGTCTAACCACCATTGCTCCGATTCCTATGCCTGATCCTTCTCCTAGGATCCGTGATCCTCACAAATCCCTAGGAGAAGTCGGATCTTCCTAGGATTCTATGCTTCTATTCTATTCTTCTAGACCTTGGGAATGCCTATAAATACTCTCCTCCGCAACCCTTCCTCTCAGCTTGTTCTTCACGCCACCTTCCTGCATTAGCACCTCCAGGTTTGTGATAGGGTCTGTTTGGTTACTTCTAGAGCTCGATTTGGTGGTTTGGCATACGTTACTCATATGTGCCTAGAGCACCTCCACCGCATGCAGCCTCCCAGGTCTTCTGCAACCCGTTCGAGGCCACAACCTTGCATTCTTCTCCGCCTGACGTCGTTGAGTTCATCAGAATCTTCATGTAGCCTCTACTCCTTCTACATTTCCTCTACCATTTCGATTTAGCGCATCAACTCCACCTCTTGATCAATTGCTCTGACCAGCCAGTTAAAGCCCTATATAACCAATCTACCCACTCTGATCACATACCCCATTCATCCTCCATCTTCCAACGCATTCTGACACCCTGGATCCTGCTCACCGAAGCAGGATTAGGATCAGCTTCCCTCTTCTGCCTTCACCGAAAAAACACCTACATTCCCATCGTAGCTTCCGTGATTTTATATGCAATAACTGGACCGGAGCTACGCCCCCGAGTCCCATCATCCCTTGCAAGTATGGGCGTACGCTAGGGAGTTCACCCCGAGCTTCATTGGATGTGGCAGAGCAACTCCAGGTGGACCACCTCAGACCGAAGATTCTGGTTATTCGTCGCCTCATCTGAGATCACTAGACGACATGGAGCACCATTGCGAAGGTGCTGGTCCTCAGGGAGATTCGATCCAACCCGTAGATCATCGTATACCTTCGATTGAAGTATGCCAGCTACCAGTTCCTCCAGCACCCTCCATATCTATTGGATGGGACCCTCTTTTATCAGATCTGATCTGGGTCGTTCTTCCATGCCCGGCTCAAAACAATCTGATCAGATCCCTAATACATCTGAGCCACACGTTAGTGCCAACCCTTTTCAGCTATTAGATCGGTACTGGCACACCAGATCTGAGAGCAAATCCTCGACATTCTCTGACTGTCAGATCGCATCCATTAGAATCATCAAACCTCACGTGCCCAGCACGTGCTTGCATGGGTATATTTCATGTTTAATCCGCACATTGTTTTATTTAGTTTTAATCTAATAAATGCAATTTATGGTTAAAAACATTTGCAAAAAGGGCCCTATAGTTTTAATATTTGAATCTTAGTCCATATAAATCGAAGTCACGTGTATCTTTACGTGTTTTTTGGTGTATTTACATATTCACCCAGTTTTTTGAACTTGTTACTGAATGAAGGGAATGTTTTGTATATTGCATTTATACCTCTGTGTGTCTTGTTTCATATGTTGTGCTTTTGTTTTCTGTATTAATTGCGTAGACCCCCTAGACTTTAATTAATTATTGTTCGTCATGTCCTAAAACTTAAAGTATTTGCAGTTTGGTCCCTGAGCACTATTTTTAATTGTAGTATTTTATTAATTTAAATAAATCGTTTATTAACTAAAAAAATGCCGAAAAATCATCTAGCACTCTTATTTACAGGTTGAATTTGCAGTGATTTTTACTTATTGATTTTCATTCATCTTTTATTATTAAAAATTCAAAAACACCCTGTTTATTTTAGAAAATTCATAAAAAATTAGAAAATACTTTCGAAATTCTATAAAGATGTATTTTATCACCTTTTAGCTTATGTAGAAATTTTGTTGAAAAATACCTTATAAAAACCTAAAATTTCTCAAATACTTGAAAGCCTATAAAAATCAGATAAAATCATTAAAAACTCCAAAAATTGCGATTTTGATTTATGTGTGTAGATATTCACTTATAGATTATCATAGTTTTGAGCTTTTTATCTATTTTAAAATTTAAAAATACCCATGGATGCGCACTCTTTGTTTGTTTTGGTATTGTTTGATTTTTAAAAAATCATAAAAACATCTGACAATACTTTAAAATTCTCAAAAACACTACAAACTATATAAAACCCAAGAATATTTTTATGTTATTGTTCTGAGCATTTTTAACCTATTTGAAAAATAAAAAAAGATTGCTTGTGTATACTTTCATCCTTTGTGCATACTTCTCTTATACAAATTTAAAAAATTAAAAATCACTAAAAACAATAAAAATCCTTTGATTTTTTTAATTGACTACTTAGTGTTTATTTGTGTTCCTTGTGTTCGACCCTGGTCTCTATACCAGGTTAATAAAAGTAGCAAAACCACTCGTTTTCTCTATTTGATTCATTAGAGGTTAGAATAATCTTCTCGTTAGTCGCATTGATTGATTAGGGTCACAACAACATCTTAATTCTACACTTAACTCTAGTTGGACTTTGCGGTTATCAAACACTTATTTCATGCATTCACTGTTAGGGAATTTTATTGAAGTATTTAACTCTTGTTTGAATCGAAATCGGTATATTGTGCACTTGAAGTCCCAAATTTTAATGATTAACTAATTAGGATCATTAATATATTGATTAATCTCTTTATTCCTGATTAGTTTGTCCTTGATTGATTAATTAGGTGTCATATTCCCAATGAACAAATTTAAATCAAGCTTTGACTAAACATGATGAAATTGAAACCTCTTTATCTTGATTTTTGGATTACTTAACATTTATTAAAAGTTTTATTGATAAAATTCAGGAGCCTTGTTATATTGTGGATTAGTGTGTATTGTCTTTGTCTTGTTGTTTTAATTTAAATTGAAAATCATATAAAATGTATTAAAAATTGCATTCATGTTGTGTGATGCATCTGCTTGCTATTATTAGCCTCTAGATCGCTATCATAAATATTTAACACTTAATAATCAATCATAAATTGCTCGTTTACTTGTGTTCGACCCTGGACTTCCCATGTTTATAAATTAAAGCTATGTCCTCTTCATAGAGACATTCGACCATGTTTTGTGCAGTTCGCTAAGTGCTCGTATTACAACGAGTACTTTTTATCACACGCATTTAGCGAGTTATCAGATGGCACCATTGCCGGGGACATGTCACATTTTGTGATTATTGTTATGATTAAATATTTACTTAGTGATTTCTAGGTTAACTATTTTGAGCCTATTTTGTTGATGTGTTTGGTTTATTTATCTTGTGAATTATCATCATTGCTAAAATTAATTATTGTAACTCTCTCAAGAGCTATCTAATCAAATATTATTTTGTGGTACGCACGTGGAGCCGATGACTTAAAAAAACAACGGAGGTGAGGAACTTGGAGTTTCCTGATGGAGAGTCCACAAAGCAAGATATTAGAGAGATTACTTAATAGTTGAGTTTAAGTGTCATGTTGTAATCAATTTGTAATCTTAATTTCCTATTTACAGCGGTTCTCGATTGATATCTCCTGTATGTAATTAAATGAATGTTTATTTATTTTCCATTGTGTGTCGTTGTATTGAGAGTGGTTCTCAACTTGAGTGGTGATTTTTAGATCAAAGCACTACACCAAATAGACATATTGTAGGCAATTTTTGCTTGATCAAAATTGAAATTTAGGACACACCACTTGATCTCATAAGATTCACAATTGCAAAACTTAGGAGATTCATAGACGCACATAGCATACATTCTACTTAGTAAAAAAATAAATGGATTTCTTCATCTATAATAGAACCTCTGCTTAGGTGTGGTTTTTCGATTTGCAACATTTAGATAGTTTTTTTATATTTAGTCTATGCATCCACATGGAGAGTGTTGGTAAGCATTATAAGTATCTTTAAACGACAGCAGTCATCATAGTTTTTCATTGCATTTCCGAATTCTAACTTCTTCCTCAGTTTTTGAAACTTAGGATTAAATGGAAAAGGAATTGTTCGGTAGATGTTGATTGTGTGTTCACATTAATTCAAATGGTAACTGAGTCTCCTAAATTGGGATTGAATTGATGCAAGTTGACCTAATTTAATTTGGAATAAAATCAACCTTGCATTATGGGCAGTGAAACCTTCATTGTTAGTAGGTACTTACCCCCAGAGAGAGTGGGTGAAGACGCAGCCCCTAAGGAATAGAGCCAAAAATCCTTAGACTTGTGCAAGCACTTGTCTCCGACCATTAGAAGAAGTAGTATTGTTTCCGACCATTAGACCTAAAGGACTCACTTTTAGGGTCATGTTATTGCTGCAAGCACTTGTCTACGACCATTAGAAGAAGTAGTGGTGTTTCTTGTTGGTGTGTTCCACCGGCTTGAACTTGAAATACCTTAGGTGACTCCACCAGTGAGATTGCATAAGATTGTTTTGAGTCTCTAAGCTAAAATTGACAAGATAATAAGGTCGTCATCACCGGCCTTCAGTGATGAGTTGGTGAATAAATTCAAAGGGGTTTGTATTGATTGTTTTGTGTGAGTAACTCCGCACATTCAAGTGCCCAGTAGTACTAGAATTTTTTTGTATCGAGTGTGCTCCATTATTTGCGAGCGTGTCACTGAACCGTACAAATATCACGTCTTCACAGGTCCAATCCCCTTTTTCTTCTTCTTTTTTAAATGGATCATTAATATTTACAAATAACCCTTATTTCAAACCTGTATAACATGATTAACTCTGCGGGGGTGGTTACATCCCAACCAACCCCTTTTCTTCTTTACTCATTGAGGAAGTTCATTGCCTTGGTAAGGTCAATTTGATTTCGTTATCTTCATCTATATCTCACTCCAATCCTTTTTTTGATGAAGCTGATGAGAACACAATTAAGATGCCTCCTTAGAGACAAAATGGGGAGGAGGAAGAATGAGAGGACCCAATGCATGAAGTACTGGCTAGGCTAGCAGAATCTGAGTAAAACCAAGAACTTATGAGAGCACAACATGGCCAATTACAGTTGGGTAGAGATGCACCTATGGACGCAACATACAACTTTGGGCAATATCAAATGACCAATTAGTTAAGCCCAGTCAAGCATAAACTAGAATATGAGTTGCAACCACAATTCTTGAGTTTGCTGCCTCATTTTCATGGTAATGTACACAAGGAGCCATACGCATTCCTTAGAGACTTTGAGTTGGTATGCACTAACCTTAGGCATCCTAGGCTTAGCCAAGGCTACATTAGTCTCAAAGCCCTTCCTTTTGCCTTAAAGGATAAGGTTGATTATTGGTTGAAGAACCTGGGGTTAGTTATAATTACCTTTGTGCAGTTCAAGGACTTATTTTGAGGAAGTTCTACCCTTTGAGTAGAACTAATTTGACACGTGCATGCATCATGAGTTTCTCTCAACTTCCCAATGAAGCTTTCTATGATACTTGGGAGAGATTCAAAGATCTCTTACAGAAGTGTCTTGCCACGGATTAGAGCCTACATCCTCGTTCAATCTGTTTATTGTGGTCTACACCCTGAGGTATAGGGTTTAGTTAGTGCTGCTTATGGAGGCAGTTGTACTTCACGAGGTGCGGACACCGTCTGGAAGGTGTTCAAGAAGATGGCCAAGGTGAGTAGAGCACCGACCACAAGTAGAGCTCAGTTAGAGACTACCTTAGAATTCTTATCAAGCGGGGGAGTGAAGGCTACAGTAGATCCTTTTGATATGGGCATTATAGTAGACAAACTTAAAGTAGTTGAGAGGATTGAGAGGCTAATGAAAGATTTGGACACTAACTTATCGAAACTGTCTAAGTAGATTGTGGAGCTTTCTCATAACGTATCCAATATGAGGATACCTACCATGAATGCATCTATAGCTCATGTATACCATGTTAACCATATTTAGGAGAAGCAGATGTCAGGGCCATCCCAGCCATGGGACCAACCTTTATCCCATTCTTTTCTGCAGCAGCCACCTTCTGTGGATACAGTTTTTGAGGAGCCATCACAGGTGTGGGAGGTAAATGGTGTGTGGTACACCAATAGCCCCGCCACGTAAAGGAGTTCTGGGGACCATTTCTCCTGCCAACGTCCCTAGACCTTCTATAACACACCATTTACTCCTACACCTCTTCCAATACCATAGATCTCTAGAGCCATGCCTTCCTAGGCACCGAGGTAGCAGCAGTAGTATGTATGTCAGAAAATGTACTAGGCGGGCCAGCATGGCCCACATGTTCAACATCATACTCAGCAATAGCGGTTCCATGACCACCAGGGCCAATCTTCATGTTCTTCATTATCTTCTTCACAGCAGCAACTTTCATCTTCATGTCCCATTGATTTTCAGAGACAGATTCTTGAGGAGTTGATTTCCTACAAGAACGAAGTACATGACTTAAGGGTTGATCTCAACCATATTTCCTATTTACAAGATGAGCACACAACTCCTTATACATCCATTCCTGCCCAGGTTAAGACTAATCCCAACAACCTGAACAAGACTCAGTAGTAGCTCCATTCTTTTGATCAAGTATACTACTCAGATTCTCACAAATCTGAGCATGAGATCTTTCTGTTTGATTGTGTTAGTCTTCTGTATCTCAGGAGCAGATGGACCATGGTCGTACCTGATCGAGAAAGGGACATGGAGAGGACCGATGCTGCGGTTTAACTTAGGAGAATTCAAATGACAATGAAGCCAGACATCTTCACAGTGATGATCATCATCGAGCAAACTTCTAGAAGGAGAATGAGGATGAGTACGAGAGCAGCTTAGCACATATCAGATTCAGAGTCTACAAAGGACATTGTACCTTCGTTAAGGAGAATGCACATTTAGCACGCATTCCCCAACCGGTAGTAGATGATTCAATTTTACATTCCAAATTTAATATAAAAGACTGATCAGTGAAAAACTCACTTTCTAAGAATAATAAAGTGCATGTTTCTGCTTATGATTATTAGTCCTCACGTTTTTCTATTAATATCCCTTTCTCCTGTGCTCTTATGACTAGAAAGCGCATCGTGAATAAGATTCAAAAAGATGATCCCGAAATGGCACGGTATGAGTATGTGGCCAGCCATCCTGCATTGCAGAAATACCTGAAGGTGAGATGCACATCTAGCAGATTTAGCAGAAAGAAACTGAACAATTATGTTAATACACATGTTCTATCAATCGCCACAACATTTTATCTCAACATCCAACAATTGCCAAAGAAGAAGAGAGATTTAGGTGTACATTATGTGGTGAATCATATCGATGACATCGTATTCGCATGTACTCTTCTAGACAATGGCTCTTCAATCAACTTGTTACCCTTTGCCTTGTATGAGAAATTGAAGTTAGGAACCTTACACAAATCTAGATCCATACTTCAGTTTGTAGTTAAGTCAATGAAAAAGGCTAAGGGTGAGATCAAGGATGTCATTATCTTGATTGAGGGAAAAGATTATAGGATGGACTTTACTGTCTTTGACATGGACATCCCCAATCATTGGAAAGAGTCACGGATTATCTTTGGGAGGACTTTTCTTAGGACCACTAGTGCTTCATTCGATTATTAGACGGGGATGGTGAAGTTCCGTTCTCTAGGTAGAGAAGTGGAACTATAAAAGAAGCAGACAAATTGGTAACGACATGATTCAGAGTTTAGCACATATTCCTCTTCATGTTCAGAGGCAGACAACAAAGTAGTTAACACAGTTAGGATTTGGAGTTAGAATCCGACAATACAGAGAGAGACCCTCTAATATGGAGAGGACAGTGGATGCAGAGCAGTTTACGAGACGTTGCCGGAGTTCTTAACATTTGCATCTCCCAATTCCTTTGACGACTTAGAATCCTTTCCCTTCAAAACAATCAAGGGAATTAGATGATGAGTCAGACGCGACTTTGACCAAACTACCACATTTCTTTGGTGATCCGACTCTTTATTCTTCAATATAGTTGGCGGGCGTCATTACATATAGTTCATATCCACTATGCAGCACAGATCCAGATTCAGTGGATGTTCAACCTATGTTCCTAACAATTCATCTTTGCCAGAGTTGAAGCCATTAAGTCCTACACTTAAGTATTCCTTTCTTGTGGGACCAAAGAACAAGTTTCCTATCATTATTAACTTTTGGTTGATTGTAGAGCAGGAACCTAGGTTGTTAGAAGTATTAGAAAAGAACCACAAGCCTTTAGAATGGATGGTGTCAGATCTTGTGGGTATAAACCCTACACTTTGTTCACACCATATATATGTTAAGGATAATGCTAGACCTTCTCGTGAGTTCTAGAGGAGACTTAATCCAAATCTACGGGTAGTAGTTAAGAAAGAGATTGAGAAATGGTGTGGAGAGGATTTTATCTACCCAATCTCTCATTCCAAATGTATGGAACCTTTACATGTTGTCCCCAAGAAGTCGGGATTTCAGATGGTCACCAATGAGGAAGGAGTAGAGAACACGACACGAGTACCCACATCCTGGTGCGTCTGTGTTGATTACAGACACCTGAATACTGCGAACAAGAAAGATCACATTCTCCTGCCTTTTATCAATCAAATTTTGGAGAGTATAGCGGGGAACGAGTTCTTCTGTTTTCTTGATGGGTACTCATGCTACAATCAAGTAGACATCACCCCTGAAGACCAAGAAAATACCACTTTTACATGTCCTTTCATCACATACGCATTTAGGCGCATGCCTTTTGGGTTATCCAATACCCTCGGTACTTATCAGTGGTACACGATTACCATGTTTTCCGAAATGGTAGGGGATTTTGTAGAGGTCTTCATGGAAGACCTCTTGGTCTATGGTGATTCATTTGATTCTTGTTTAGCGCATCTAGACCGAGTCCTTCATGGGTGTCTCTCATCGGAGAAAAGTCATTTTATGATTAAGGAAGGTATCGTGTTGGGACACGTCATCTCCAAAAAGGAAATGTAGGTTGACCCTGCCAAGGTGGATGTAATCAAGAAACTTGATCCACCAACTAACATAAAGTCAGTAAGGTCATTTATGGGGCATGTTGAATTTCATAGACGATTTATTCATGATTTTTCTAAGATCCCATGACCCCTGACTGAGCTCTTAGGAAAGGATACTAAGTTCTTTGTAGATCACAAGTGTCTTGGGAACTTTGAGCTCCTTAAGAAGAAGATATTGACTCATCAATTCTATAGGCTCCTGATTGGTCTCTTCCCTATGAGATCATGACTAATGCTTCAGATTTTGCTATAGGAGTCGTATTGGGGCAACGAAGAGATCGGATATCGTTAGTGATTCAGTATGCAAGCAGGGATTTGGACCGAGCATAGAAAATTTACACTGTGATCGAAAAGGAGATGCTTGTCGTAGTTTGGGCTTTAGAGAAGTTTAAATCTGTTATTCATGGCTCTAAAGTGATAGTGTATACCGATCATTCAGTCGTTAGGTATCTCATGGAAAAGAAGGATGTGAAGGTTTATCTTCTTAGGTAGATATTGTTACTCCAGGAGTTTGATTTCGAAATTAAGGATGAACCTGGGGTCAAGAATGTAGTGGTTGGTCATCTTTCAAGGATTGAGATAAAAGATTCCCCTGATTCTGAGCCAATTCGAGAAACCTTTCTAGATGAGTCGATCTGTCTTGTTGACTCACTCCTTGGTATGCCAACATGGTGAACTACCATTTATCCAAGCAAGTTCCCCATGGTTGTACTAGGAGCAGTATAGACTGACTCAAGTCAGATTCAAGGAAATATCATTGGGAGGATCTTTTCTTCTTTGAAGGACAAGATTGTGTCAGAGAAGGTGTATTCCTTTGGAGTAATACCTGAGTGTCCTCATCTATTGTCATTCGCTTGAGACTGGAGGACACCATTCAAGAAAAAGAACCGCAAACAAGGTATACAATGTGATTTGTTTTGGCCGACCTTGTTTCGAGATGCCCCTGATTTTATATTGCCATACCCTTTTTTTAGAGGATGGAAGGGATTGTCAGTTCTAGAGATGAGATGCCCATGTAGCTTGTGATTTTTTGTGATGTCCTTGACGCTTGGGGTGTAGATTTCATGGGTCATTTCCCTAATAGCCAAGGTTTTGAGTACATCTTGTTAGTGGTGGATTATTTGTCCGAGTCGTAGACAATAGAATTGTCTGCAAGTTTATAAAGGATCATATTATCTCAAGGTTTGGGGTACCCAAAGTTTTGATTTCTGATGGGTGTAGATATTTTTTGAATAGTTAAGGATATGGAAAAAATCCTTAAGTGCATCACAGAAGCATGAGGATCGCATCATATGCGATCGGGAGCGACTAGTCGCGCTAGTCGCTCAAGGCAATGGAATATAAAAAAATCAACGATGAAACAACATGATCCAAGAACACTTCTTGGATCATTTCATCTAAACCACAATTAGGTAGTAAAGTTACCTCTGGAAGCTTGGTTGCAATCGAATCTCTCAACAAAGAGACATCCTGTCTCAAGTTTGATCAGACGGAGGAGACGCTTGCAAGCACGTTGATGAGATGTGTGCTCCTCGCAATCCATGTTGATGATCCAAGCAGTAAACCTCCTGATCTCATCACACAAGATCCAACGTCTTCTTCATGAGCGAGGCGTACCAAAGGAGATGGAGATCTGCGAGCAAATAGTCCAGCAGCATAACGATGATGCTGCGACGATGGCAACTCTCTCTAGGGCTCCATAGTGGATGGCCACAATGAGAGAGACATAGAGTTGGTGTGTAGAAAGAAAGTGAGAGAGCATATGTATGTATTTGTTGTTTTTATTTGAAGAGAAAGGGGTGCCTCTTCTTATATAGTATTTTGGGATCCATGGATCTCAATCCATGGACAACACAAAATCAATGGATGAGATTGATTTATGTTTCTTTCAATGGACATGATCTTATTGTAAAAACACAACAATAATTAATTTAATTTAAATGAAATATATTTAATAATCAATATAAATTAATTTCAAATTAAATCAATTAAGCTTGGAGATAGTTGGGAAGAAAATTAGCCTCATCCCAAAAAAAGGGGGACAGCCACCCATTCCTTTTAGGACTTGGTGGTCGTCCACCACCTTTAGATGGATGAAGGCAATCTTTTTTCAATTCACGAGATTACATCATCTCATGAAAATCTCCAATATTATATTCATTAAAATATTTCTCAATTATCTCATGAACATTGCAATCATGCCATTGGAAATATGTGAATCACATTCGCAATCCAAAATAAAATATAAATTATATTTTCAATTAATTATTCAATATGAATCTAGTTCACATCAATAATTAATCAATAAATATAAATTACAATAGGCTCTCTCTAATATATTATAAATCACATTTACAATATATACCTATATGATTAATATGGATAGTGCTATCCATATTATCCATATCCATCATAAATAAATCACATTAAATCATCTTGGATCTCCATTCTCATGTGCCCAAATAATATGAATTACATCCACATTGTTCACATCTTTGATAACTAAATCACATTTAATTATCTCAGATAACTTTCCTTATAATATGAATCAAATTCATATTAATCATTATATCACATTTAATTATCAACTTTCCCAATGCTCGGATACTTACATCAATAATAAAATTATCTGTGAACTCTTTTAAGGATAATGCGCTATCTACACGAATACTTGGAGATAAGGACATGGCGATTGTATTGTTCCATGTATAGTGACTTCACATCTCAAATCCAGATCTCGCGGACCTCTCATAGATGTTTGATTAAATTAAGACAGTAAATCTAATCTTCTCATTGCATATGAATTACATTCGGATTAATGTCCAACATTTGGACCAAGATCAGATCACTTCTCTACTAAGAAGAGTCACTAAAATCCAGACCTGTTTCATCACTCCCTCGGAATGGAAGCGTCATGGTTATACAATCGTTTATGATCACAGCACCCTCAGGAATTCCTAATACATGTACATCCTGCATACTGGAAGAACCATAGAATCAACCCGAAGTTTTAGATCTCTTTAGAATGTCTCCTTCAGAGTTTTATCATTAAGTTTCCCATTTGACTATTGAGAGTCGGCATCGATCTTATACTTTACAAAAATATATATCATACCCATGTGTTGATCATATACTTTCCAAAAGCATATGTCAAACCCACAAATTCAGTCAAGCTTCCAAAGAGAGATGACCGTGCACAAAATTTTATCCCAATATCTCATGAGTGAGATTATGTCTTCCGGTTCAGGAAATGAACCTTTATGATCCCTTTGAGAGATCGTATTACTCATATGCCCTTGTATGTACACCAGCGCACCAGTGTATAGACCAATAGGTTGTCAACCTATTGGTCTGCCAAATGTACATACTCAACATATAGTAACACATCTATCTCTGGTCAGAGGGTACATGCCAATATCGTGAAAGCATACGAGACAGGTCTTTAGTTATCTCGATCTCGTAAAGTCAACTCTTTGACCTAACTTATATAACATATCCGAATCATTATTCCTATGCA
Organism: Ottelia alismoides; assembly: GCA_037367405.1. Taxonomy (NCBI): domain Eukaryota; kingdom Viridiplantae; phylum Streptophyta; class Magnoliopsida; order Alismatales; family Hydrocharitaceae; genus Ottelia; species Ottelia alismoides. Next base: position 413,361 of record JAZKJV010003381.1, on the reverse strand, counting down.
GAGGATTAGTATCAAGAGGTCGGTTAGATATCAGCCTTTAGAGAAAGGATTGCATCTCCTTCTTAGGCTAGATATCATGTCTTAATAATCATTTGACGGTACTTGATGAGTCCTCAATATAACTCTTTAGATATTCATCCAAGCACCAGCCTCTATGATTCAATAATTGAATCAACAGTTGTATGATCATTAAGATGGCCATGGCAGATATCCCTAATTGTACTAAGGGACCTACTATGCAAATTAATTATTCTTCATCAGATCAAGGAATGATATTTGCAATAACATCTATTGCATAATGCCTCATCGTGGGCTCGCATGTCCAACAATCTCTCACTTGCCCAAAGAGCCATTAATGGGCTAATATTTAAACCCATACTCATGTACAATCATAAGATATTTAGAAAAATAGTTAGGTAAGTTGATCGGTCACAAGTGACTACGCCAAGTCCTTTTACGACACTTGCATATCCCCTAGTAATAGTGCTCGCATCCAATACGAATGTTGCATCATATGCAACAAATACTCAATCTTGAAGCAATTATAATGTTGTTGACACTACGATTCAATAATCATAATGACCAATATATGTAATTTATATTATCCTTATCAGAATACCCTTATTTCCGGAGATCTCTATCTCCTAATGTATCTAGAATTAGGAACTTTTAGATCACTATCTATAGTCCTAAGTTCTTGAAGATAAGACTTAGATATCATTATCTCGAGAGTCTTGTCCTCCTTGAATATAGTGTTATTACTGCAATCAAGCGTTTTATTTCCATAGTAGGATTAGTAACACTTTACTACTCCCACTGCATGGTAGACATCTGACTTTTATACACATCTAGCATACATCCGGCTTCTCATAACTGATGCACAAGGACAAGTAGTTTCAATATTCACTTCCTCAACTCTTTGAGGTGTTATCCTTTCACATCGGTCAGTACCATATCTTAAAGAAAAGAAGCCTTCCTTGGAGTTTTCCCAAAATTGGAATATGTCCAAGGTGTATTATTAATGTGACGGCCCCAATATCCTTTTCTCTTTGCTTCTGGACACCTTTAGAAATAAGATCTAAGAGGTATCCTTGAGATCATATCTCAAGGTATGGAACAACTGAATTATGAAATACTTATTATTATTATCCTTAAATCATTTCAAATGATTAGGATATCATCTACATTTAGCACGATGAACATGATGGCACTCCCGCTAAGCTTCACACGGTTCATTAGGATTTTATCTTAAATTATAACATTTATAATTTGATCAAATCCAATGTTCCAACTACAAGAAGCTTATTCAAGTCCTGGAGTTCCTTTAGCTTGCACATCTTGCCTTCCTCAAATATGAAACCATGGGGTTACTTCATATGAATATCATCGGAGAGGTATTCATTGAGGAATGCAATCTTGACTCACATCTTGAACATGTCATAGTCAGTAGTGTAGCTATAGTTAGCAATAATCTAATGAGTTTAAGAATGGTCACTGGAAAGCAAGTCTCATCACAAGTGATGTCTTCTTTTTGTGTGTATCTTGAGGATACGAGCTATGCTTTGAAGGTCCCTACCTTCTCATCAGGTTCCCTCTTTCTCTTGAAGATCCATTTACACCTTAACAGGTCTTAACGATATAGGTGGATCCTCGAGGGTATATATACAACAATTGTATATGAAGTCTACTTTAGACTTTGCTACTAACATCCATCTTTCCATGTCATGATCTTCAGAAGCTTCATCACATGAACCAAGTCATTGTCAGACTTAACTGACACATGGAATCCATCATCAAACTCATTTGAGGAGGTATGAGTGTTTCATCTTTAATTGTCCTTTTAGTTTCCGATTTCAGGAACCTCAATATCTTCTCAAGATTAAATGAGTTCCTTTACTTCATTTTCATCTTGATTCTCAAGAGTTTCATCTACTAAGAATCATATCCTTAGAGATGAAATCTTTTAAGAATCTCAAGGTCATAAAGTAGGTATCCAATAGAATCCTTTATTTTCCTAATGAAATAGCACTCTCTTGTGGTAGATTCCAGCTTACTTGCATCCATGACAAAGTTATGGACCAAGCAACCCTAAATCCTCAAGTCCAACACTATGCTAGGTTCCAAACCATAGTTTATGAGGGTTTTCAAGATTAGATCTGCATGGAATCTTATTAATGATATAATGTAGCCTCTACTACATATAAATATATCCTAGAAACTAAGAGATATTAATGCTAAGATTATTCATTGAATAAATCATGTCACACATGATCCGATTGTATCTCCCTACAACTCTATTGAGCTTAGGTGCATTAGGAGGAGTGAGATAGGAATAATATTCATATCTACATAAGGTATTCCTTGAATTTATCTAATAGGTATGGGGTACCTAGGTTAGATCAAATTCATTTTATCGTCCTTCAAACTTTGGTTCTAAACCAAAAAAATGAAATCGTTGAACATTTCAAAGGTTTCTTAGGTGAAGGAAAGAAATCTCATATCATAAAATAATAATCAATAGATATCACATATCCATAATGTTTATTATGATATAGATGGTCCACATACATCAATATGTATGAGATCCTGAATACCTCGACATCTTACACTATTCTTAGAGAAGGGTGTATTGGACATTTTTACTTTGAATATAATATTCACAATTATGTAAGATTTGAAATTTCAGATATTCTAAAGCTTCATCTCTTACTAGTCTATTGATCAATAGACAAATGTTCAATGTTAGATCATTGTCAAATGATCTTCATTGTCCTATTGACCTTTAAATGTTTAATTTTCAGTATTTAAAAATGTTAATGAACCATTCATTAATTTTCTAATCTAGTAGATTCCTTTGGATGTTAGATTACTTTCTGATATGTCCATCAAAACTTATATGAAGGTCTATCTCAGAATTCATGTTTATTTCAAACATTTAGAAATAAACAAAGAGTGTATTCGAATATCTAGGTCATAGAGAATTATCTAAGACTAAGGGCTCTCCCACTGAAATATATGTAGTCTATATATCCAATGGAGATTGTTGCAACAATTGCATCAACATCCATGTGGATGACTATTAAACGTTAAGATCAAATTTTCTAGTCTTCTAAAACATATGCAACCAATTGCAAGTGTTATTAGAAGAATGAGATACAATTATTATACTTTAATTTTATCCAATAAGTCAATTTCGATGATGATATGTAGATATAGATTATTCTAATGCATTATCTGAGTCATTCTCTAAGGATCCAAGATAGACTTGATAGTCATACTATCAATACATTAGCCTGTTGTAGTATTGGCACTCATCCAACTCTTTGAATGTCATATGGATGTCATAGAAGTTCAATCAACTATTTGACTTTCCTTTTTACTTGGGTCAAAACCATGCTTCTAATTCGCTCCCTTCATCTATAAACAACCATTGCTTAAGAAAAGGGATCTCTAATGTTGAATTCAAAGGATTTCAATATAAGAGTATTTCAACATTTATACATGCTTCATTCAATTCATACAATATGATTATTATGAGGCATCATGAATGACTTGAGTACAGACAGTAGAATGATGACACTCAACGTATCTACATCCATTTAAACTCTAAAAAATGTTGGTTCAGGTAGGTGCTCAAACATCTTGAGTACAACATCTCTTATTGAGGCACCATGTGCACAATGCAGTGAACCATGTCATTCGTGACTAAATATTGAGAGCACATATGTATGCCAAAACATCTTCTTAGATTTTATAAGGATTGTTTGACAATTATGATCATCATTGACATGATACTTCCAAAGCACGTTCGATGAAAGATCAAGACTATAGAGACATACAAACCCCTAGGGTTGTAGTCCGATTGTCTATTTAATTGTCATTCCTCATTATTATGAGGAGAATTGCACATTGCAATCACATACAATATGTCTCCAACTACAAGTACAATATGTTGATCATGGATCCAATCCATGATAAGTTACTGGTTATTATTCAGTAAAGAATTGAGTGGGTTTAATGAGGATTATCTGAAATAAAAAAATTTGCATAAATATATATATATATATATATATACATACATGTTTTACTTTAATTTAAGAATTTTTATATCAAATTTGTCTTGCCCTGTCAACATTGAAAATCCATTCCCTTAATTACTTTCAATGTAAGAGATATACTTACCATCAAGCAAGATCTGGGATATCCTTCCTTATCTTTGTCACATCCCAATAATATGAGATCATGTAACTCGGATAAAAAGAAGCGGGAACACATTCCATCTTCCAAGTCCAACTTGCATTCCCAATTTGATCTTTAACACCTGGGCCCACTACCCCTAAGGTGATGTTGTCCCATCGTTAATTGAACCATCCGTCAATAGGATTAGAACTCGCTATGCGCAATCCTCTATCGTCCCAATAATATGAGGACCCGATATTAGAGTCACTATGCATACGGCCTTACTCTTTTGATAAGCAAAGAGCCTGATCAAGATGCACTTGTGTGCAAGAGCTGCCACGTCGGACAGGCGTCTCCTACATACAATCCCTGGCGATAAAACCCTTCACCTTGACGGGAGACCATGGATGTCACATATATGATCCTCCATATCATGTTCAAATTATAAATAATTATTATGAATCATATTCACATAATTAATTCTTCTAAGGGAAATAACAACTCTATTCACAATAGAGTGTTTTAATTTTAATTAGATCTAATTCATTTAATCATATTAAACCAGTTATCAATCCAATGAATCAACCAACAAACTTGATTGTTACTTGAAGTATGGTATTATCTCAAAAATAAGTATTATTTGAATTTTAATAATTAGAAAAATTCATCGTGATCCCTTCCTAAATTTGAGTGGGCATAAAGAAAATCAGTTGTATATGTCACTTAGGGAAATTATGTAGAAACATTGGCCTAAATGAGTTCGTGGAAATCCGCAACTGAGCATATGACAACAATTTGATCAATAAGGATAAAGTTAAGAAGTGGCATGATGCACATATTAGACGCAAGAATTTTGTCCCAGGACAAAAGGTATGGGTGTTTAATGCGAAGTTAAGGATTTTCCACGGAAAACTTAAATCAAAGTGGACGGGTCCTTTATAGTAAAGGAAGTGCATGGAAATGATAGTGTAGAGATTTCAGAGCTTTAAGCGAATGCGCCTTCCTTTGTGGTTAATGGTTAGTTACTTAATCATTTTGTGGAATCAAAAGAAAGATTAACTCTCATCGAAGTGATTGACTTCATGCCTAGTGATTCAATTTCAGAATTCTAAAAATAAGGCATAATTCATCAGTATATATTCACATCAGAAGATTCAACATCAATAGATTCTTATTCTTTTTGCCTTAATTCTTCTATATTTAGTTTAACTTTTTTCTTTTTCTTTCCTATACTCAGTCAAGTTTCAAACTTGGGTACAGGGGGAACTTGCCCCCATATTTTTCGTTCATTCTCTTGTGTTTATTCTTTAGTCTCTTTATGTGTTTACCAATTTCCTTTTACTTAGGTTTTTTAAAACCTAAGTATAGGGGGACTATCCATGTTTATTCATTTTGACTTATTCTTTTCTCACTCCCACACTTGAAATCTTTTGGGTCATAAGTTCTCGCATTCTTTCATATTTAGCATGAGTTATGGCATCATATCAATTTGTTCTATGAGGATATAGCAAAAGCTAAGTATATGGGGTGTACCGTATATATTATATATATACTTTACCCATATCTTATAATTTTAAAAACTTTTTATGGGAGCTAAGGGTATCGTGTTATACTCCTGGAACTAATTTTTGTAAAAATGTTTTGAAATTAATTTTGAAAACTTTATGTATGTTTGACATGGTTTTCAAATATTTTATGTGGTTTGTGAAAATATGGATAGACATGTTTTATAAAAATCATATGTAAAATATTTAAAAAAACCTATATTTATGTGACATTGTTTTGAAGAGAATTTTATTGAGGTTTGAAAAAAAACAGGGTTTTACTTGTTTTGAAAATCTTTGTAAAATGTTTGGAAATTTTCTATACATATGTGACAATGTTTGTAAAAAGTTTTCAAAAATCTTGTCAAAGCTAAGGGTGTAATTGAGTAGAATTAATTGCTTAACTCTCTAATTTTTAAAAAATGGAAAATAGAAATTAGAAAAAGATTAACTTATTAATTGGTGTTATTATATGACACTTTTACTATATACTCAAGGCTTGATATGATCGTTACCACTGGGTTTAGGGAGTCCACAGACTTAGAGTTATAATGTCTTAATCATTAGGGTCTTGGACTTAGAAATTAAAACTTCCCAAGCTATAAGATATGTGGGCTATATTGCATGCTTAATCTCCTCTAAAGAATTCGACTATCACTCCCATGCACAATTGCATTCATGATTGAGATGAGTCGAGGTATCATCAAGGAGTCTAGGATTTGAGGCTTGAATTTGGACTTGATCTTTATGATGCTCAAGGATGGGATGAAGTTAATGATAGCTTCATGAAACCTGAATGTCAGCATCTTAGCCAGTATGGGATATGTTCTCATGCTATCTCTTGACTTTTGACCTAAAGTGTCAGGGTATGATGACATAAAAATTAATAAGTTGATCAGTGTGCGTCAATCCTTGGTAAAAGTAGTAGAGCTAGACAACAAGAAGGGAAGTCCTATCACAAAAAAATGATGATGAAAATGATGAAAAGCTCATTACATTACAAAGGTACATCGTATGAGCTTACATTCAATGCGAGCGCTTCCAAAATTTTAAGTGTCCACTTGGACCAAGTCTTAGGCTTTTATGAGTTGGTCTAGTATATCAAAAAGGGCTATGAATCGTTAGCGCTTCAAGTCTGGGTGCAAGTATATTAGATACTTTAAAAAGATGCACCTCGGTGTATTCCCCAGAAAACAAGTACATACAACTCAATCACTTTTGACAGAAATGCTAATTGGCAAATAAAAAACAACGGTCTCGAGTATTGTCACTTGAGAGGACCATATTCCAATGAGAGAAAGTAGAAACAAGTACATAATCCTAAATCCTCCATCAACTGGCCTTCCATCTATACCTTTCAAGTCTGACAAACTAAATAGACAGTGGATTGAAGCAAACTAGATTTATTCCCTAGAGTTGAGGGTTGGGTCTTAAGGAGAGCTTTTGAGATTGGAATTTTTAGTGATATCGAGAGTCTATTCTTATGAGTGCAGTCAACACTAAGTCATACTTCTTATTTATATGTACATAGAGAATCTGATAATTAGAGGAGTTGAATTCCTTTTGATTAATCTTTGGATAAACTTATAGTCTTAGGAGTTCTAAAACCTAGTGTTCTAGGTCAAATCGAGCCATGTATACTCACACGCACATATCAGGGATCTCACTAATTAAGCTAACTCTCTAATTAATTCTGTATTTATTAGCTCGAGGACGAGCTTAGCTTAAGTATATGGGGTGATAAATCCTAAATTTATCTACATTATTTTATATTATTAACTCTCTAACTCAAGTTCACCAAGATTCATTGACTTTTAACACTAATTAATAATCTATGTGTTGTAAATTGATCCTAATTACTATATATTATATAACCTTATTATTGTGATGTTATTTTATGTACTTATTTCTCATTAAAAAATCAAATAAAAATTATAATAAAATTGTATATAATTAATTCTACAAAGAATACAAAATAAAAATCCAAAAAAACTAACAAAAGAAAATGAAAGAAAAGTTTTCATTGTTTTAATATATAAAAAATTTTATGTATGTATATATGACCTCTTCTCTCATTGACTTATACATAAAAGTTGTATATCTCATCGAGATCTACAACTTTTATGTTTACCAATTTTTTTAATTCCCCCTCTAACTAATGCTTTTCGATTTTTCTTTGAGATTCTTATTTCTCTTAAATTTAATTGGGCCACGTAGCGCCCCTAGGGCCGCCCACATGGCCCACACTCCTTCTGACACCCACTCTCAAAACCCTATGATTGATCTAATCAAAGAGATCCCAGCCATCCACACCTGCTACGATCTTCTCCCTTGGATCCACTCCGACCTAACCACTCATGTGGGCCCAAATCTAAACCATTGGATCTTGATCCAACGGTCCATGTCCTCCGTCAATCTTTGATCCCCCTCTCCTTCGAAGCGGCATGAGTCACTCAACCGCATGATCTCCTGTTTTTCCACCTCTAATGAGACAACCCCTTACATCATTTCAATTGCCAAATTTTTCACCTAATGTCCCTTATCTTCGCCAACTCCACATTCATATGTTTCTCTTCTTCATCCATCGGTTTCAAGCAGTTTAAACCACTCCCATGTCTTAACACCATGCTACTCCTTCTTATTCGTAAACCCCATCTCCTCAGCTGACAACCATTATCCTCCACTTGGAGTGCCTCTTCCTAGCCTCCTTCTGTCCTTCTGTGGCAAAGATAGAATGGGAGGAAGAGCGACGATGGAGAATGATCGCCGGTGAGATCCACAGGTATCTGACGTGTTGAAGCCTCCATCGAGGTTTGCTTGAGCTTCAAGCTTCCCCCAGCTTGTTAAGCGAAGATCCAAGAAGCTAATTAGCTTCTTGTCAGCCAAGATTCATCACAAAAATCCTCCATTGACTCCTTCCATCCATCTCCAGGTGAATCTTCATTCTATGTTTCTTCCCAGTTTTGATATGTTATTCACCTTAAATTGCTTCATATTTCTCAAACTTAATCATCTCCACTCATTCATCAATAATCACACATTCACACTCATAATTCCAGTGAATCTCCTCGCTTCTCCATTGATTGTTCCACTCCGATCACCTTTCTTCTTCTTCTTCACAAAGAAGTATCCATTTGGATGTCAATCCTCCACCTTCAGAAAACCCTCCAGCTCACCTCATTTTTGTCTCAAAATATTTGCTAGCTCCTGGGCTTTACTTGTAACACTTGCAGGTCCTTAATCGCTTAATGATCGAAGAGTGGGTGTGAACTCAGATCTCAGATTTCTTCTCTGACGAACATCCATTGAATCAGAATGCTGGAAGCCATCGTCGATTATTAATAGCATCATCTTCATCACGAGAGCAACAAAAATGTGCTCCGACCATAACTCGGCAAGGAAATGATGGGAGTGAAGGATATGGTTTGATCCTCAAGCGCATCACGGAAGCGTGTGCATCATATCGAATACGACAAGGAGCAACTAGTCAGACTAGTTGCTCGATGCAGCGGAATTTAAAAAATTTTATACGACGAAACCACATGATCCAAGAACACTTCTCGAATCGTTTCGTCTAAACCACAAACAAGTAATAGGATTACCTCTTGAAGCATGGTTACGATCGAGTCTCTAAATGAAGAGACCTCCTGTCTCAAGTCTGATCCGACGGAGGAGACGCTTGCAAGCGCGGGGATGAACCGTGTGCTTCTCGCAATCCATGTTGATGATCCAAGCGGCGGATCTCCTGATCACGACACAAGAGATCCGTCGTTTTCTTCACGAGCGAGGCACACTGAAGGAGATGGAGATCCACGAGCAGACGATCAGGCAACATAACGACGATGCTGCGGCGACGGAGAACCTCTCCATGGTATCTATGGTGGACAGCCATGAGAGGGATAGAGAGGCTGACGTCTAGATACAAAGAGAGAGAGAGAGAGAGAGATGCTTCTCAAGCATTTTGTGTGAAGAGAGAGCATGATTATGCCTCTCTATTTATAGGGTTTTGGGATCCATGGATCTCGATCCATGGGCCAACACAAATCCAATGGCTCTCATTGATTGTGCTTCTTTTAATGGCTAAGATTTGTGTTGGTAAAACCAACAACAATTAATTTAATTTAAATTAAATATATGTTGATAAATCAACACAATTTAATCACAAAATTAAATCATCAATACATGGAGATAATGAAAGGAGAGAAAGCCTCCTTCCATGTGGAGAGGGGGGACGGCCTCCCATTCCTAATGGGAGTGGTGGTCGTCCACCCTCCTCCATTAGGAAGGTGGCTATTTCATCTTTTATGTAATCTCCATTATTTACAACAACTTATATTGCAAATTATTCTACAAATATAATTCACAATTATTTTATAGACATTGCAATCTTGCCATTGAAAAATTTGTGAATCATATTCACAACCCAAAACAAAATGTAAATTACATTTTCAATTCAATGTCCACTGTGAATCCAATTCACATTAACATTTAATTAACAAATGTAAATTACAAATAACTCTCGCATATATATTATAAATCACATTTATAATATATATGACTAATATGGATATTGCTATCCACATTATTCATATGCATGATAATTAAATCACATTTAATCATCTTGGATCTCTATTCTCTTGTTCTCGAATAACATGAATCATATTCACATTATTTACATCTTTGATAATCAAATCATATTTAATTATCTAAGACAACTCTCTTTATAATATGAATCGAATTCATATTAATCATGATAATTAAATCACATTTAATTATCCATTTCCTCAATGCTCGGATACATAAATCAACAATAGAATTATCCATGAACTCCTTCAAGGATAATGCGCTTTCTCCGCAGATACTTGGAGATAAGGACAGGGCGATTGTATTGTTCCACATATAGTGACATGGATATTGAGATCATATCTCAAATCCAGATCGCGGGCCTCCCATAGATGCTTGATTAAATCAAGACCGCAAATCTAATCTTCTCATTGCATATGAATCATATTCAGATCAATGTCTAATAATTAGACTAAGATTAGATTACTTCTCTACTGAGAGGAGTCACTAAAATCCAAACCCGTTTCATCACTCCCTAGGAATGGAAGCGTCATGGTTATACAATCGTTTATGATCACATCACCCTCAGGTATTCCTAATACCTGTACATCCTGCATACTGGAAGACTCAGATTAAACCCGAAGTATTGGATCAACTTTATACTGTCTACTTCATGGTTTTATCAGTAAGTTTCTCATTCGATCATTGGGAGTCGGTATTGATCATATACTTTCCAAAAGCATATATCATACCTAGGTCTTGATCATATACTTTCCAAAAGTATATGTCAAACCAACAAATTCAGTCAAGCTTCCAAAGCGAGACGACCGTGCGCACAGAATTTGATTCTTCCCAATATCTCATGAGTGAGCTCATGTCTTCCAGTTCAGTAGTGAACCTGTATGATCCCTTTGAGAGATCGTATTACTCATATGCCCTTATATGCACACCAGCGCGCCGGTGTATAGACCTTGATTAGGTCATCAACCTATTGGTCTGCCAAATGTACATACTTAGACATATAGTAACACATCTGTCTCCGGTCAGAAGATGTGTTCCTGTATCGTGACAGCATACGATATAACACTTTGGTTATCTCAATCTCATTAAGTCAACTCTTTGACCTAACTAATCTGACACCTCCGAATCTCTATTCCTATGTAGAGGACCTGCATCAAGAGGTCGGTCAGATATCAACCTAACTGAGATAGGATTGCCATCTCCTACTCTGGCTGGAGATCATCTCTTAATAATCATTTGACGGTGCTTGACGAGTCCTCAATCTAACTCATTAGATATTCATCTAAGCACCAGCCTATATGATTCAATAATTGAATCAACAACTGTATGATCATTAAGATGGCTATGGTACATAACCCTAATTGTACTAAGGGACCTATTATGCAAATTATGTACTCTTTATTTCAGGTTAAGGAGTGAATTGCAATAACATTTATTGCATAATGGCTCGCCGTGGGCTCGCATGTCCAACAATCTCCCACTAGCCCAAAGAGCCATTAATGGGCTAATCATTTAAACCCACACTCATGTGACAATCATAGGCTATTTAGAAAATAGATAGGTAAGCTGATCAGTCCCTCCGTTCCCAAGAGACTACGCCAAGTCCTTTTACGGCACTTGCATATCTCCTAGTAACAATGCTCGCATCCAATGCGAATGTTGCATCTCATGCAACCGATACTCAATTTTGTTGGTTATAGTGTCCTTGACACTACATTTTATTAATTATCATAACCAGTATTCCCATAATCCTTATTAGAATACCTTCATTCCTGGAGATCTCTATCTCCTAAGGTATCTACAGTTAAGACCCTTATAGATCACTATCTACAAGGTCTTAAACCTTTGAAGATAATACTTTGAGATCACTATCTCTAAGTTTCATCATCTTTGAAGATATTGTTATTACTGCAACCAAGTGTTTTATTTCCAGAGTAGGATTAGTAACAGTTTACTATTCCCACTGCGTGGCAGACATATGGCTTTTGTACACATCTAGTATACACTTCAGCTTCGCGCAACTGATGCACAAGTGCAAGCAGTTCTGGCTTTTACTTCCTCAACTCTTTGATGTGCTATCCCTTTAGACAGGTCACTACCACATCTTAAGGGAAGGAAGCCTCTCTTGGAATTTTCCAGAAAACGGAATAAGTCCAAGGTGTATTACTAATGTGACGGTCCCAATATCCTCTTCTCTTTGCTTCTGAGCTACTTCAGAACTAAGATCTAAGAGGTATCTTCGAGATCATATCTCAAGGTATGGAACAACCAAATTATCAAACACTTATTATTTATTCTTATATCATTCTAAATGATTAGAATAATATCTACATTAAGCATGATGAACACAATGGCACTCCTACTAAGCTTCACATGGTTCATCAAGATTTTATCTGAAATCACAACATTTATAATTTCATCAAATCTTATATTCCAACTACAAAAAACTTAATGGAGTCTAAAGATGGAGTTCTTCAGCTAGCACACCTTGCTTTCCTCAACCATGAAGCCCTGGGGCTACTTCATATGAATATCCTCAGAGAGGTATTCATAGAGGAATGCAATCTTGACTCACACCATGAACATGTCATAGTTAAGTTGTGTAGCTATAGTTAGCAATATTCTGATGAGTTGAAGCAAGGTCACTGGAGAGCAAGTCTCATCGTAAGCGATGTTTTCTCTTCGGTGTGTAGATCATGGCTACAAACCGTGCTTTGAAGGTCTCTACCTTCTCATCAGGTTCCCTCTTTCTCTTAAAGATCCATTTACACCTTAGTGAGTCTTACCCATATAGGTGGATCCTCGAGGGTCCATATACAACACTTGTATATGAAGTCTACATTAGACTTTTATCGCTAACATCCATCTTTTCCTGTCATGATCCTCAGGAGCTTCATCACATGAAGTCCGATCATTGTCAGATTCAACTGACACATGGAACCCATCCTCAAACTCATTTGAAGAGGTATTAGTGTTTCATCTTTAATTGTCCTTTTAGTTTCTAATTTCAGGAGCCTCATTATCTTCTCAAGATTAAATGAGTTCCTTTACTTCATTTTATCTTGATTCTCAAGAGAGTCATCCTCTAAGAATCACATTCCCAGAGATGAGATCCTTTAAGAATCTCAAGGTCATAAAGTAGGTATACAATACCATCCTTTATTTTCCTAATAAAGTAGCACTCTCTAGTGCTAGATTCCAGCTTACTAGCTTGGAACCTAATTAAATATATATAATGTAGTCTCTACCACATATACATATTCCTTGGAAACTAATAGATAATTATGCTAGGATTAATCATTGATCAAATCATGTCACACATGATCAATTGTATCTCCTTACAATTACAATGAGTTAAGGTTCATTAGGAGGATTGAGATAGGAATGATATTCATACCTCTATAAGGTATTCCTTGAATTCATCTAATAGGTACAAGCTACCTTGATTAGATCATATTCATTTCATCTTCCTTCAAACTTTGGTTCTAAACCAAAATTGTGAAATCTTTGAACATTTCAAAGTTTTCTAAGTGAAGAGAAGAAATTTCATATCACAAATAATTATTAATAGATATCACATATCCATAATGTTTATTCTGATATAGACGATTCACATACATCAATATGTATGAGATCTTGAATACCTTAACATCTTACACCATTCCAAAAGAAGGGTGTATTGGACATTTTACTTTGAATACAATATTCATAAGTATGCAAGTTTTGAAATTTTAGACATTCTAAAGTTTCATCTCTTACTTGTCCATTGATCTCATCAACAGACATATGTCCAAAACATTATGTCAGATCATTGTCAAATGATCTTTATCCTCCTATTGATCTTTAAAGGTTTAATTTTCAGTATTAGAAATCTTAATGAACCATTCAATAATTTTCTAATTTAATAAAATCCACTAGATTTAAGATTACTATCTGAAATATCTCCATCATAACTCTTTATGATAGATTTATTACAGAACTCATGTTATATCCAACAATTAGAAATAAACAATGAGTGTATTCTAATATCTAGGTCATAAAGACATTCTCTAAGACTAAGGGCTCCCACTGAAAATATGAAGTCTATTGATCTCATGGAAATTGTTGCAACACTTGCATCACTTTCAACATGGATGACCAATAAATCTTAAGATCAAATTTCTAGTACATATGCAACCAATTGCATGTGTGATTAGGAGATTGAGATACAATTATTAGATTTTATCTTATCAAATAAGTAAGTCAATATCAATGATTACATGTAGATTAATCTGATGCACTATCTGATTCCTTCTCTAATGATTCTAGATAGATTTGATAGTCATACTATCAACTTATCAACTTATTGCAGTATTGGCATTCATTCAACTCTTTGAATGTCATATGGAAGTTACAGAAGTACAGTCAACTCTTTGACTATACCTCTTACGTGGGTCCAACCCATGCTTCCACTGCGCTCCCTTTGTCTATAAGCAACTATTGCTCAAGACCAAGGATCTCTTATCTTAAAATCAAAAATTTAATATAAGAGTATTTCAACATTTATACAAGCTTCATTTAAGTTCATATAATATGAATATTATGAAGCTTCATGAATGACTAGAGTATAGATAGTAGAATGATGACATTTCATCGTATCTACATCCATCTAGACTCTTAAAATATTGGTTCAGGTAGGTACTCAAACAATTTGAATACATCATCTCTTATAGAGCCACCATTCTGCATGATGCAGAGAACGACATCATTCATGATTAATTGTCGAGAGTACATACGTATGCCAGAACATCTTCTTCGAATTTTATAAGGATTATTTGATAATTACGATCATTATTGACATGTCACTTTAAAAGTACATTCGATAAGATCAAGACTTATAGAGACATACAAACCCTAGGGTTTTAGTCCTATTGTCTTATTAATCATCATTCCTCATTATTATGAGGAAACTTGCACATTGCAACCACATACATTATGTGTCCAACTGCAAGTACAGTATCTGGATCATTAATCCAATCCATGATATTTTACTGGTTATTATTGAGTATAACATTGAGTGGGTTCAATGAAGGATTATCTGAAATAAGTAATTTGCATAAGGGTATATATTTATATATATACATGTTTTACTTTGAATTAGGAATTTTATATCAAAGTTGTCTTGCCATGTCACAATGAAAGTTCATTCCCTTAATCACTTTCAATGTAAGAGATATACTTACCATTATATCTCAAGCAAGATCTGGGATCTCCTTCCTTATCTTTGTTGCATCCCAATAATATGAGAACCTACAACTCGGATAAAAAGAAGCGGAAACACATTCCGCCTTGCAAGTCCAACTTGCATCTCCCAATTCAGTCTTTAATACCCGGGCCCACCACCCCTAAGGTGATGTTGACAAGTCATTAATTGAACCAACCGTCAATAGGAATTCAACTCGCTATGCGCAATCCAATATCGCATTAATAATATGAGGACCCGATATTGGGGTCACTACGCATACGTCCTTACTCTTTCGACAAGCAACAAGCCCGATCCAAATGGATCATATGCAGGAGCTGTCACTTCGGACAGGCGTCTCCCACATATAATATCTGGCGATGAAACCCTTCGCCTTGACGGGAGACCATGGATGTCACTTATATGATCCTCTATATCTTATTCAAATTAAACTAATTTCTATGAATCACATTCATATAATTAATTCTTCCAAGGGAATTATCAACTCTAATCATATTAGAGTATTTTTATTGGACATAATTAACTTAATCATATTAAATTAATTATCAATCCAATTCAATCAATCAAACTTGATTGTCTCACTTGAATATATATGGTATTATTCTCAAAGTACGTATTAATTCGTATTTTAATAATTAGAAAAATACATTTTAATCCCTCGGACATTTTCCCGGCCCTACCCGTTGTCATGGCCAGTACCGTCAGGAGTGGGACGGACCGCATACGTTGCAACCCGCTACCCCACCGATCCCCGACTAGACACCATATTCGCCTCGGGAAAGGATAATGCCAAATTGTATAATTTGTACTTGAGATGATCATCGGTTCTTCAACCGAAATTATACCATAAAGTAATCAAAACAATTTTGATTATAAGGAAATTTGCTAGACAAATTCCCAATCCTATTCAAGCAAGGAGTTTGATGATTGTGTTTCCAATTATGATCTAGATCAAATCTAATCAATTAATTGGTAGAGGTCAAGTCAGTTAAGGAAATAATCATATTACAATATTTTTCAAATTTTTTCCATAATTATTTCATGAAATTAACAATTAATTTCACTAATTGACAATCACATGGTTCTTGATTAGGAAAGTAATTTCAGCAGTGACCCCTACTTACTAAAATTAGCATATCTCAATAAATTTAAATCCAAATTAAGCAAAGTAAGTTTGCATAGTTTGCTAACTTGATTTACAACAGAACCTATGTGATTTACATGCATTTCGAGGCATCTTTAAACAGTAATTAACTTCTTAATTACGTTAAGATTCGCAGTTCCCGTAACAGTGAATACATGTTCATTAAAACAATCATATCTAGAGCAAACGAAATCCGATTTACGCAAACTCAGATCCTATGGTTTCCTTATTTAATGGGTAACAAAATAAAAGTAAATAATTCGTGCTTAAACATTTTAAACATGGCCGAAATTATTTACTAAATAGATCTGCGAAATCAAATGCGATAAAAACTTTCGCGACCATAACGAACCCAAGTCATCCTCGGTTAGCGAATCATATTCGAAACCGTCGACCTAAGGCTCTGATACCACTTGAAGGATATGGTTTTATCCTCAAGCAGATCACGGAAGCGTGTGCGTCGTATCGAATACGGCGAGGAGCGGCTAGTCAGACTAGTTGCTCGATGCAGCGGAATTTAAAAAATTTTATACGACGAAACCACATGATCCAAGAACACTTCTCGAATCATTTCATCTAAACCACAAACAAGTAATAGGATTACCTCTTGAAGCGTGGTTGCGATTGAGTCTCTAAATGAAGAGACCTCATGTCTCAAGTCCGATCCGACGGAGGAGACGCTTGCGAGCGCGGGGATGAACCGCGTGCTTCTCGCAATCCATGTTGATGATCCAAGCGGCGGATCTCCTGATCTTGACACACGAGATCCGTCGTCTTCTTCACGAGCGAGGTGCACCGAAGGAGACGGAGATCCACGAGCAGACGATCGGGCAGCATAACGACGATGCTGCGGCGACGGAGAACCTCTCCATGGTATCCATGGTGGACGGCCATGAGAGGGATAGAGAGGGCTGACGTCTAGAGACAAAGAGAGAGAGAGAGATGCTTCTCAAGCATTTTGTGTGTAGAGAGAGCATGGGTATGCCTCTCTATTTATATGGTTTTGGGATCCATGGATCTCAATCCATGGGCTAACACAAATCCAATGGCTCTCATTGATTGTGTTTCTTTTAATGGCTAAGATTTGTGTTGGTAAAACCAACAACAATTAATTTAATTTAAATTAAATATATGTTGATAAATCAACACAATTTAATCACAAAATTAAATCATCAATACATAGAGATAATGAAAGGAGAGAAAGCCTCCTTCCATGTGGAGAGGGGGGATGGCCTCCCTTTCCTAATGGGAGTGGTGGCCGTCCACCCTCCTTCATTAGGAAGGTGGCTATTTCATCTTTTATGTAATCTCCATTATTTGCAACAAGTTATGTTGCAATATATTCTAAAAATATAATTCACAATTATTTTGTAGACATTGCAATCTTGCCATTGAAAATTTTGTGAATCATATTCACAACCCAAAACAAAATGTAAATTAGATTTTCAATTCAATGTCCAATGTGAATCCAATTCACATTAACATTTAATTAACAAATGTAAGTTACAAATAACTCTCTCATATATATTATAAACCACATTTATAATATATATGACTAATATGGATATTGCTATCCACATTATACATATCCATGATAATTAAATCACATTTAATCATCTTGGATCTCTATTCTCTTGTTCTCAAATAACATGAATCATATTCACATTATTTACATCTTTGATAATCAAATCATATTTGATTATCTAAGACAACTCTCTTTATAATATGAATCAAATTCATATTAATCATGATAATTAAATCACATTTAATTATCCATTTCCTCAATGCTCGGATACATAAATCAACAATAGAATTATCCATGAACTCCTTCAAGGATAATGCGCTTTCTCCGCAGATACTTGGAGATAAGGACATGGTGATTGTATTGTTCCACGTATAGTGACATGGATATTGAGATCATATCTCAAATCCAGTTCGCGGGCCTCCATAGATGCTTGATTAAATCAAGACCGCAAATCTAATCTTCACATTGCATCTGAATCATATTCAGATCAATGTCCAATAATTGGACTAAGATAAGATTACTTCTCTACTAAGAGGAGTCACTAAAATCCAGACCCGTTTCATCACTCCCTAGGAATGGAAGCGTCATGGTTATACAATCGTTTATGATCACATCACCCTCAGGTATTCCTAATACCTGTACATCCTGCATACTGGAAGACTCAGATTAAACCCGAAGTATTGGATCAACTTTATACTGTCTACTTCATGGTTTTATCAGTAAGTTTCTCATTCGATCATTGGGAGTCGGTATTGATCATATACTTTCCAAAAGCATATATCATACCTAGGTCTTGATCATATACTTTCCAAAAGTATATGTCAAACCAACAAATTCAGTCAAGCTTCCAAAGCGAGACGACCATGCGCACAGAATTTGATTCTTCCCAATATCTCATGAGTGAGCTCATGTCTTCCGGTTCAGTAGTGAACCTGTATGATCCCTTTGAGAGATCGTATTACTCATATGCCCTTATATGCACACCAGCGCGCCGGTGTATAGACCTTGATTAGGTCATCAACATATTGGTCTGCCAAATGTACATACTTAGACATATAGTAACACATCTGTCTCCGGTCAGAGGATGTGTGCCTGTATCGTGACAGCATACTATATAGGACTTTGGTTATCTCAATCTCATTAAGTCAACTCTTTGACCTAACTAATCTGACACCTCCGAATCTCTATTCCTATGCAGAGGACCTGCATCAAGAGGTCGGTCAGATATCAGCCTAACTGAGATAGGATTGCCATCTCCTACTCTGGCTGGATATCATCTCTTAATAATCATTTGACGGTGCTTGACGAGTCCTCAATCTATCTCATTAGATATTCATCTAAGCACCAGCCTCTATGATTCAATAATTGAATCAACAGTTGTATGATCATTAAGATGGCTATGGTACAAGCCCTAATTGTACTAAGGGACCTATTATGCAAATTATGTACTCTTTATTTCAGATTAAGGAGTGAATTGCAATAACATTTATTGCATAATGACTATCCGTGGGCTCGCATGTCCAACAGGGAGGAGCTTCAACTCGTTTGCCAGAGGGTAGGCTTCACACCGCCGCGTGCAGTGGAGATTGAAGAAGAAGAGGATCATCGTTAGATCTGCTCTAATAGGGAGAGATCTAACATCAGTGATCTAGCGACATCACTTTCCGAGCCTCCTCTTCTGACCAGAGCCTCATTTCTCCTAAGCCTAAGCCGAATCACTAGAGATAGCCACGTCATCACCAAGTCGGTCTCCGATACTTGATGAGATCACGTGTTTCTTGTACGTAATTGGGGCTTTTTATAGAGAAGCCTTTCCATCTTTTTGATATTACTATCCGGTCCTTATTGCGCGCGAGTACTATGTATGCCTTCTGGAAATTTTACAAGATAAGTCTTGTACTTTTGGTTAATTGCATTTGTATCCTTATGTACTTTGTGAAAATTGCATTTTAGCCCTACGTATTTATTTTATTGTAATTAAGTCAAATTTAGACCTATTTGTAATATAAGTTCATTTATTTTTATTGCATTTGTACCCCTAGATTAAAACATCGATAATTTTTC
Organism: Ottelia alismoides; assembly: GCA_037367405.1. NCBI lineage: Eukaryota > Viridiplantae > Streptophyta > Magnoliopsida > Alismatales > Hydrocharitaceae > Ottelia > Ottelia alismoides. The sequence continues at coordinate 393,079 of JAZKJV010003381.1, read as the reverse complement.
ATATGATCCAAATGAAGTGATTTTGGTCTCCTCGGAAAGCTGGTTTAAATCTCTACATATTAACATGTTTGGATAATTCATTTGACTCTTACTTCATGCATTCATTTTTCGGGAACTTTATTGAAGTATTTGACTCTCTGTTTGAATAGAAATTGGTATATTGTGCACGCGAATTCCTGAATTTATTGGTTAACTGATCAGGATCATTACTATATTTATTAATCTCTTTATTCCTAATTAGTATGTCCTTAAATGATTAATTAGGGGTCTTCTTACCGTTGAACACATGTAAATCAAGCTTTGACTAAACTTGATGAATTGAAACCTCTTTATCTTGATTTTTGGATTACTTAACATTGATTAAAAGTTTCTTTGATAAAATTCAGGAGCTTTGTTGTATTGTGGATTAGGGTATACTATATTGTCATTATTGTTTTAATTTAAATTGAAAAACAAATAATTTTTTTTATAAATTGCATTCATTATCTACTCAATATTATTAGCCTCTAGATCGTTATCATAAATATTTAACACTTTATGATCAATTATAAATTTCTTGTGTCCTTGTGTTCGACCCTGTACTTCCCAGGTTTATAAATTAAATCTATGTCCTCTTCGAGAGACATTTGACCTAGTTCTGTGTAATTCACTATGTGTCAGTATTACAACGAGCACTTTTTATCATACATATTTAGCTAGTTATCAAGTACAAATGCTGCCCTTCTAGCAGTTGTACTTGTTATGGTGGAGAAATTAGTGAAGGATGAGAAGACACAGACCTCGTGCATGAATGAGGTAATTAACATTATGTAATCTAGATTAGGAGTAACAAAATATTCACTGAGAGCATTATGTAAAATCTTATGACTTCAAACAATGTGCAGGTAAAGTACTTCAGGAATGCCTTGGGTTCTTTCGGTAGATTTACCGCAGTTAATAGACTTGGTAGTATTCTTCCTAGTAAGGACTAAAGCGAATAATCTCATTGAGTATGTTGTGATGCATTACTAATTTACTATTATTGATTTATCTCATTTTGAATTTTTCACAACTGTACGGTATGGAAGCTCCCATCCTACGGAAAGTGGCAATGAAAGTATTGTCTCAAACCGCATCTGTCGGTGGGATGTGAGAGGAACTGGAGCACATTCAACTTGATCCATTTGAAGAGAAGAAAAAAGATGGGAGAACAGAGGCTCCATGATCTTATCTTCATGCACTACAACTTGAAACTAAAGATGAAACATGCAAAGTGGACTAACAGACCCCATTAATCTTGCATACATTTTCAAAATACACGATGAAGACGTAGATGAAGATAGTTTGCAGAGGTGATTAGATTCCAATAGTTCTCCAGTGCTTGATCAACTGGGAGGCATGTCGGATCAGAATAAAGCCAATAAATATGAGTAGATGTTGTTGACTACATGGTTAGATCCAAGAGAATTACGAACCGTCTTGGAGGGTTGGAGCTTGATGCAATTGTTGACGACATTCTCTCCACTTGTTCAAAATTCAAATTCAAATCAAAGGATGACAGTGGAAGCCATGACGTGATGATGATGATGATGATGTTAGCGGTCATGGTGGATCTGGTGATGGGGAGACATATTCAGGGGGTTAGGGTTAGCAGGGGGTGGTTGTGGACTAAATTAGATACAAGATTCGAGGCAAGGCGAGAATACATTGAGCGACATGGAAACACACATGGACAGTTTGTCCCAAGTCTGAGTTCTGGACCTATGGATTACGATGCATATGGACGTGACCATCATCCTACGTACAACTATATGGACGATTTGATATCATTTGTAAGTTCATTGAGTTACATTGACAATGACATTCCATATTGTGGAGGAACACCAAGTACCTTGAGCAGATATGGATCATCACAAGATAAGAGATCATTTCACGTCTTCCCTAAATATTTTAATGTTCCTCTTCTGGGAACTCCTCCTCCTCAAGTGTATACACCTCCATCATATGGATATGATTATTGTGTATGGAGGATATAGTTGTTACAACAGCGAGAATGTTGGACATGCGATCTCACGGCGAGCCATTATGCAATAAATGTTATTGCAAATATCATTCCCTAATCTAAAATGAAGAATACATAATTTGCATAATAGGTCCCTTAGTATAATTAGGGTTATGTACCATGGCCATCTTGATGATCATACAGCTGCTGGTTCAAATATTGAATCATAGAGGCTGGTGCTTGGATGAATATTTAAAGAGTTACATTGAGGACTCATCAAGCACCATCAAATGATTGTTAAGAGATGATCTCCATCCTGAGTAGGCGATGGCAATCCCTTCTCAGTTAGGTTGATATCTGACCGACCTCTTGATGCAGGTCCTTTGCATAGGAATAGAGATTCAGAGGTGTCAGATTAGTTAGGTCAAAGAGTTGACTTAACGAGATCGAGATAACCAAAGTCCAATATCGTATGTTGTCATGATATAGGCACGCATCCTCTCACCGGAGACAGATGTGTTACTATATGTCTGAGTATGTACATTTGGCAGACCAATAGGTTGATGACCTAATCAAGGTCTATACACCGGCACGCTGGTGTGCATACAAGGGCATATGAGTAATACGATCTCTCAAAGGGTTCATACAGGTTCATTATTGAACTAGAAGACATGAGCTCACTCGTGAGATATCGGGAAGAATCAAATTCCGTGCACGGTTGTCTCGCTTTAGAAGCTTGACTGAATTTATAAGTTTGATATATACTTTTGCAAAGTATATAAACAAGACCTAGGTATGATATATGCTTTTGGAAAGTATATGATCGATACCAACTACCAATGATCGAATGAGAAACTTAATGATAAAACTCTGAAGTAGACAGTGTAAAATTGATCTTATACTTCAGGTTTATTCTGAGTCTTCAAGTATACAGGATGTACAGGTATTGGAAATACCTGAGGGTGATGTGATCATAAACGATTGTATAACCATGACGTTTCTATTCCTAGGGAGTGATGAAACGGGTCTGTATTTTAGTGACTCCTCTCAATGGAGAAGTAATCTGATCTTAGTCCGAATATTGGACATTGATTTGAATGTGATTCAGATGCAATGAGAAGATTAGATTTGCGGTCATGATTTAATCAAGCATCTATGGGAGGCCCGAGATCTAGATTTGAGACGTGATCTCAACATCCAAGTCACTATACATGGAACAATACAATCACCCTATCCTTATCTCCAAGTATTCACGGAGAAAGTGCATTATCTTTGAAAGAGTTCATGGATAATTCCATTGTTGCTATATGTATGCGAGTATTAGAAAATAGATTATTAAACCTTATTTAATTATCATGAATAATATGAATTTGATTTATATTATATGGAGAGTTATCTTAGATAATTAAATGTGATTTGATCTCAAAGACGTCAATATGTGAATGTGATTTTATATTATTTGGGCACGTGAGAATATAGATCCAAGATGATTAAATGTGATTTAGTTATCATGGATATGAATAATGTGGATAGTACTATCCATATTATTCATAATATATTATAAATGTGATTTATAATGTATTAGAGAGAGCTAATTATAATTTATATTTGTTGATTAATTATTGATGTGTATTGGACACACATTGTGTAACTAATTGAAAATGTAAATTATATTTTATTTTTGGTTGTGAATGTGATTCACAAATTTTCAATGCCAAGACTCAAAATTAATTGTGAATTATTTTTGAAGAATAAAACACAACAAAAGTTGTTGGAAATTATGGGAGAAATTCATGGAGATATGCATGAGATTGCATGAGATTGCCTCCACCATGAGGACATGGTAGACGGCTACACATTCCCACAAGGAATGTGGTAGCCGTCCCCTCCTTTTCCTTATGGGGAGTAATCTCCATGCTAATTTCTCCTTTATTGATTGATCTATCTTAGGATTGAATCATATTTGATATGTCAAATATATTTAATTTAAATTAGATTATTAGTTGTTGGTTTTTCTACTAACAACACTCTTTACCATTGGATTGAATATAAATCAATCTCATCCATTGATTTTATATGTCCCATGGATTGAGATCCATGGACCCCAAAACTCTATAAATAGAGAGGCATACCATGCTCTCTAAAGTTAGGCTTTTGAAGCACATCTCTCTCTCTCTCTTCTCTTCCCACATGCCTACTCTCTTTCTCTCCCTCTCATTTGGCCGTCCACCATGGATGCTCTAACGGGAGTCTCCATCACCGCAGCGTCGTCGTTATGCTGCCCGATCGTCTGCTCATGGATCTCCATCTCCTTCGGTGCGCCTTGCTCGTGAAGAAGACGTTGGATCTTGTGTGTTGAGATCAGGAGATTCACCGCTTGGATCATTAACATAGATTGCGAGAAGCACACGATTCATCCCCGCGCTTGCAAGCGTCTCCTCCTTCGGATCAGACTTGAGATATGAGGTCTCTTCATTTAGAGACTCGATCACAACCACGCTTCAAGAGGTAAACCTATTACTTGTTTTTGTTTTAGAGGAAACGATCCGAGAAGTGTTCTTGGATCATGTGGTTTCGTCACATAAATTTTTTAATTTCCCTTGCATAGAACAACTAGTGCGACTAGTCGTTCTTCATTGTATTCGATACGACGATCACGCTTCCGTGATGCTCTTCAGGATTATTTCATATCCTTCAAGTGGTATCAGAGCCTTAGGTTGAAGGTTTTGGATACGATCCATAAAACTGAAGGCGACTTGGGTTCGTTGGGGTTGCGAAAGTTTTATCGCATTTCATTTTCGCATCTCTGTTTAGTGATTATTTTCGACCCTGTTTAAATTGTTTATTCACGAAAATAAACTTGTATTTTGTTCTTCATTAAATAAGTAAACCATAGGATCTGAGTTTACGTAATTTGGATTCCGTTTTCTCGAGATATGCTTGTTTTAATGAACATGTATTCACTATTGCAGGAACTACGAATCTTAACATGATTAATGAGTTAATTATTGTTTTGATCCGCCTCGAAATACGTGAAATATTACTTAGTTTCTGTCCTAAATCAAATTAGCAATCTTTGAAAATTGATTTTGTCTAATTTGGATTTAAATTTATTGAGATATGTTAATTTAAGTAAGTAGGAGTCACTGCTGAAATTACAGTCCTCATCAAGAACCATGTGATTGTAAATTAGTGAAATTAATTGTTAATTTCATGAAATAGTTATGGAAAATATTTGAGAAATATTGAATGATGATTATTTTTTTAATTGACTTGGCCTCAACCAATAAATTGATTAGATTTGTTCTAGATCATAATTGGAAACACAATCATCAAACTCCTTGCTTGAATAGGATTGGGAATTTGTCTAGCAAATTTCCTTATAATAAAAAATGTTTTGATTATTACTATATGATATAATTTCGGTTGAAGAACCGATGATCATCTCAAGTACAAAGTTATTGACTTGGCATTATTTTTTCCTGAGGCGGATATGGTGTCTAGTCAGGGATCGCTGGGGTAGCGAGTTGCACCGGATGCGGTCCATCCCACTCCTGCTGATACTAGCCATGACAGCGGGTAGGGAACGAATGATGCCTGAGAGATCAGGATGTATTTTTCTAATTATTAAAATTCGAATTAATACATACTTTATTATAATACCATATATATATACATTCAAGTAAAACAATCAAGCTTGTTGATTGAATTGGATTGATAATTAATTTAATTTGATTGAATTAATTATATCCAATTAAAACACTCTATTATGAATAGATGTGTATTTCCCTTAGAATAATTAATTATGTGAATGTGATTCATGATAATTAATTAAAATTTGAATATGAGGTGGAAGATCACATAAGTGACATCCATGGTCTCCCGTCAAGGCGAAGGGTTCCGTCACCAGATCTTGTATGTAGGAGACGCCTGACCGAAGTGACAACTCCTGCATACGATCCATTTGAATCGGGCTCGTCGCTTCTCGAAAGAGTAAGGACGTATGCGTAGTGACCCCAATATCGAGTCCTCATATTATTGGGGCGATATTGGATTGCGCATAGCGAGTTGTATTCCTGTTGATGGCTGGTTCAATTAATGACGGGTCAACATCACCTTAGGGGTGGTGGGACCGGGTGTTAAAGACCGAATTGAGAGATGCATGTTGGACTTGCAAGGCAGAATGTGTTTCCGCTTCTTTTTATCCGAGTTATAGGTTCTCATATTATTGGGATGTAACAAAGATAAGGAAGGAGATCCCATATCTTGCTTGAGATATAATGGTAAGTATATCTCTTACATTGAAAGTAATTAAGGGAATGAACTTTCATTGTTGACATGGCAAGATAACTTTGATATAAAAATCCTAAATCAAAGCAAATTATTTATTTATGTTTATGCAAATTTCTTATTTCAGATAATCCTTCTTTAATCCCACTCAATGTTATACTCAATAATAACTAGTAGAATATCATGAATTGGACCTATGATCCAGATATTGTACTTGCAATTGGACACATAATGTATGTGGTTACAATGTGCAAGTTTCCTCGTAATAATGAGGAATGATAGTTAAATAGACAATAGAACTAAAACCTTAGGGTTTGTATGTCTCTATAAGTCTTGATCTCATCGAATGTAGTATTGAAGTGACATGTAGATAATGATCGTAATTATCAAATAATCCTTATAAAATCTAAGAAGATGTTCTGGCATACATATGTGCTCTCGACATATAATCATGAATGACATGGTTCTCTTCATTATGCAGAATGGTGGCTCTATAGGAGATGATGTATTCAAATTGTTTGAGTACCTACCTGAACCTAAGTTTTAAGAGTTTAAATGGATGTGGATACAATGAATGTCATCATTCTACTATATATACTCTAGTCATTCATGATGCTTCATAATATTCATATTGTATGAATTGAATTAAGCATGTATAAATGTTGAAATATTCTTATATTGAAATTTTTGATTTTAACATAAGAGATCCTTTGTCTTGAGCAATGGTTTCTTATAGATAAAGGGAGTGCAATGGAAGCATGGGTTGGACCCAAGTAAGAAGTACAGTCAAAGAGTTGACTGTACTTCTGTAACTTCCATATGACATCCAAAGAATTGGATGAATGTCAATACTGCAATAAGTTGATGTGTTGATAGTATAACTATCAAATCTATCTAAAATCCTTAGAGAAGGAATCATATAGTACTTCAGAATAATCTACATATAATCATTGAAATTGACTTACTTATTTGATGAAATAAAGTCTAATAACTGTATCTCAATCTTCTAATGACACTTGCAATTGGTTGCACCTGTATTAGAATATTAGAAATTCGATCTTATGGTTTAATGGTCATACATGTTGGAAGTGATGCAATTGTTGCAACAATTTCCATTGGATCAATAGACTTCATTTTTTCATTGGGAGCCCTTAGTCCCAGAGAATATCTCTGTGACCCGGATATTAGAATACACTCATAGTTTATTTCTAAATGTTGGAAATAAACATGAATTCTGGAATAAACCTATCATAGAGAGTTATGATGGATATATTTCAGATAATAATCTAACATCTAGTGGACTCTGCTAAATTAGAAAATTAATGAATAGTTCATTAAGATTTCTAATACTGAAAATTAAACTTTTAAAGATCAATAGGAGGATGAAGATCATTTGACAATGATCTGGCATCATGTTTTGGACATATGTCTGTTGATGAGATCAATGGACAAGTAAGAGATGAAACTTTAGAATGTCTAAAATTTCAAAACTTGCATACTTATGAATATTGTATTCAAAGTAAATGTCCATACACCCTTCTTCGGGAAAGGTGTAAGATGTCAAGGTATTCAGGATCTCATACATATTGATGCATGTGAATCATCTATATCATAGTAAATATTATGGATATGTGATATCTATTGATGATTATGGATGATATGAGATTTCTTCTCTTTGCCTAAGAAACCTTTGAAATGTTCAAAGATTTCACAATTTTGGTTTAGAACCAAAGTTTGAAGGAAGATGAAATCAATTTGATCTAACCAAGGTAACTTGTACCTATTAGATGACTCAAGGAATACGTTATGAAGATGTGAATATCATTCCTATCTCAATCCTCCTAATACACCTTAACTCAATAGAGTTATAGGGAGATACAATTGATCATGTGTGACATGATTTGATCAATGATTAATCTTAGCATAATTATCTCGTAGTTTCCAGGTATATATATGTAGTAGAGACTACATTGTATATCCTAACAAGGTTCCAAGCTAGTAAGTTGGAATCTAGCATCAAAGAGTTCTACTTCAGTAGGAAAATAAAGGATGGTATTAGATACCTACTTTATGACCTTGTGATTCTTAAAGGATCTCATCTCTGAGAATGAGATTCTTAGAGTATGACTCCTTAAAGAATCAAGATGAAAATGAAGTGAAGGAACTCATTTAATCTTGAGAAGATAATGAGGCTCCTGAAATCGGAAACTAAATGAATAATTGAAGCTGAAACACTAATACTTCTTCAAATAAGTTTGAGGATGTATTCCATGTGTCAGTTAAGTCTGAAAATGATCGGACTTCATGTGATGAAGCTCCTGAGGATCATGATATGGAAAGATGGATGTTAGCAACAAAAGTCTAATGCAGACTTCATATACAAGTGTTGTATATGGACCCTCGAGGATCCAACTATATGGGTAAGACCCATTATGGTGTAAATGGATCTTCAAGAAAAAGAGGGAACCTGATGAGAAGGTAGAGACCTTCAAAGCACGGTTCATAGACATGAGATACACACCAAAGAGAAGACATCGCTTTTGATGAGACTTGCTCTCCAGTGACCTTGCTTTAACCCATCAGAATATAGCTACACAACTTGACTATGACATCTTCATAATGTGAGTCAAGATTGCATTCCTCTATGAATATCTCTTTGAGGATATTCATATGAAGTAGCCCCACGGCTTCATGGTTGAGGAAAGCAAGGTATGCACACTAAAGAACTCCGTCTTTGGACTCAAATAAGCTTCTTGTAGTTGGAACTTAAGATTTGATGAAATTATAAATGTTAAGATTTCAGATAAAATCTTGATGAACCATGTGAAGCTTAGTGGGAGTGCTATTGTGTTCATCATGCTAAATGTAGATATTATTCTAATCATTTGGAATGATATAACGATAATAATAAGTGTTTTATAATTTGGTTCTTCCATACCTTGAGATATGATGTCAAGGATACCTCTTAGATTTTAGTTCTGAAGTCGTTCAGAAGCAAAGAGAAGAGGGTATTGAGACCGTCACATTATTAGTACACCTTGGACTTATTCCATTTTATGGAAAATTCCAAGAAAGGCTTCCTTCCCTTAAGATATGGTAGTGACCTATCTAAAGGGATAGCACCTCAGAGAGTTGAGGAAGTGAATGCTAGAACTGCTTGCACTAGTGCATCAGTTACGAGAAGCTGAGTGCATGCAAGATGTGCAAAAGAGCCAGATGTCTGGCATGTAGTGGGAGTAGTAATCTGTTACTAATCCTACAATGGAATAAAACACTTGATTGCAGTAATAACAATATTTTCAAAGATGATGAAACTTAGAGATAGTGATATCAAAGACTTATCTTCAAAAGATTAAGACCTTGTAGATAGTGATCTATAAGGGTCTTAACTGTAGATACCTTAGGAGATAGAGATATCTAGGAATAAAGGTATTCTGATAAGGATTATGGACATACTGGTTATAATAATTGTTGAGCAGTAGTATCAAGGACGCTATAACTGCTTTGACTGTATTGAGTATTGGATGCATAAGATGCAACATTCGCATTGCATGCGAACACTGTCACTGGGAGATATGCAAGTGCCGTAAAAGGACTTGTCATAGTCTCTTGGGAACAAAGTGATTGATCAGCTTACCTAGCTATTTTCTAAATAGCCTATGATTGTCACATGAGTATGGGATTAAATGATTAGCCCATTAATGACTCTTTGGGCTAGTGGGAGATTGTTGGACATGCGAGCCCATGGCGAGCCATTATGCAATAAATGTTATTGCAAATATCATTCCCTAATCTTAAATGAAGAATACATAATTTGCATAATAGGTACCTTAGTACAATAAGGGTTATGTACCATGGCCATCTTGATGATCATACAGCTGATGGTTCAAATATTGAATCGTAGAGGCTAGTGTTTGGATAAATATTTAAAGAGTTAGATTGAGGACTCATCAAGCACCATCAAATGATTGTTAAGAGATGGTCTCTAGCCTGAGTAGGAGATGACAATCATTTCTCAGTTAGGATGATATCTGACCGACCTCTTAATGCAGGTCCTCTTCATAGGAATAGAGAATCGGAGATGTCAGATTAGTTAGGTCAAAGAGTTGACGTAAAGAGATCGAGATAACCAAAGTCCTATATCGTATGTTGTCATGATATAGGACGCATCCTCTGACCAGAGACAGTTGTGTTACTATATGTCTGAGTATGTACAATTGGCAGACCAATAGGTTGATGACCTAATCAAGGTCTATACACCGGCGCGCTGGTGTGCATACAAGGGCATATGAGTAATACGATCTCTCAAAGGGATCATATAGGTTCATTATTGAACTGGAAGACATGAGCTCACTCATGAGATATTGAGAAGAATCAAATTCTGTGCACGGTCGTCTCGCTTTGGAAGCTTGACTAGATTTGTAGGTTTGATATATACTTTTGGAAAGTATATGATCAAGACCTAGGTATGATATATGCTTTTGGAAAGTATATGATCGATACCAACTCCCAGTGATCGAATGAGAAACTTAATGATAAAAGTCTGAAATAGACAGTGTAAAATTGATCTTATACTTCATGTTTATTCTGAGTCTTCAAGTATGCAGGATGAACAGGTATTGGGAATACCTGAGGGTGATGTGATCATAAACGATTATATAACCATGACGCTTCCATTCCTAGGGAGTGATGAAATGGGTCTGGATTAAAGTGACTCCTCTCAGTGGAGAAGTAATCTGATCTTAGTCCAAATATTGGACATTGTTCTGAATGTGATTCAGATGCAATGAGAAGATTAGATTTGTGGTCATGATTTAATCAAGAATCTATGGGAGGCCCGAGATCTGGATTTGAGATGTGATCTCAATATCCAAGTCACTATACATGGAACAATACAATCACCTTGACTTTATCTCCAAGTATTCACGGAGAAAGTGCATTATCCTTGAAAGAGTTCATGGATAATTCCATTGTTGATATATGCATCTGAGTATTGAGAAAATGAATAAATAAATGTGATTTAATTATCATGAATAATATGAATTTGATTCATATTATAAAGATAGTTATCTTAGATAATTAAATGTGATTTGATTATCAAAGATGTGAATAATGTGAATGTGATTCATATTATTTGGGCACATGAGAATAGAGATCCAAGATGATTAAATGTGATTTAGTTATCATGGATATGAATAATGTGGATAGTACTATCTATATTGTTCATAATATATTATAAATGTGATTTATAATGTATTAGAGAGAGCTAATTATAATTTATATTTGTTGATTAATTATTGATATGTATTAGATACACATTGTGTAACTAATTGAAAATGTAAATTATATTTTTTTTTGGATTGTGAATGTGATTCACAAATTTCCAATGGCAAGATTGCAATATTCTCAAAATTAATTGTGAATTTTTTTTTGAAGAATAAAACACAACAAAAGTTGTTGGAAATTATGGGAGAAATTCATGGATATATGCAATCTCATGAGAATGCATGAGATTGCCTCCACCATGAGGACATGGTGGACGACTACACATTCCCACAAGGAATGTGGTAGCCGTCCCCCCCTTTTCCTTATGGGGAGTAATCTCCATGCTAATTTCTCCTTAATTGCTTGATCTAATTTAGGATTGAATCATATTTGATATGTCAAATATATTTGATTTAAATTAGATTATTAGTTGTTGATTTTTTACGAACAACAATCTTGACCATTGTATTGAACATAAATCAATCTCATCCATTGATTTTATATGTCCCATGGATTGACATCCATGGATCCCAAAACTCTATAAATAGAGAGGCATACCATGCTCTCTAAAGTTATGCTTTTGTAGCACATCTCTCTCCCTCTCTCTCTCTTCTCTTCCCACACGCCTACTCTCTCTCTCCCTCTCATATGGTCATCCGCCATGGATGCCCTAGAGGGAGTCTCCATCGCCGCAGCGTCGTCGTTATGTTGCCCGATCGTCTGCTCGTGGATCTCCATCTCCTTCGGTGCGCCTCGTTCATGAAGAAGACATCGGATCTTGTGTGTCGAGATCAGGATATTCACCGCTTGGATCATCAACATGGATTGTGAGAAGCACGCGATTCATCCCCGCGCTCGCAAGCATCTCCTCCGTCGGATCTGACTTGAGACAGGAGGTCTCTTCGTTTAGAGACTCGATCACAACCACGCTTCAAGGGGTAATCCTATTACTTGTTTGTGGTTTAGATGAAACGATCCGAGAAGTGTTCTTGGATCATGTGGTTTCGTCGCATAAATTTTTTAATTTCCGCTGCATAGAACAACTAGTGCGACTAGTCGTTCTTCATCGTATTCGATATGACGATCACGCTTTCGTGATGCGCTTGAGGATTATACCATATCCTTTAGATAATTACCAAGGTAGCCAACCCGAGCAGAGCCCAGGAAACTTCTTTGGTGGTGACAATTTTGGTTTCTTCCCCGAGTACACGCCCGCGCCTCCTCCTTTTCCAAAGAGAACTTCTCCTACTTTGTCATCATCATCTCGTAGATCTCAAGCTAGTACTTTGCAGCCTCGTCTTGCACCTTGTGATACCGGATATAGTGCTGCTTATCCACATCCTGAAATACTGATAGGGATTGATGACCATTAATACATGTAATATATCATGGATTACAAGGCCATGTACTTGTACATGACATGGGAAAACTACTATGAGTTCATTTAGTTTATGATCCTTTATGAGAGACAATAAGGCAGGGGGAAATTCAGATCCTCCGCGGAACTCTTGGTTTTATGTAATCTCTTTTACAATATTGCATTAATTTACATTTTTTCATTTATTTTTATAAATAGATAAATCTGTATACCAAAGAAACATTGTCTCATTAATCATTATATACATTTTTTGAAACAAATGACTCGTCTCAATGTCATTCACTATGTGCTCGATATGACCGATATGTGTGATATAAGTATCATAGATGATCTATATATGTTATCTAAGTGTATATTTGTAAGCTGTTTAATGTTATAAGAACTTGAATGAAATCTATTTCCAATATCTATAAGTCAGGAATTTACATTAATATCAATATGTTCGATATGATCGATATGTACAATATATGGGTATAAATGAACGATAGGTGTGATATAAGTATGTATTTGTAGTTATTTGTTTTTTAAATATCTTGGATGATCGTATTTTCTGAAAAAATATAAAAAAATCGCTTTTTGAGTCATTTCTAACATTTTCACTATATCGTCAATCTATCGATGATTTATCCTGATATATTCTTTTCCGAGCGATCCAATACGATATCGATATCAATATTTCCTATCTTAGTTATCTCTTACACCCTATGTGTTTGGATATGTGACCTTTGTTCATAATCTTTCACCGGGTCATAACAAGCTCTCTCCCAAAGTTGTCAAGTGTCTCTTCATTGGCTACTCTTGTACCTAGATAGGGTATCGCTACTTTGATCTGCTTCAGCGAAAATACTTTATCAGTGGTCATATTACATTCTTTGAGTCTGTTATGTATTTCTCTCCTATAGGTAATAGACGGGCCCCATCTGACTCTGATGAGGAGGTCTACATGCCTCCACCTCCTACACCTACTCAAACACCTCTATCACCACCACTACCTCCCCTCCCTCATGTACCTACTCCTACTCACGTGGCTTTTCGTGGACCGCCACTCACCTTGACTCGGTTTTTGTGCCGTGTGTTTACTCGTAGGTCTTGATCTGTTCCCCTGCTCATAGGTCTTTCCCATCATCCAACACGCCTCACGTATGTAATGAGCACATTGGTTCTACTGAACACAGTACTGAGTTGTCTATGCAATATGATTCCTTACAAGATGAACCGGTACCCTCTTAACAGGGAAACTTGCATGTTTTAGGAGATGGCAGATGATCTCGATGTGTCTATTTCTCTGAGAAAGCGGAGACGTACGCGTGCTTCATATCCTCTTGCAGACCAAGTTTCTTTGAGTAGCCTTTCATAGGATTTCAGAAGCACTGACCAGATGACAGTATATATCACTACAAGGCGAGATTTGTGGCATGTGGGTTCACCCATACATATGAGGTGGATTATCAGGATACATTCTCTACATTGGCTTGGCATTGTACTCTATTTATTCTTCTATCAGTTGCAGTGACACGGGATTGGTCCCTTTATCATCTTGATGTGAAGAATGCATTTCTCTATGGTGACCTACATGAGGAGGTTTACATGCAGCAAGCACTTGGGTTCACTGCTAATGGGGAGTGTTCGAAGGTTTGCCGGTTTCACAAGGTCATCTATGGCCTTAAAGAAGAGTCCAAGAGCACGGTTCCGAAAGCTCTCATATTTAATATAGTAAAGGGGTTTGTGAGATCTACTGCCGACCATTCACTATTTGTTCAGAGTACTAAGAGAAATACAGTAGCCATACTTGTTTATGTTTATGATATCATGGTTACATGGGATTATGAGTGGGGTATCCGCGCAGCTAAGGATTTTCTAGGTCAATAGTTTGTGACCAAGGATCTTGGTAGCCTACGTTACTTCCTTGGACTGGATTTTTCCACGAACCAACGGGATCTTGTGATGACCCAAAGGAAGTACATTACAAATCTTCTCTCTAAGACAAGTTTGGCAGATTGTAGGCTTGCCACTGCTCCTATGGACCCGAGCATGAAGCTTTATGATGATGACATTGAGGAGGACGACAAGATGAGGTACATGGAGCTTGTTAGGGAACTTCTTTATGTAACTATCACCAGGATAGATATATCCTTTGCAATGAGAAAAGTGAGTTAGTTTATGGAGCAGCCTAGACATGCACATATGGATGCAGTCCATAAGATTATGAGGTATCCGAAAGCCTCATCTAGCACTGGTCTTTTATTTAGCAGAGGTACATACCTTGTAGTTACAACGTGTCTAGATGCATATTATGTGGGGTGTCCCAAAGACAAGAATTCTACTTCTGGCTTTGCAGTGTTCATAGGAAGTTCCTTGGTATCATGGAAGAGCAAGAAGCGGATTGTGGTTGCCAGATCTAGTGTTGAATCAGAATACATGACCATGGTACAATCTAGTACAGAGATGATGCAGGTCAGATTTGTTCTCACTGACATGACAGTTGAGGTGCCTCTTCCCATGCACCTCCAATGTGACAACCAGGCTGCTCTCTTCATTGTAAACAACCCAGCCTTCCATGAGGACCGGTCACATCAAGGTGGACTGTCACTAAACTCATGACATGATATAGAAGGTTCTCGTCTCCATTGCTCATGTTAGCTCTGGAGATCAGACAACATATTTACTTACCAAGGCCCTAGCCAGAGGACCTTACTAGAGATGCTGCTCCAAGCCGAGCACGATAGATATCTACGCTTGAGCTTGAGGGGGAGTATTGAGATGTTAGTTATCTTTCATATCTTTTATGTATTATTTATTTACTTCGTCTTCTTTATGTAATTTGCGTAATAGGTTACTCTTCTGTATAAGAGAACCCTCAGGCATCATGAAGAAATAATTTTCGTTCTCTTTTGTCTACAAAAGCTATTTCTCTCCATTTATTAATTGGTTCCGGAATGGTTTCTACTGCAATGCCGGGATGCACTTTGCGTAACACAGAATACATAGTTGGAACCATGATCTTTATTGAGCATGAAACTATGGCGTGCTTTTCTTTTACATTTATTTTTTCAAGAGTATTCTCCCTGTATTTTTTTTGTTAACGGCAATGTGGATGCCCGTAATTTTCTCTTCAGCATAACACAGATTGGCAATGCGATTTAAATGTTAGAGTATACCGTATGGATGTTCCTGTACTTGATATTTGTTGCACCCTTCCAACAACGACTTTTCTTGATCAGCTCTTCTAGCAACAAATAAAGGAGTTCTGAGTGGGTGACTACCCCTGTAGGTAGTCCACCCCTTTTTCGCAACATTGTCCAGTTACATGAATTTTTATTTAGTCGGGTCTATCTCTATTTGTGGCAGAGATTCCACAGCCACCTCACAGTGAACCACTTTTTGTAATGCTGAGAGGTTTGTTACATTGGAGGGTTTACTTAAATGGGGAGAGAGAGAAAAAATATACTCATAATGGTATGACTGGAAAATATTTTCCAGAGTAGGTATATATCGGCAAACCGTTTACCGCTTCGTGTTCCTCACACGGTAAACGGTTTGCCGCGCCACATGGAGGGACGGGAGGAGGCGGGGAAATCAGATTTTACCGTCCACGTGGTGCGACAAACCGTTTGCCGTGCGCGAAACACGAAGCGGCAAATGATTTGCCGATACATATCTACTGTGGGAATAATTTTCAAGCCGTCCCTATTTTGGGGAATATTTTTCAAAGTTAATACCCCAATGGGGATTAACACTGTTGCATTGGTCCTTAAAATCTCGTGCTGCCAGGTCCTTGTAATAGAATTAAATCCGATTTCCGCAAACCCGGTTGTGGTTATACTTATATGTCCGCAGATGAGATGAGCAGGACATCTGCAGTCACATTGTAATTAATGTACCATTCTAGATAAACGTGTGAGTTGACATGCTTATACCTAGAATCCATACTCTTTGCAAACTTTGAGAAAAATATTATGAATATTTGATTCATTAGGCCCCTTCTCTTGTGGATTTTGATCATCTCGAACCGCATGGCGTCGTATTATGGTGTTCTTGTTCATGTTGTTGCACTTATCTTATATTTACACATGGTATCCGTGCAAGTCGAGCTTGGCGTTTTGTTTCAAAGTTTTGTGTTTATATTGATTATTTTAGTGAAATGTCCTTGAAGTTCTTCTATTTCATTGAAGGGTAGTATCTTTCTCAATTCAATTTCATCATGATGCATGTTTTGTTTATTTTTTATTTTTATTTCTGTTTTTAGACCCAAGCTGAATATTATGCAAAAATTATAAAAAAGAAGACAAGAGGAGAGGATTATAAACAAGAGGAAGAAAGAAACAAAAAAATAGCGGAATGCAATTGCACCTATTGCTTGAGATAGCCTAAGAGAAACTCATATTCTGTCCACTTCTTTCGTTCATGGCTATTGGTATGAGATCTTTGTCTTTGAGTTTCTTAAGTGAGAGAATCTATCTTGAAGTCCTTGTATCAGAGAAGTCATTCCTTTGATCTCTATATGAGCGAAGCTATTCTTTAGGCTTCCATTTGGGAGAGGCTTGTTCTCTTAGTTTTCAGCAGGAGATGCTTGCTTTCGAGATCTTTATATGCTAGATGGCAACTCTACTTTTGCAACTTTTTGGATGGATTCATACTGTCACTATTTGATATAATCTTCCATAGCGTGATGCTCATCTACTTGATTGCATAAAGTGTATGTACATGGGTGGGTGTGTGCATGGGTGGGTGGGTGCGTAGGGGTGTGTACACACACACGAGCATGTGTGTGAGTGCGCGTGTGTGCGGGCGTCAGGGTGGGTTGGGGTGTGTGTGTATGTGTCTGTGTGTGTGTGCATGCGTGTGTGTGCATGCGCGTGCATGCGTGTGCGTGCGCCTGTGTGCGTGTGAATGCACATATTAAATGTATGCATGTTAGTGTTTAGGTGATTTGTATTAAGTGATAAATTCAATGTTAATATAAGTGTTGTTGTTAATTTTAATCGATCTCAATATGTAATGTAAATGTCATTGTAATGTAATCCTAATTTATTAGCATATTAAATGTCTATACTCTATTAGGTATTCCCAACATGTACAATGTATTTTAGGGTATTGCACGAAATCGTACAAAACCTCATTCACACACTGTGTCTTCCACACTAGGTTAATTGTGACCTTCACAACGGGACTACGATCCAAACGTCCCATCTCCATCTCGTAACCACCCAGCACATACCTTGCGTGTTGCACGGCCTTCCAACCCCTCTCTCTCCATGATCTCGACCTCGCCCCCCACTCTCAGCTAAACACCCATAAATCATCCTCCGCCTTCATCGTTCAAGCTCATCCGTCGATCATCAGAGACACGGAGAGAGCCCCCAAGAAAAGAACTCTGGTGACAACGGGGCCCATCTTGGTTGAGCGAAGACCTCTGTCCTTCAAGGCGAGATCTGAAGGCCTTTGTCTTTGTCGCAACCACGTCGTAAGCTGCTCTAGCTTGAGCTTTGCCAGCTCTTGAGCGACAACAGGAGAGGCCTCAACTTCTCCTTACATAGGCAAACCACCATCAACACCCCTAGGTAACTCCCTTACCCTCTTCTTTATCTTTTCTTTTCTTCTCCATTTCTTATTTGGTTGTTCTACAACTTCGTTTTCCATCTTCTCGATATCTGACGGAAAGCTTGAACCCATCTCGACTCGCATCTCCACTGTCACCCCCGTTTCCCCTTGCCTTCCAATCTACCTTGCATATCTCCCAACTCCGACCAAGGTCATGGCCGGAGACTTAGCTCAGATCCCCACCTCTATGTGAGCTATCATTTCCCCTTCATTTTGTTACGTAAGGACGAGCCTCAAGCTCGATCCGCGAGTGGCTTTTTAGGACAAAGATAAAGGAGAAGGGGAAAGAGCCCCTACAATAGTAATTATCTCTTCTTGAGCGCTTCTCTCTTGCCACCCACGCATCAAGGGAGCTGATCTGCACCTCCCTTTTGTCTTCTACGAGCAGCTCATCCATTCATCGAAGAACAGCAGCAGCCGCGGCCGCACACTGTTGTTGCTCGTGCGCAGAAGCCACCGCTGCCCACCCTTCCCCAACGCGCCACTGCTCCAGCCAGCCTCGACGTGGTGCTCCTCCACGTGCACGACTGCACAACATTACCTCGTCGACAATCGGTATTCGCTTGTGGCCTACAACTATAACTACGCAGCATGCCTTCCCTTCAACCACCATCAACAAGGTCCAGTTACCACCCCTGTTGTGGTTCACCCGTATCCAGCAGGTGCTTCTCCAGGCTCTGCGCTCTAGCATCCGGTCATATCTCGATCGGTATCTCCGCCTTTCCCATTTGACGTGAGCTCTAGTAGTAGCAGCCCGCACAACAACAGGAGTGATGTTGCATATCATTTCAGGTGTGTTTTTTTCTTCTGATCTCTTGCTTGTCCCCCAACTTGTTAATATTCTATACTTCGGGCTGTTCTACCCTAAGTATAGGGAGACAAGATGAGCCGTTGAGTCTGTCAATTCTTTTCATTGATTTTTCCCTTTTGAACAGTCTTCTATACTTAGGATTAATTAATCCTAAGTATTGGAGGGATCACCGACTTCTATTCATTCTTTGAGTCATTGTTGTATAGTGTTCAATTCACTTTTCTATACTTAGCACGAGTTATGTCTTCCTTTGCAGCTCTTTGATCACTATGAGGACATGGTTCGAGCAAAGTAATGGAGGTGTCCTATATATTATATATATACTTTAGACATAGCTCGTACTTTTAAAAATATGATTATTTTTGGGATATCTATATAAATGTGTAAAATCCACGTGTGTGTATAGACTTTGGTCACCATCCATCTTTATAAAAAAATAAGACACACAAGACAAAAAAATTAAAAAAACAAAAATTATCCTTTTGTAAAAAAACAAACAAATTTTTAACATGTATAATCTGTGTATATACTTGTATATATTTTACTAACTCTTTTTCTCTTAAAAAAAGGCCTTTAAAAAATTCACTTTGTATATATTTCTTGCATTTGCATGTGCATTTTCAGGATAATATTGACATTTAAACAAAGTATGGAATAAAATTGAAAAATAGAGCTTAGTTGGACATTAATCCACTAAATTTCATAGGAACTTTATAAGAAATGGAATTAAGGGTTTTCCTGTCCTAGTGACTTAATTCTTTGAGTCCATAAGACTATGTTTACATGTCATGGTAATTATTCTAAGTAGAATATTTAACAACACACGCATGATTCTTCTAGACCATGTCTTATCTTGGACAGGCATTCTACACGTAGCTCTTCGTGGATGAGGTAGTGAGGAGGCAGAATCTTTTGGCTTGGAGTAGCACACAGGTATGTAACAATTAGTGGGAATATCCGTCTTCTTCTAGGTAGGGTAGTGCATCTCAACCTGATCGTGTAGCATTGAGGTCTAAAGACAGGATGCTATGGGGTTGCAATAATACTTCAAAAGAGGGATAGTCTACTAGCTCAAGAGGAAAAACTCCATATGTACATGTTGCACATTGTATATATTTTCAAAAAAAAAAGAAAAAAATGCAGAATCTCCAAAATTGGACATGCCTGATTGAAAAGTAAAATGCATGTCGGAGTGTATATACAAGTAAAAAAAAGAAGAGCCTTAAAGTCAAATTTTTGTAAGCTTGCAGCTGGATGACTTGACTACACTAGTCATGCATCCAAGGATAGGTAGCTACACTGGTTACTGTCCATTCTTTTCTCCATCTCCTCTTGAACTTAGAAGGTAATATCCCCGCTCCTCGAGGAAAGAGTTACTAGACTGGGGGACTAGAGTTACCTTGTTGAGAGAGCTTCTTTCTTCGCTACTTTTGAGAAGGGGAGCTATATTTCACTTACACCGTACAAGTAAAGATTCATATTCATAAGAATGTGTGTATGTAGACTTGTTCTGACCTATTGTTTAGGAGACCTAAATAGGAGTCTTGTGGAACTTAAAGGCTGTTAGGTTTTAAATCCATTTCCCATTATGGTTCCGCCACACTAATAATCCAAAGGTCTGACAGAGCTCTATACTACAACTTTATGAAGATAAGTTTAATACTTAATTTTGTACTAATTTCTTTATTTTTCCGTTATTTTTCTTTTATTCACTTATTCTTTCAAAAAAGTGTTTGCTAAGGGACTAGTGATGAAACTCAATTTAATCATCCTTATTTGTTATTATTAACCCCCTTTCTTAAAATCAATGTCAATAAAAACTAGATAAAACATTGTATATATATGAGTCTTAGAATAAATTAAAAATACAAAAAATAACAAAAGTAAAAAATCATAGTGTTTATATGCCTTTGAAAACTCTCAAAAAAATATTTCTTGCCTTCGTTTGACCTCATCTCCATTTTTGGTCAACATGAAAATTTTATATTTCATCGGGATCTACAACTTTCATGTTTTGAGTTTTTCCAAATTCGACCTTTTCTCCTCATTTTTCATGCATCTTGTCTGAATAACCTGGTTGGGCTACGTGGCACTTTCTGGTTATGCGACGTGGCCCGCCTCATTGTGTGCCACGTGCCCTCCACTCTCTGTTGTCAGATCACCCTCTTCTTCTTCATATCACCGTCATTCATCCCGCTGACGTTCTCCACCCTCTGATCCTTCTCCCAATTGCATCCTGACCGCCCGCCAGTGCCTTTCTCTCCTCTCACCACCTCTCGATCTTCTCTACAATTTGATCTATCCCGATCCTGGCCAATCTTTGTCATCACCCTCCGCCTTTGATTCCTACCATCCGATCAAGGCCCACAATCCATCTCTATACTTCGCCTCTGCCTGCATCTACTCACGACACATGTCTCCTCCTTAGTCCACGATCAGTCATCCATCGATGTGATCAAGACCGCTCTCTAGCGCCCTCTCCTCAACAGTTGGATCCCAAGATCCAACGGTTGTGAACCCGTCTCCTACCTCTGACCCCTCCCCCCCCCACATCGCCCACCTCGTGCAACCATCACCCCCTTTCCATTTTCTCCACCTCTCCAGCCTTTCCCTCACACTCCAGACCACACTCTGACGTGGACCGATCATCCGTCTTCCTCGCGGGCTCCCACTCTCTCCACTTTCCCCTCAACCTCGATTTGAATCACCCTCGCAAAGAACGGTGGCCATCACCAGCACCTCCAACTTTCAACCATTGAAATAGCCATCTCCGGCTACCATTCGAATGGTCCACTTGTATGCGGGGCTCCACTCAGCCCATCTCCGCCTCCCCGTGACAGGGAGAGGTCGGATTGAAGGAGCGATGAAGGTGGAGCCTCCGGTGAGACCCTAAGCCATGGTAGGATTAGCCCCTCGGTGCTCCACCGTCAATTAGCTGCTCCAACTAGCTGCTGGGGTCCAGCGATGATGGGAGCTCCACCTAGGAGCTCAAGCACATGCTCTTCCTCTGCCAAAACCCCAGGTAAGTCTCCTCTTATCTTCCTTTGTATTGTCTTTAACTTTCTCTAAATTTATTAGGATCATTCACATATTCTCACCCTCCATTGTTCATTAACCGAGCTTCACCATACATCCACCTTCTTCATGTACCTATCCATGAACCGTCTACCCTTCTCCATAATCTGACCACATTCACCCCATCCCCTCTCCGCCCTGTCGGAGAGGAGCTCCGATCTCCCATCCTCCCACCCGCATGAGACCCCATTTCATTCATTCCCTCGCATGAAATGCAAGCTTCAGCTATTGGGACTAACGTTGTAGGTACCCTCGTCAATGGTCGGAGCCATGGCCAGAGAAACCTTCGCGGGCTTCACCTTCGGGCTAGCGATGCCCCCACACTCCTCCAGACCAGCCAGCTCCATCTCCAAGCTTCTACAAAGGCTTCAGATATTCCAGGAGTCGGCACCAAGCTTCACTATGCTTGAGAGAAGGTGGCGGAGCTCCAGGGTTCTTGTCGAAGCTTCAATATCGTCGCCACCCTTGTGGCGGAGGAGAAAGCGTCAGACATACAGGCACCGTCCGATTGGCTAGATCAGACGGTCCACATGTAGCAACGTCGACGCCATCGCGAGCTCCAGCTGCTGTCTGATCTCCAAGATATGAAGGATCATTGGAGTCCACATCGCCATCCAGAACCTCTACTCTGTGCCTCTAGGTGTGGAGCAACCGAGCTTCACAAGCTGCATCTCTAGATGACATGTGGCCCAAGCCTCGACACCTGAGCCTCCAAAGCATCCGAGCCTCACCTCACATGATCGATCACATGGGTTCGGAATATTTGCAGGTGTGCCTATCGAGTTTCTTCAATTGACAAATAGGTCCTTCCATCACGCGATACTTACACGTACCTGAGGTAAATTGCAACCAACCCCCTCTGGGTTTTAATAATTGCAATTATACCCTCGCATGTGTGGGTAATTTATAGGGAAGTATCCGCGCCTTGTCATAATTACATTTAGGTCCTCCTAGGGGCATGTTTGTCATATTTTCCCTAATTATTTTGCATGTTTCTTGCATTATGCCCGGAGCTCTCCGTTGATATCTTAAGCATCCGAGCTCTGTTTTAATTGATTTTGATCGTGTTTCGAAGCTGGTTTCATTATCTATCAAATCGCTTGAGTTAATTTCTGATTTAACACTCTAATTCATGATGATTATAATTAGTATCATAGTGTCTTTTGTCTAATGCCTTCTCCTACCTTGTAATAATATATCAATGGAATTCGCTTCGTTAATTGAAACTAAAGTTGATTGCTATTAATTGCTCAATGATTGCACCTAGGTAGGGTATATTTGTAATTATTTACACTTGCATTTCATCGCATTTTAAAAAGTAAAAAAAATGTCTGTTACGTGTTTCCTTCTGCATTGTTTGTGTATTATGTGCATTTGGACCTATGGATTTCTAATTTCACACTTAATCTAAGTAATGAAAGTCTGGATATACACTTAACAAGCTCGTGTCCCTGAGTTCGACTTGGGCTTTTCCAAGTAAAATAAATATCGACCGCTTTGATTTAATTTAGATATTGATTAAGCGGTTTTTGACAAATCCTATTTAGCCGGCTACAATGCGCTAATTGCAGTTTCTTAAGAGGCTGAATTTGCGGTTTATCAAATGGCATCGTTGTCGGGGACACGACTAATCTTTCATTTTATTTGGATTTCTCTTATTTGATTGATTGTGATTTTTTTAATTCATAGGTCTTGTTGTTTGTGCATTATTGAAAATTCTTTGATTGATATCTAATGCATGTTTTTTATTGTAGGGTCCCTTGGTGATCAAGAAGGTGAGGATCAGGAGTTCCTCGCTGCAAGAAGCCGCAGAAGCATCATTGGATAAAAAGTGAAGAATGAAAAAAAAGAATAAAATGTTTCTTGCATTTTTTCATTCAATGTAATAATCATCTTTACAGCGGTCTTCGTTCGAAGACTCGTGTGTGTAAATGAACGATGGTATTAGTGGTTGTGTGGAGATCGCCCCATTTAAGTGTCGACCTAGGATCTGGCACGCGGCTCTCCAAGCTATCGCGCACTATTTTTATCTTATGTGTTTGATCGTAGGTAGGACATACAATAATTCTAGATGTACATAGACATCGCTTCACTTAGCCAAAATTCAATATGTTCTTCCCTGCTAATATAAGCATGTTAGGTGTGGTTTTTAATTGACTTGCATACATTTGGTTTTGGTTTTATTTCAGTCCGATTTTTCATGAATTTTGCTCAAAGCACTGCGAGTTTTCTCTCTTAGTATAGGTCATGAATTTATCGACTGCATTGGCTTTTTCTCGACCTCTCTTCCTACCTTGATCACCTAGGATTAATGGAAATTGGGAATGAGTGGTAGATGGTGATTGTTTGATTTATGTTCTCATTAAAACAATGATGACCTTAAGCTAATAATTAGGACTGTTAATGCAAGTTGACAATAAAATGGAGTAAAAATAATGTTTTGGGAGAGCGACACCCTTGTTTACGTAGGATGTTTTGATTCGACATTTTTCTTAATCCTTGCATAAATTAAGATGTTTTTATCACCAATAAAGATTACCAGATAATTAACCAACACTTGTTTGTTTCACGTGTGAGTTGGTGAATCAAAGGGTACTGCATGGTTGATTGAGCCATGCCTGTTACGACACCCTCCGGCAAACCTAGGTACTTCATTTATCTCCGTAGATTCATATCGCTCACTTCTAAATTTTACCTAACTTCTTCATTCCCCTCGGGTTTCCCCAACATCAATTATCCATCTTTATACTTAGGCCACTCTCAGCCTAAGTATAGGGGGACATGAGCCCACGTGATTTTCACACTCATTTATCCTTCTTCCTAATACTTAGATTATTTCTAAATTAAGTATAGGGGGAGTCCTCCTCAGTTCTCATATATTTTCTTATACTTTCAATTTAGATATGCCTTTGTGCCACTTAGTTCTTTGAGGACATAGCAAAGTTTAAGTATAGGGGGGTATGCTGTATATATAATATATGTACTTTAGCCATAGCTCTATTTTTGATTTTTTTTTGAAAAATTTAAATTTTGTTTGGGCTAAAGTATATTCTTATGAACTAGATTGGACAAAATGTTTTCAAAGCTTTGAGGAATTTCCTATCTATGTTACACTATTTTTAAGGAAATAATTTAAAAAATGATTTGAAAATGGGTTTTTAATTATTTTGGAAAATTATTGGAAAGAATGTTTGTAAAAATCTGTATATATATGTATGTGTGTGTGACATGGTTTGGAAAATGTTTTAAAAACTTGATTTCAAAAAATGAGTTTAACTTGTGTTCTAACTTTAATAAAAAAAATCCATAAAAATGAGAAAAATTGAAAAATCCTTTAAAAGTCAAATTGACTACTAAACTCAAATAAGTAGCCACTTTTCAGTGAGGGTCTCCCTTAGCAGAGTAGGTGGTTTAGAGGACATCGCGTAACGCTCTGTCCTCAAGCAACATGTATCGTTTTACGGCCTATACTTACACCTATACTGGCTGAAAGCAGATGCAACTACTCATTTGATTTTAGGTAGTCTATAGGCCTTTTAAATTCTCCATAAAAATTTGAAAAATTGAAAAAAGGTGGATGAACGAGTTGGTTTTAATCTCCATCACTTTCACTTCCACACAGGATCAGTGATGCTCGAGAAACACTTGGTTTAAGAGGTCTTGAGGTTTTAGGTTAACCAGCCTTAGTCATCAGGGTCTTCGACTTAACTATCCACATCTCCCTAGTTTGTCATATTTACATGCTATATTGCGTGCTTATTCTCCACCCTTAAGAATATGATCAGCACTTCACATGCACGACTGCGGTTACGATGAGAGGAGTTGAAATTTCACTTGAGGAACTGGGATGAGGGATTCATGTATGGACTTGATCTAATGATGCTTGAGGATGGGATAAAATCAAGGCTTCATGAAACCTGAGTGTCAGCATTTTTAGCCAGTACGAGAACTTGGTTCTCGTACTAAACTCTTTATATTTACCTAAGTGCCAGGGTGTGAATAAAATAAAAAAATGTTGGTCAGTGTGCGCCAACTCTTGGTAAAAGTAGTGGAGCTAGATAAAAAGAATACAAAGAAATGTCAAACTATTGAAAAAGGCTCTCATTCCACAAAGTCAATTATCAAAGAGCTTCTACCAAAGGCAAGCACTCCCAACCATTTCAAAGTGTACTCTTGGACCACCGCTATTAGGACTAGGAGTCGGGCTTGCACCAAAAAGAGGGCTCTGCATTGTAAATGCTACAAGTCTGAGTGTAGAAGGTACGATAGGTACTTAAAAAAAGCAAACCCCGGTGTACTCCCAGGAAAACAAGTGCAGATGACTCCAACTTCTCTTGACGAACGCACTTATCAACACCAAAAATATGTGTTGACTAATAAGACACTCGAGAGGGTCCTTGTTCCAATGAGAGGAAGAGAAGAAATGACACAATCCTAAACCCACCATCAACTGGCATGCCACCAACACTTCTAAGTCTGACAACTAAAGAGACAAGGGATTAACGCAATATGTGATTTATTCCCTAGAGTTGAGCATTGGGTCCTTAGAAGAATTTCTTGGACTGCCACCTTGGGTGACGTTGTGACACTACTCCCATAATCACGGTCAACACTTATTGTCATATCCTTAGTTTATATGTATACAAGAGAGAGTCTATAAAATTAGAGAAATTGGATACTTCTTGATTAAGGCTGGGTTGAGCTTTAAAAATTTTGAGCCTCTAAAATTAGGAGTTCTTGAACAGATCAGATCATATACGCACATGCACAAGGGGGTTAATCCAGCTCAATCAATTTTTCGATGCTCGGGGACCAGCATAGTTTAAGTATAGGGGAGTGATGAAACTCGATTTCATCATCTCAATTTGCCATTATTAACCCCCTCGCTTGAAATTAATGTCAATAAAAACCCGATAAACCATTCTATATATCCGAGTCTTAGAATAAATTAAAAATATAAAAATAACAAAAGTAAAAATCTTAGTGTTTTTGTGCCCTTAAAAACACTCACAAAAATATTTCTCCCTTCGTTAGACCTCGTCTCTATTTTTTTCAACATGAAAATTGTACATCTCGTCGAGATCTAAAACTTTCATATTTTGAGTTTTCCCAAATTCGGCCTTTTTCTCCTCCTTTTTCATGCATCTTTGTTTGAATAAACTGATTGGGCCACATTACACTTTATGGTTGCACCACGTGGCCCGCCTCGTTGTGCGCCACGCGCCCTCCACTCACTGTCGTCCGATCACCCTCTTCTCCTTCAGATCGTCGCCATTCATCCCATTGTCGTCCTCCACCCTCCAATCATTCTCCCAATCGCATCCTGACCGTCCGCCAACGCCCTTTTCTCCTCTCGCCACGTGTCGATCTTCTCTACCAAACGATCTACCCTGAGCCTGGCCAATCTCAGTCGTCGCCCTCTGCCTTTGATTCCCAACATCCGATCAAGTCCCACAATCCATCTCTGTTGTTCGACTCCGCCCGCATCTACTCATATTACGTCTCTCCTCCTTAACCCTCGATCAGTCATCCATCGATGTTATGAGGACCACTCTCTAGCGCACTCTCCTCGACCGTTGGATCGCGAGATCCAATGGTCGAGAACCTGTCTCCTACCTCCACCCCCCCACCCCCCCCGCATCGCCCACCTCACGCAACCGTCACCCCCTTTCCATTTTCTCCACCTCTCCAGCCTTTCCCTACACTCTAGACCACGCTCCGACATATACCGATCATCCCTCTTCCTCGTGGGCTCCCACTCTCTCCACTTTCCCCTCAACCTCACTCCGAATCACCCCCGCAAAGAACGGTGGCCATCACCAGCACCTCCAACTTTCAATCCATGAAATAGCCATCTCCTGCCACCATTCCAACGGTCCACTTGTACGTGGGGCTCCGCCCAGCCCACCTCCGCCTCCCTGTGACAGGGGGAGGTTGGATTGAAGGAGCGACGAAGTCGGAGCCTCCGATGAGACCCTAAGCCATGGTAAGATTAGCCCCTCGGTGCTCCATTGCCGATTAGTTGCTCCAATTGGCTGTTGGGGTCTAGCGATGACCGGAGCTCCGCCTAGGAGCTCAAGCACAGGCTCTTCCACCGCCAAAACCCAGGGTATGTTTCCTTTGATCTTCCTTTGTATTGTCTTTAAATTTATCCTAATTTATTAGGATCATTCACATATTCTCACCCTCCATTGTTCATCAACCAAGCTTCACCATACATCCACCTCCTTCTTGTACTAATCCATGAACTGTCTCCCCTTCTCCACGATATGACCACATTCACCCCATCTCCTCTCCGCCCTCGCCGGAGAAGAGCTACCGTCTCCCATCCTCCCACCTGTATGAGACCCCATTTCACTCATTCCCTCACACGAAATGCAAGGTTCGACTATTGGGAGACTAAAGCTGCAGGTATCGTCAATGGTCAGAGTCATGGCTGGAGCAACCTTCACGGGCTTCACCTCCGGCCTAGAGATGCCCTCGCACTCCTCCAGACCAGCCAGCTTCGTCTCCGTGCTTCTACAAAGGCTTCAGATCTTCCAGGAGTCAACACCAAGCTCCATTGAGCTTGAGCGAAGGTGGCAAAGCTCCAGTCTTCTCGTCGGATCTCCAATATCGTTGTCGCCCTCGCGATAGAGGAGAAAGTGCCAGACGTAATGCACCGTCCGATTGGCTAGATCGGACGGCCCACATGTAGCCACATTGACTCCATCGTGGGCACCAACTGCCATCTGATCTCCTAGATCTGACGGATTACACGAGTCCACATCATTGTACCGAGCCTCTAGTCTACACCTCCAGATGCGGAGCAACCGAGCCTCACCAGCTGCATCTCCAGATGACGCGTGGCTTAAGCCTCGACACCCGAGCCTCCAAAGCATCCGAGCATTACCTCACATGTTCGGTCATGTGGGGTCTGGAATATTTGCAGGCATGCCCCTCGAGTTTCTTCAATTGACAAATAGGTCCTGCCATCATGTGATAATCACACACGCCTAGGGTAAATTGCAACCAACCCCCTCTAGGTTTCAATATTTACAATTATACCACAGCACATGTGGGTAATTTATAGGGAAGTCTTCACTCCTTGTCATAATTACATTTAGGTCCTCCCAAGGACCTGTTTGTCATATTTTTCCTAATTACATTGCATTTTTTTCTTGCATTATGCCTCCGAGCTCTTTTGTTGACATCTTGAGCATCCATGTTCTATTTTAATTGATTTTGGTCTTATTTCAAAGTTGGTTTCATTGTCTATCTAATGGCTGGACTTAATTTATGATTTGAACTCTGATTTATGATGATTACATTTAATAATATAATGTCTTTTGTTAAATGCCTTCTCCTAGCTTGTAATAATATATCAATGGAATTTGCTTTGTTAATTGAAACTAAAGTTGATTGCTATTAATTCCTCAATGATCGCACCTAGGTAGGGTATATTTGTACTTGTTTACACTTGCATTTCATTGCATTTTAAAAAGTAAAAAAAATATCTATTACATGTTTCCTTCTGCATTGTTTGTAAATTTATGTGCATTTGGACCTATGGATTTATAATTTCACACTTACTCTAAGTAATGAATGTCTGGATATATACTTAAGAGGCTCGTGTCCTAGAGTTTGACCTTGGGCTTGCCCAATTAAAATAAAAATCGACTGCTTTCATTTAACTACGATATTGATTAAGCAATTTTTGACAAATCCTATTCAACCAACTACAACGCACTAATTCCACATTCTTAAGAGGTTGAATTTGTGGTTTATCAACTAGCAAAGGTAAAGCATAGGGGGGTGATGAATCTACATTTCATCATCTTTATTCATTTATTTTCGCTTAAAATCCCTTATAAAACGCTTGTATATATTGATAAATCTACTAACATGCATTTGTAAGTAAATATTATACATATATTATTATTTTAACCTAAAATAAATAAATAAATAAAGGAAAAATAAAGGAAATAAAAAAGATTGTATATATGCAATAGACACAGGCTGACTCGAACCCTGAGAGAAGGTCAAGACCTGACCTGATCGACCAGGAATAAAGTAGGAGGGAGATAGGGTCTTTAATCAGAAAATCCAAAAAATATTTTATACATACTTTTCTGTGTATATTTATATAAAACTTACAATATTTTATTTGTTCATAAATTGACCTCAAATTAAATAATTTTCAAAACAAAGGTTGTAAATATTAAATGTTTTCTAAATAATAAAAATAATTACTAAATAAAATCATGTACAGAATAAAGATAACTCCACTCAGAAAAAGCCGTAAAGGATATCTGAAAGTCCAATTCCGGCTATATGAACTCAATTTGAATCAAACTTACTTCTCATGTATTCTAAATAAAATTATCTTTAAAATGGCATTGGTTTCTTAATTTTTAGAGTTACAGATTGAAAGTTGATTTTCTGGGTGGTTTTTGCAATTTAACAATTTATTTATTGTATATATTTATCCATGTTTATTTTTATACATAATGTATTTGTAAATAATTGTAAATATATATTTTAAAATAATTATTTAAAATAAAAATATAACATAAAATCACATAAATTCGTTTTTTAACTTTGTGTATAATATACCATATATATTATGTATATAATTAAATTCCTTAAATAACCACCATAAAAAATAAATAATTAACATTTATTATTTAATTTAATAAAGTGATGAAAATAATTTAATTAATTAATTATGTAGAAATTTCACCGACTTACTTCCTTCCTTGTTTTTCTCTCCATTCCTATTTTAAAATTCAAATTCATATTTTTTCTATTCATTTGGCTCCTCCTCCATCATTCTCACTTGATCAATCTTTTTATGAGAGGGGCCTATACTCCAAGACTCATCTTGTTTTAGAGAAGTGCCCAGCTTTCGAGCTGTCCGGTGATAGTGAGTCGATCCTCGAGGCCATTACAATATTATCCGCTCTCATTCGGTGAGGTCCATTTTTATTTCTCATTTTTAATCAAGGTTAATTGTAGTTTAATTTTTGTGTTTTAATTCCATTGTCAATTTTTTATTTTAGATCATAGCTTTTAATCACAGTTCATTGTTCTAGTCGCTCTATCTGCTCCCGAATCCGATCGTCCATCTCATTTTTTCGATCTAATCACTTCACGTTCTACTTGACGCAACCACACACCTCCGACCACTCACGGTGGCCAGAGATCCGGATCCTTTCGTCCACCTCACCGGTTCCGCTTTTCCATTCACATTTTCTGTCCAATAATTTTTGACCGAGTCGTCGTTCTCAAGCCGATCATTTGCATTTTTATGCCATTAAAGGTACATATGAATTTTTAAAAAAAATCTGCAAAAAATCATGTGTTGCTTTCAAAAAAATACAAAAAAGGAGAGGTTGGTGGTAGGGCCGCCATCGCACCAGCCCCTCTGCAAAGGGTCGCCACCGCCCGTCCTTCGCTGACAACTGCTCACCCGCGCCATCACCACTATCTCAAGAAGCCACGCCCGATGATATCCTACCACCTTGAAGCTCCTCCGCTACCTAGAGAAGACCACCATCACGACTGCCACCTGCGCAAGGTCCACCTCTGCTTGGAGGAATCCCCATTATCTTCTGTCGAGATCCGCCTTATCGCACAAAGGAGAACACCCTCCTCCGTTGATCGCCTATTGACCTCTGCTCAACAACAGCGAGCCTCGACACAGTAACCCACCACGCTAGAACCCCTCTTGGAGGGCGCCCGCCACCTCCGTTCACTCTCAGCCGCATTCCGCAATCAGATCCACATCACCGCCTGCCTCATCCTGCTCGACCTAGGCGTAGCACCTCCAGCCTCCGCCTTTCGTCGCGCCATCGTTGTCCATGCACTGGAGCAGATCTTTGAGTGCCCACCATGAAGCCACAGCCGCCACTGGTCTTGAAGAGGAAGGAGGGGCATCCCCTCTTTGCCATTTGCTAGAGCACACAGGAACAGATGGAAGAAAACCCTTTCAACAAAATCGCGTCGTTGCCGGGGAGGCATGGCGAGGGTAGTTAGGTTTCTCTTTTGATCTACTATTCTTGGTTGTAGATTTTTGTTTATATTTTACCACATTTAATTCATTGTACGTATTCATTGTATTTATTTCATTCAATTGTGCTCATATTTTTATAATTGTATTTCCTACACATTATTTATCTTCTTTTTCTTGTGAGGGACCGACGAGGGAGGGCAGCACTCTAAGGAGCGTTGGCGCACCGAAGCAAAGCGGAGGCGGCTTGATTCTCCCTAAAGCCGTAGGTGAGCGTATGAGAAGGAGAAGAAGATTTAGAGGAGACCATCAATTGGAGCATAGATAGTTTTTTATTTAATTTAGTATTTTATTCATTCGAAATTCATGTAAAAATGACACTACATATCTTGTTTGTGGGGTCTGTTTTGCCAAGTACATGTGCACTTGGGGGACCTCATCGGTTTGTCATGTTTTTCACCTTTTTTTCATTAATTTCTCGATTTTGATTTTTTTTTTATTTTGTGTGATTGAGCCCTAGCTATAGGATCAGTTTGACGATAGATTAAGGACAAACACTTAATTATATTTGCATGCACCTATAGTTCTCGTTTGGACTTAGTCAAATTTGAATTGCTTCTCGTTTGGACTTGGAGTCGAGCATTGAGAGGGACTCTACACAGTGCTTGCACGACTCACTGTAGTGAGCACCGAAGAGTTCCCCAAGACTGGACTTTTCAAATCCATTTCCGAGTGATTAGCACTTGTGCTTCATGCTAATAGCAATTTATGTATCTAGGGTGATTTCATCGGCTTGCATTTGCATATAGATATGATTCAGTTCTGCTTAGCATCCTTGCATGTAGGGAGATAGAGGCGAGGTGACCATTTACGCTTTAGTATGCATCATTGATTTCGCCTTGCATTACTTTTCCGACTCTCTCCCTCTGATTTTGATAACCTAGGTTGCTAAAGGAATTGACTCCCCGGTAGGATTCGTGCATTCTTATTAAAAATACAAAAAAGTGAAAAATTGAAAAAATAAAAAATTGGGACTGGTATTATCACTTGGACCCTTAAAATTAAATGTAATTGGTTCATATCATTATCTTGCGAGAGCAATCAACCCATTGTATTCGCATTTTATTTGCCACGTACACGCAAAGGATTAGTGCCCCAATCCCATGCCTTCCTACGTGTTTACACAACTTTGTTTTTTATCATCTAACTCTAAATTTAACAAGATAATTGACCGAACCTTCACGGTCTTCACATTGCGTTGAGTTGGTGAATTGGGGGTTTGCATTGTGTTTGCATTGTGCTTGGTGTTGAGTTGGTTACGATTATCCTCTCTAGATCATTAGCAGTCACATTCTTCATAATCCCTCTCTCCCACCCTATTCTAATTTAATTCCTCATCATAGTGGGAACCACAAGATCTCTTCCTTCAAAGTGCATCAGTCCTTTGGATGCATCTCATATCTCTTAACTTTGGAAGAACAATGATCTCTTTGATTTGGACCTAGATTTTTATGAGCTTACATATCCTGATACATTGGATGGTTTTTCTATGACTTCGAGAGAGAACCCGTTATTTGAATATAATCATTCATTTTCTTTCTTGAGTCATCCTGATTTCTTACATATCCCTGAGGGTTATTTGCGGGCGATATGTACTCTATACTCAGTTTCACTTCCTGGTTGTGCATCCAATCTGTCGGATCACAAGAACAAGTCTTCTGATTATTTTGAGTTTTTTTATTCTTCTGATACTTCAGATCTTTCTGAGATTGATATTTCTTCTCTGCTTGATAACCCTCGTATGGATGAGTCCACCCTTGAGTTATTTGATGATATACATGATCTCTCTTCATTACATGCATCAGATATCTGCTTTCGTATTGAGTCTCATGCACTTGACCTTCCGTGCATTTTTGAGATAGTGATTGACGTAGAGGATTCCATGATAGATTCTTCCTTCTCCATGTTCTATTTTTCGGCTCCAACCATTCACTCCACTCTAAGCATGAGCAGAAGATTTCTTTTGTGCTACCGGTGCCCGATTTTATCTACACATCTATTTACCCGATAGTTGACACTCGCCTGATTGCTTATCTGGGTGTCATTGTTCACAATATTGACCACGTTGTTGTTCTCACACAGAGACAACAATGGCAGTACGCTATCTGCATTACAAATGTCATCCTGAACCTCGATACTTTGTTATCCTAGCCTTTATGCCCAGCAAGGGGCGTAAACTCCAGCGTTTGTTGAGAGGCACATCAACAATGTCTACCTTGTATATATGTGTGTTCTCTTGATTTTCTCCTTCCTTCATTCGTTTATCATTAACCTCTTGTCTATATTGGTGTGTTATACATAGGATGTACTCAATCCTAAGTAAAGGGGGGTGAATGATTCGATTTGTTCATATTCTTCCTATTCAACACTCCTATTGTTGCTTATACTTAGGTATACTTTACTCAAAGTATAGGTGGAGTGATGTTGTCCATATCGTTTCGTTGGTATTTTTTCTCTTGATCTCTCACTTGTCCCCCAACTTGTTAATATTCTATACTTAGGATTATTCTACAGTAAGTATAGGGGGAAAGATGAGTCATTGCATCTATCAATTCTTTTCCTCGGTTTTTCCCTTTTGTACAGTCTTTTATACTTAGGTTTAATTAATCCTAAGTATGGGGGGGTCACCGACTTCTATTCATTCTTTGAGTCATTGTTATATAGTGTTCTTTTCACTTTTCTATACGTAGCACGAGTTATATCTTCCTTTGCAGCTCTTTGATCATTATGAGGACATAGTTCGAGCTAAGCATAGGGGGTGTTGTATATATTGTATATATACTTTAGACATAACTCGTACTCTTAAAAATATGATTATTTTTGGGATATGTATATAAAAGATTAAAATCCACTTGTGTATATAGACTTTGGTCACCTTCCATCTTTATAAACAAAACAAAACACACAAAACAAAACAAAAATAAAAAACAAAACAAAAATTATCCGTTTATAAAAGAACAAACAAAAACATTTTTTATATACAATCTGTGTATTTACTTGTATATATTTTACTAACTCTTTTACTCTTTAAAAAAAGGCCTCTAAAAAATTTATTTTGTATATATATTTTGCATTTGCATGTGCATTTTTCAAGGTAATATTGACATTTAACTAAGTTTGGAATCAAATTGAAGAATGGAGCTTAGTTGGACCTTAATCCACTTAATTTCAGAGGAACTTTATAAGAAATGGAATTAAGGCTTTTCAAGTCCTAGCAACATAATTCTTTGAGTCCATAAGACTAGGTTCACATGTCATCTTGATTACTCTAAGTAGAATATTTAACAACACACGCATGATTCTTCTTGGCCATGGCTTATCTTGGACAAGTATTCTACACGTAGCTCTTCGTGGATGAGGTAGTGAGGAGGCAGAAGCTTTTGGCTTGGGATAGCACACGGGTATGTAACAATTAGTTGGAATATCTGTATTCCTCTAGTAGCATTGAGGCCTAAAGATAGGATGTTGTGGGGTTGCAAATATACTTTAAAAGAGGGATAGTATACTAGCTCTTGAGGAAAAACTACTTATGTACATGCTGCACCTTGTATATATTTTCAAAAAAAAGAAAAAAATGCAGAATCTTCAAAAGTGGACAAACCTGATTGAAAAGTAAAATGCATGCCGGAGTGTATAAACAAGTGAAAAAGAAGAGCTTCAAAGTCAAATTTTTGTAAGCTTGAAGCTGGATGACTTGACTACACTGGTCATGCATCCAAGGGTAGGTAGCTACACTGGTTACCGTCCATTCTTTTCTCCATCTCCTCTTCTTGAGCTGGTTGTACTTGAACTTAGATGAGAATATCCCCGCACCTCGAGGAAAGGGTTGCTAGATCAGGGGACTAGAGTTACCTTATTTAGAGAGGTTGTTTCTTTGCTACTTTGAAATGGGGAGCTATATTTCACTTACACCGTACAAGTAAAGATTCATAGTCATAAGAATTTGTGTATGTATACTTGTTCTGACCTGACTGTTGTGACCCAAATTCCGGATTGTCAGATCCTCCAATATCCGGATCTGATTACTCAGCAATAATTTATTCAGCAATCACAACTAATATTCAGAAACAGACTGCAATTAAAAATACTCAGAAGGAAGTATTTCAACAATTTTCCATTCACAAAATAAAGTTCATATGATACATTGTCCCACTATAACCATTTACATATACATCAGCTCGAAAGGAAATACCCAAAAAGATTACTGACTACATTACAGAGGAAGGCTACTAGAGCTGGCTGGATGACTATTTTAGCTAGATGGATTACTAAAGTCCTTGTGATGGCCCACCGACACCTGTTGGATTTTCCGTAAATCATAGGATGACAATTAGTGAATGCTAAGTAATGAAGAAGAGAAAAGAAAATAAATGGTGTGATTTTTCAAAACTTGATATCAAAACAAGAATCATCCCTCTCATTAATTTAAGTCATATTCCTTTCTATTACACGTCAGGGATTTGTCCAGGGAATTAACTCACAACTATATAGACTCTGAAGCTGTGGACACTTCAGGATTGGAGATTGTGTTGATCTTGTAAGCTTATGTCGCCACACGTCGCCTCAACCAATCCTCCAATACTACCCTAACAATTTCCTTTTCCTTTATTAATCAGGGTCTCAAACCCTCAGCATGACAAACAAAGGAGCACACCGTCCTCGAGGATCTGGTTACTTAAAACCTCATGCTAACCTTTAATCACATAACCTAGTAGCTTTAAATACAGGTTATTGCGACCCATCCGCTATTGAACCACCCGTGCCTCCACATGGCACGACCACATCTTCCGTCGTTCAATGAATATATTGGCTCCCGGTACCACGCATTGCAAATCATTCATTTTTTATGCAATTATCATAACAGGGCAACCCTGTACCACCTAGGTAGGGCAACGCCAATACGGGTTCCTTCTGAAAAACCTACAGGTTGCATGCCCGACATGTAGTTCTACTCCCGATCATTCTTATTGTAAGACACAATCCTTTTCAGGATCCAACTCAAAACACATCTATTCTCATTATGTAATTCCTCCGTTAAGCCTTAGATTTGCATAAGCATAAATATTGAGTATAGACATATACATATATTAATTCATATATTTATATACTCATAATTACGCTCATTTTAACTTCCGAACCCTTACTTTCCAAGCCACTGCATCAATTCGATGCTTAGACCTTATTTTAGTTGAAATCACAAAGCAACTTTTCATATTTTCTCAAAAATAACCAAATTAGGGTTCTTCGTAGCAAAGAACATAAATCAGACATTTCAATGATCTCATATGAAAACCCCAACAGCAAAAGGATGGTTTTCATTACCTAATCGAGCTCTCTCTCTCTCTCGTATGCAATGCTTTATCGTGATTCTTTTTCAAAAAGATGATTTATAGCTCTTGAAATAATCGAATTTCATTTTCGTATCAAAAAATCTAAGAACGTGCCAAGAACATGAATAACGAATGAAGAACACGAAGAACACGCGAAGAACATGAAGAACGCGAAGAACATATTTTCTCTTGAAATTTCAGCAGAGCCTCCCCTTATACAAGGTGATATTTCTAGG
The DNA here is from genome assembly GCA_037367405.1 of Ottelia alismoides. NCBI lineage: Eukaryota > Viridiplantae > Streptophyta > Magnoliopsida > Alismatales > Hydrocharitaceae > Ottelia > Ottelia alismoides. The sequence goes on along the minus strand of JAZKJV010003381.1, from coordinate 355,061 downwards.
AAAATTTCGGCAGAGTTTCCCCTTATATTGGGACATATTTCTATAAAAAATTTATCAAAATTTCCCCTTATAAAATCACTTAAAGGAAACAACAAGGTAACTGAAAATGAATCAAAAACCTAGCTCATGAAGCAAACAAAGAGAGGATTGTACATTCCTCCTCCCTTTTTCTCGGCAGAGCATCACTAGCGCTCCTTCCTCAACTCCCACTCCTCCTCCCGATCTCTCGACCCTAGCCCTTGGGGTGGTGGTGATAAGGAAATCATAGAGAATGATTGGGTAGGGCGGGCTACTTATAGTCTCTAGAAAACCATAACCATTGTTAGAAAATCATGGTTTAGACCTTAACTGCGGTTAGTGGCCCATGGTTTTGACCCGTGGTTGTTGGCCAAAACTTATCTGAAACATAGGGCTTAAGTTAGAGTTGTCCAGAAGACTCTAGATTCGCTAATGACGTTTACATAGCACTAATCATGATTAACGTTCATTAACCACGATTTAACTAGCGTAGCTTGCACTTATCTTTTGCTAACTATTGATTAGTGTTCGCTAATGGTCATTAGTAGTTTTCAATCTGCCATTAGTTTCTTTAATCATGCTTAATTAGTTTTAATGACAGGCATTGCAGGTTAATGACATTTTAAACCTCATTCTCTTTATTCCGAAAATCATAACAAATCGAAACGAAGTCCGATTCATTCGAAACAAATTCCGTTGGTTTCCTCTTGACGAGCCAGTTTTTATTGTATAAGATTTGATAGATGTCAAGTTCAATGCTTTACAATTATAACAACCTTAAAGGAAGTTTTGTCCTCGTGACTAGAAATGCAGGCATAACAACCTTAAAGAGGATTGAAACCATAACAATCTTAAAGAGAATGAACGTCATTTCAATTATAATAAAGATAGACACAATACATAGTGTTATATTTCAAACAAGTACGTGTATTTTTCTCTCATTTCTACCTCAGGTTCCCATGTGGCTTCTTCAAACTCTTGGTTTTGTCACAACACTTTAACTAGAGGTACCTCTTTGTTCCTCAACTTCTTGATATCTCTGTCCAGTATTTGCATAGGTATTTCCAGGTATGTCAAGTCAACATGCAGATCATCATAGTTTATCTTATGCTCAGGATCCTTAATATACTTTCTCAGATTTGATACATGAAAAACATCATGTATTGCTGAATGATATGGAGGAAGTGCAAGTCTATATGTGACTTTCCCAATCTGTTGAATAATTTCAAAGGGACCCACGAACATGGGTGCCAACAACCCACGGAACCAAACCTCTGAACTCCCTTGATAGGCGATACTTTGAGAAATGCAAAGTCGCCTACCTCAAACTCAAGGTCTCTTCGCCTGGTATCACTATACATTTTCTGGTGACTCTGAGCAGTTATTAGTCTTTTTCGAGCAAGCTCTACATCTTCTTGTGTCTCATAGAGTCTATCTGAATTGTAAAGGTTCTTTATCCCGACCACTTGCCAACACAAAGGAGTAGTACACCTACGTACATATAGTGCTTCAAATGGTGCTATGCCAATACTTGTATGGTAACTATTGTTGTAGGTGAATTCTGCAAGAGGAAAATGTTTCACCCATGACCCTTTCCATTCTAAAGCACATGCTCGTAGCATATCCTCTAAAGTTTGAATCGTACGTTCTGATTAACCATCTGTTTGTGGATGATATGCTGTGCTCAAGCATAGCAGTGTGCCTAAGGCTTTCATGACGTTCTCCCAATAGTATGAGGTGAATCACGAATCTCGATCGGAAACTACCTCCTTTAGGATACCATGGAAACAAATCACATGTGTAATATATACTCAGCAAGGTGATCTGGAGTGGAAGATAAACTTATCAGAATAAAGTGTGCTACCTTGGTCAAACGATCTATTATAACCCATATACTATCTTTACCACCAATCGTCTGATGTAAGCCGGTAACGAAGTCCATGGAAATGTTTTCCCTTTTTGCCACTCAGGTATAGGTAGGGGTTGTAACAATCCTGGTGGCTTTTGGTGTGAAGCTTTTACCTGTTGGCAAGTGAAATTTGAATTCACAAACTCAGCAACATCTTTCTACATTCCCAGCCACCAAAGGTATGAATGACGATCCTTATACATCTTCATAAATCCTGGATGAATAGATAATCTAGAGCAATGCGCTTCACGTAAGATGTCTTTCCTTTGTTCAGGTGTGTTTGGTACACAAACTCTGTGATGGTTATATAGTAACCCATCTTGTATATGGAATCCCTCTATCTCATTCTTCTGAAGTTATTGTTTTAAGTCTTTAAGTACTAGATCATCCCCTTGTCCTTTCTTTATTCTATCTCAGATCTTTGGATTGTATCAGTGAGAAATAGTTATAGTATCGGCACTACTATAAAATGGTTTCCATTCACTTAATGTTGATAGTATACCCCATAAGTGGATAGCACTCACCAACCCATGCGAATAAGTTCTTCTACTAAGGGCGTCTGCTACGACGTTATCCTTATCGGGGTGGTAGGAGATAGTGCAATGATAATCCTTCAACATCTCAAGCCACCGTCTCTGTCTCGTATTAAGCTCCTTCTGATCAAACAGATATTTCAAGCTTTTATGATCAATGAAGATTTCAAAAGTAATACCATAAAGGTAGTGTCTCCATATCTTTAAAGCAAAAACTACAGCAACTAATTCAAGGTCATGTGTCGGGTAGTTCTTCTCACGTGTCCTGAGTTATCGTGATGCATGTGCAACAACCTTACCATGTTGCATAAGAACTGCCCCAAGTCCTTCTTTAGATGCGTCAATGTACACTGTAAACCCTTCACTTCCATAGGGTAGAGTAAGGATAGGTGTAGATGTTAGGCATTCTTTCAGTGTCTGAAAACTAGCTTCACATGTGTCGGACCATATGAATGGAACTTCCTTTTGAGTCAGCCTAGTCATTGGTAATGCTATTCGTGAAAAGTATTTCACAAATCTTCTATAATACCCAGCTAAACCCAAAAAAGATTGTATTTCTGTTACAATCTTCGGGCGTTCCCAACTCATCACTGCACTAACCTCTGTAGGATCAACTGATATACCTTTCCCAGAAATAACATGGCCTAAGAAGAATACTTCAGACAACCAGAAGTCATATTTTCTATATTTATCATACAATTTATTCTTCCTTAGTATTTCAAGTGCCTGCTAGAGATGATGTTCATGCTGATACTTATCCTTGAAGTAAATGAGCACATCATCAATAAAGACTACTACAAAGTGATCTAGGAACTCCTTGAATACTCTATTCATGAGATCCATGAAGGCTGCTAAGGCATTTGTTAATTCAAAAGGCATAACTAAGAATTCATAATGTCCATATCTAGTTTGAAAGGTTGTCTTGGGGATATCTGCATTTTTAATATTCAATTGATGGTATCCAGGTCTTAAGTCAATCTTGGAATACACAGTTGAACCCTGCAACTGGTCAAAGAGATCATCTATTCTTGGCAGAGGATACTTGTTTTTTATTATCTTCTTATTTAAATGTCTATAGTCAATGCACATCCGCATTGACCCATCCTTTTTCCTCACAAACAAGACAGGTGCACCCCAAGGTGAAGTACTAGGACGAGTGAATCATTTATCTAATAGTTCTTGTAACTATACTTTTTACTCTCGCAACTTAGCTGGGGCCATCCTATATAGAGGAATTGAGATAGGCTGAGTATCAGGTGTGAGAGAGATTTCAAACTCAATCTCTCGCTCCGGTGGTAATCCAGGTAGTTCCTTTGGAAATACATCAGGAAACTCGCACACTATAGGTAAAACTTCTATCATTCTGCCTTACCCTGATGTAGTGGTTACGTAAGCTAAATAACCTTGGCACCCTTTCTCTAATAACTGTTGTGCCTTCAAAGTAGAGATGTATTCAATATTATCATTGGATGTTTTTGCAATGAACTGGAGCTCTATCAAGTTAGGAAGGTGAAACTTTATTGTCTTCTTAAAACAGTCAATGCATGTATGATGCCTTTCTAGCTAGTCCATCCCTAGGATGAGATCAAAGTCATTCATTTCAATTAGTAATAGTGAAACAAGTAATTGATGTCCTGCTATCAGTGCTACACAGTTATCGAGTATTTCTCAGATTATAAATACATGTCCTCATGGTTCCTTAATCATATACGATTGTTGTACTTCTACCAGTACCTTACCCAAAGTGGGTACTGACTGTCGAGCAATAACTGAATGTGAAGCACCAGAATCAAACAAGGCACACATTGAAAATCCATGCATAGTAACGTTACCTCGTACGACCGTGCCTGAGTTGTAGGCATGTTCTTCTGTGATTGCATTGAGCTGGCCATTAGGAATAGGCAAGCTAGAACCCGCAACACTTTTTGGTGGTTGCTTTGTAGGAGGCGATCCTTGTGAGCCACGACCTCTACCTTGTCTTCCTCTGTGTGTCGCTCCATGGCTCGGGGTGGATGTTATACTATTAATTGGGGTTGATTTAAACCCCAAACCTCTCAACTTTGGATAGTCTTTGTTGATGTGTTCTTCCTGATGACAGTAATAACACAGACGTGTTCTTATTTGTGCTGAAGATCCAGCCACATAGATACTACCTCATGATGTAGAGTCACAAGGATATAGTGGAGGTCTAGAGAAACCCCCTCTTCCTGATAATTCCTGGCCCAAAGTATGTGGCAAGCTTATTGTAGATCCAACTTGATGATAACGAATGTATCTTCGGTTATAATTTGCCTTATGTTTGGATGGTCCACTATTAAAGTGGAAGCTTCTTATTTGGCAGTTTTCATCCCTTTCCATCCCAATACGAGAGGCGATGTTCATGGCTTCATCTATAGTGATGGCTCTAAAGCCTACAAACTTCTCTCTATGATCTTCCTGAAGCCTGCTAACAAATTTGGTAAGACATTCCTGTGGTGAAGCTTCTAGAGCTGGGGAGTAATGTAGTAGCTCTGTAAACTGAATATGATAATCTCGTACCTTCTTGGAACCCTGGGTCAAAGAAGCCAACTCCCTCCTCTTCAATTCTTCCCAATGGGTGGGATAAAAGTGAGCTTGGAACCTTTCTTCAAAGATATCCCATGGAACAGGATATACTAATTTATTGGAAATTTATCTCCACCATCGTCTTGTGTAGTTTGCTAGGGAGTAATCAGAGAAGTGCACCCAAGTGTCTGCTGGTGCATGTATTATTCTCAACATCCTGCTGACATCATCAAGCCATAGTTCTGCCTCAGCAGGTGTCTCTATGCCTTTGAATTGAGGAATCTTTCTCTTTCGGTAATTGTCTAGTAATTTTTGGTGTCTAAGAAGAGCCTTCTCCATCTCTCCTTCAGATGGTGTAGGAGCAGAGTCGGTCGAAAGATGGTAACTAGATTCTTCCTCAGAAGGATGGACAAAACCTTCAATCCTAGCATCCACAGGTCTAGATTCCTCAAGTCTCTCAGCTTTTGCATTAAGCCTCTCCTCTAATGCTTGCTGCTTTTGACCCATTTCTTATAGCATTGTCATCAAAGCCGCTAATTGCCTAGACATGTCTTGGTCTGCCATGATCCTGGGATGAGTCAAGGCCAAAGGTTAGGTCATATATGTTTTAGAATGATGTACATAAAGGATAATGACTTGTGAATGGTACTGCAGTTAATTATTAATATCAAAGGATCTTAAGACAACCTTACTTTATGAATATCGCTCATAATTATCAATTATTGAGTAAATTACTGGAGTAACCGGGCTCTGATACAAATCTGTCAAAACGCCAATCTATCGCGACCCCAATTCCAGGTCGTCGGATCCTCCCATATCCTAATCTGGTTACTCAGCAATAATTTATTCAACAATCATAACTAACATTCAGAAATAAACTGCAATTAAAAATACTCAGAAGAAAGTATTTCAAAACTTTCCATTCACAAAATAAAATTCACATGATACATTGTCTCACTATAATCATTTACATGTACATTAGCTCGAAAGGAAAAACACAAAAAGATTACTGACAACCTTATAGAGTAAAGCTACTACGACTGGTTGGATGACTATTTTAGTTGGCTGGATTACTGAAGTCATTGCAATGGCTCACCGATTCCTGTTGGGTTTTCCATAAATCATAGGATAAAAATTAGTGAATGCTAATTAACGAAGAAGAGAAAAGCAACCAAATGGTGTAATTTTAAAAACTTGTTATCACAAAAAGATTCATCCCTTCTCATTAATTTAAGTCTTATTCCTTTCTATTCCATGTCAAGTATTAGTTCAGGGAATTACCTCACCGCTATATGGTTTCCGAAGCTGTGGACACTTCGAGATTGGAGATTGTGTTGATCTTGTAAGCGCATGTCGTCGCACATCGCCTCAACCAATCCTCCAATACTACCTTGATAATTTCCTTTTCTTTCATTAATCAGGGTCTCAAACCCTCAGCCAGGCAAACAAAGGAGCAAACCATCCTTGAGGATCGAGTTGCTTAAAACCTCAGGCGCACCTTTAATCACATAACCTAGCGGCTTAGAATACATGTTATTGCGACCCAGATGCCATTGAACCACCCGTGCCTCCACATGGCATGACCACATCTTCCGTTGTTCAACCCGAATATATTATCTCCTGGTACCATGCATTGCAAATCATTCATTTCATGCGAACTTATTATAAGAGGGCAACCGTGTACACCTAGTTAGGCAACGCTAATACGGGTTCCTTCCGACAAACCTACAGGTTGCATGCCTGACCTGTAGTTCTACTCCCAGTAATTCTTAACGTAAGACACAACCCTTTTCTGGATCCAACTCAAAACACATCAATTCCCATGATGTAATTCCTCTGTTAAGGCTTAGATTTGCATAAACAAAAATACTGAGTATAGACTTACACATATATTAATTCATATATTTATATACTCATATTTATGCTAATTTTAACTTCCAAACCCTAACTTTCCAAACCACTGCATCCATTCGATGCTTATATCTTATTTTCGTGGAAATCGTAAAGCAACATTTCATACTTTCTCAAAAGTAACCAAATTAGGGTTCTTCGTAGCAATGAGTATAAATACAGAAATCTCAACGATCTCATATGAAAACCCAACAGCAAAAGGAAGGATTTCGTTACCTAATCGAGCTCTCTCTCTCGTATGGAGTGCTTTATCGTGATTCTTTTTCAAAAGGATGATTTATAGCTCCTGAACCAATCGAATTTCATTTTCATATAAAAAAAGTTAAGAACATGCAAGGAACACGAAGAACGTGAAGAATGCGAAGAACACACGAATAACACGAAGAACGGGAAGAATGTATTTTCTCTTGAAAGTTTAGCAGAGCTTCCCCTTACACAGGGTGATATTTCTTGGAAAATTTCGTAGAGTTTTCCCTTATATTGGGACATATTTTTATAAAAATTTCAGCATTGTTTCCCCTTATAAAATCACCGAAAGGAAAACAACAAGGAAACTCAACATGAATCAAAAACCTAGCTCACGAATCAAACTAAGAGATGATCGTACCTTCCTACTACCGTTTTCTTGACAGTGCTTCATTAACGCTCCTTCCTCAGCCTCCCACTCCTCCTCCCAACCTCTCGACCCTAGCCCTTGGGGTTGTGGTGGTAGTGGAAATCGTAGAGAATGAATGGGTAGGGGGGCTATTTATAGGCTCCAGAAAACCGCTAACCATGGTTTAGACCTTAACCGTGGATAGCGGCCTATGGTTTTGGCCCATGGTTTTGGCCAAAACTTATCCGAAACTTAGGGCTTAAGTTAGAACTATCCAGAAGATTCCATATTCGCTAATGACGCTTAATAAGCATTAATCGTGATTAACTTTTCGCGGCTTACACTTATCTTTTGCTAATTATTGATTAGTATTCACTAATGGTCATTAGCGATTTTCAATCCGTCATTAGTTTCTTTAATCATGCTTAATTAGACTTAGTGGCTTTCATTACGGGTTCGTGACATTTTAAACCTCCTTACTTCTCTTTCTTATGAAAATCATAACAAATCGAAACGAAGTCCGATTCACACAAAACAAATTCCGGTGGTTTCCTCTTGACGAGCCAGTTCTTATTTATAGGATTCGACAGATGCCAAGTTCAAGGATTTACACTAATTGTTTAGGAGACCTGAATTGGAGTCTTGTAACTTGAAGGTTGTTAGGTTTTAAAACCATTTCCCATTAAGGTCCCGCCACACTAATAACCCAAAGGTATGACAAAGCTTCATAGTACAACTTTATAAAGATAAGTTTAATATTCAATTTTATCCTAATTACTTTATTTTTCCTTTCTTTTTCTTTTATTCACTTATTCTTTCAAAAAAGTGTTTGCTAAGGGACTAGCAAAGGTAAAGCGTAAAGGGATTATGAATCTGCATTTCATCGTATTTATTCATTTATTTTAGCTTAAAATCCCTTATAAAGAACTTGTATATATTGATAAATCTATATTCTTACAAACATGCATCTGTGTGTTAATATTATACATATATTATTATTTTAACCTAAAATAAATAAATAAATAAAGGAAAAAAAAGAAAATAAGAATAGATTGTATATATACAATAGACACAAGCTGACCTGAACCCGGAGAGAAGGTCAAGACTTAACCTGATCGGCTAGGAATAAAGTAGTGGGAGATAGGGTCAAAAAATATTTTGTAAATACTTTTATGTATATATTTGTCTAAAACTTACACTATTTTATCTGTTCATATATTGACCTCAGATTAAATAATCATCAAAACAAAAGTTGTAAATAAAAATGTTTTCTAAATAATAAAAATAATTGTAAAATAAAATCATGTACAGAATAAAGATAATTACACTCGGAAAAAGCCGTAAAGCGATAAGTGAAAAACCGATTCCGGCTCCATATGAAATCGAATTGAATCAAACTCACTTCCATTGTATTCTAAATCAAATTATCTTTAAAATGGTAGTAACTTCTTATTTTTTGTAGTTACGGTTTGAAAAACGATTTTTTGGGGTGGTTTTTGTAATTTTACCATTTATTTATTGTATATATATATATATATCCATATTTAGTTTTATCCATATCGCCACCGCCCATCCTCCGTCGACCACTGGTCTCTTGCGCCATCACCGCCATCACCAGAAGCCACGCTCGTCAATCCCCAACCACCTTGAAGCTCCTCCGCTGCCTGGAGAAGACCACCATAGCGAGTGCCACCTGCGCAAGGTCCACCTCCACCTGGAGGAATCCCCGTCGCCTTCTGTCGATCTCCACCTTATCGCATAGAGGATAAGAATACCATCCTCCGCAGATCGCCCGCTGACCTCTGTTCGACAATAGTGAACCTCAATATCGTAGCCCACCACGCTAGAACCTTCTCCTCGTGGACACATGCCACCTCCGATCACTATCAGCTGCAACCCGCAATCAGATCCACATCACTGCCTGCATCGCCCTGCTCGACCTAGGCGCAGCACCTCCAGCCTATGTCGTTCGTCGCGACATCGTCATCCATCTACTGGAGCGGATCTGCCCCGATCACCGTCACCTTCGACGTTGCTTGGAGAGAAGGATGGGCAGCGCGCCTCCCTTGGAAAAAGAACGACGGCAGATTGCCCTCTCCCCTTTTTGATTTCAATCAAAGCCTTCCATCTGGGCTCTAGATCTAAGGGTCCAAAACGCGTCACGTCACCTCATTGAAATTTTTTAATGAAATTTCAATAAAGCCCATAGATTTCTCGAAATTGCAAATAAGCCCGTACCAGAGATTGAGCACGTGCCTTGCACGCACCATCTGGGTAAATTGCAACAAATCCCTTCATTTAATTTCCTGTTATTTTTTATGCAAAAACTTTAAATTTTACATTTCAATCCATGTATAACAGACATTTATTTTGCTTGTTCTTGTCATTGAAATAAATATTTTTATTACTCAATAAATTCTTGCAAAAATCATGTTATATTCCTGATTTGTGTCTCTTCTTAGTGTAGTTTTCTCATTACATTTTAGTATCCTTTTTATTATAAAAAAATCATTCGCATTTTTCACTATTTGAAATTTAGAAAATCATAAAAATTCAAATATTGCTTAAAAAATTCTAAAAAAAAGATTAGCTTCCTTTTTGTATATTTAATTTTCTATCCAATTTTCATGCATTAACTATTTTTAAAACTCAAAAAAAAAATGCAAACTACTAAAAAATCTGAAAAATCATATAAAATTGTACAAAAATCCAAAAATAGTGATTCCACTTCTTGTTTGTAGATAATCCATCATAGTTTTTAGGGAAAATATATTCAGTTTTTAGTTTATTTTATATTTTAAATTGAAAAATAATACCGTCTATTCACTATTTGCATTATTCCCTATTTTTATTCATTTTAAAAATCCTAAAGGAATATAAAATTATCTAAAAAAATTACAAAAATAGTAAAAAAAATCATCAAAACATAAAAATATTTTCTTATACATTTTTTTTTCATTTTTATCATATTTAAAAATCCAAAAAATTGCATCTCTTTGATGTATAAATTTTCTTTAAAAATTAAATATTTTGAATCTTAAAATTTTGCAAAACTAAAAACCAATAAAAAATAAAAATAAAAAAACAAAAAAATATAAATAAAAAATAAAAAATACCACAACCTAGAATAGTGTTCATGGGATTCCTTTATTTATTTCATTGATTTCTCATTGATATAATAACCCTCAGGATTGTAGCCTCCCTGAGTTCGATCTTGTTGTTATACATGTAAATAAAATAGTAAAATTCTCTTGCTACACATTTTTGAAATTAATTTAGTTTGATAATAAATATTTTTTTGTTGAGGGATTATTTGGGTTGCAACGATACACGACGCATTTATTTTCAAAAATAGAAACCTGAAGATCTCGACCAACAGTACTCAAACCAACTCCAGGTAACTCTATTGCCTGAGGTCAATTCCATTCCACTCACACTACAAGATCGGAACCCCGAACACTATATTCGCTTCTTCACATGTCCCATCCCGTCCAACATATTTCACTCACTATTCTCACCCTTACGGACTAGCATATACGATATCCATTAACTCCCTGATTAATGTTCTGTATAAAAGATGAGAAATTGCTGAAAGTAGAGAATACTAGCAGACAACTCTTCTTGAACTTCCATATTTTACAGATGTTGGGAGAGGTCACATTCACACTCCATTATCTCAGACTATGAACCAAAGACAATTAATAGTCGGCAAGCATACCTTAGAGTACTAGATGGAAAGGCGGGCATAAAAAAATCTTCTAGAATTTAATATACCTCAGTGATCAATCCCACCCTAATTAACCTTCATCAAGCCCATTCGACCTAGATCCTCCATTTTTAGGGACTGAACCTGGGACTTCATTCCATAGTACACCTTTTGTCATCGCAAAGCGAGTTCTGGCTAATGTCGGTCGCATGGTTGATCCATGCTTACCCAGATTCTGAGATCCATCGTAATGGGACCTATATTTTTTCCCAAATTTTGCTCTGATCCAGTGTCCAAATGAGATGAAAGAGCACTCTATATTATAGTCATTCAAACATTTCCAAAAAGTCCAAGAACACCAAAATCCGAGTTCGAAAGCTCGAGTTATGACCATTTTAGTGAGACTAGGTCAGTCTCCATTTTAAATCCGAACCAAGATCCGAGTCTGGATTTGTACCAAATAAAAGCAACTTTTTCTTGCCTCTAAGACCTAACCCTTAGAGCTGTCACCTCCCATTCCCTCATCTCGCCGGATCACCATCGAAGCTCGTTGGAGTGCATCGGATCGCCAATCTGAAGCCACCACTGCATAGAGGAGATCAAGGTGATCCTCATGTACGGGTGCTCATCATCGACGATGACCCGTACGTGCTGAGGTATTGATGATGTTAGTTTTGAGGTAATGATTTCAATCCTCCTTGCTGCTGGTTTCCATGCTATTTGATTGACCTATGTGCTTCAAATTCAAAGAACCGTAGATCTTTTTGTGTCGTACTTTATTGCGATCCTTTGTGCATCGTATCATATCGCCTATTGTATATATGTGATTAAATGCATAGTGGATAAACATTAGGATCTAGGGATGCATTGAAACACTGATATATTTCAATATTGGTGTTATTTATATGGCACAAGTTGGTTCCTTCTTGCATTTCTCTCTGCTCACTACGCTTAGTAGCATAGCTGAAAAAGTTATGCTTAGGTGGACTATTTAATTTTTATTTCCTTTCATAACTCCTTATTTTATTATGAATCGAAGGACCATATTCTCAGATACTGCACATTCACATATGTAGACTTTCAATGGTAGGAACATGATGTGAATGGAGAGGTTTTCTAGATTTTTAGGAAGTCTTTACTTTCTTTATATTCGTTTCCCGTTAAGAATAGCATGGCGAATATCATGATCCAAAACCAATGAAATTTCCTTGAGATATTCTATTGCTATGTAGAACAACCTTAGACAACTCAGACTAAAACTCTAATTGTTCTTTCTCATGTTCGAACTTTGCACAACCATAGATCACATAATATCCAAATTATGTGTTATGAATCGGCTATAGATGGCGTCTCAAAACTCACATGTCATTTTTGACGCTATGAATTGGGGTATTTGTAACTTTCATTTAGTTAAGCATGTAAGCTTGTTGTGTCTGGAAAGGAATACCTTGATACTTCTTGACATGGATATGTATTGAATCCAATAGAGATCATTCATTGTTTGTATCCATGCATAAAGTTTGGATTAATGTCATTTCCAACCAGTATTAGAGTTGTGCCATGTTTAGGAGCATTTTTTCTTCAAAATTTATAAGTAGACCAAAGAATGTGTCTTTCCTCTAAAATATCCGAATCCCTTTTATCACTAGCATTGATTATATATGTGGTGATTATCATTCCAGTGAAGCGATATTTCATGGTGATCGGGTAGTTAGAGTTAGGTGCCTCAAGGGATTGGGCATGAACCCTTGGGGCCCCGGGTAGAAACTTAAGCACCACAAAGAATTCAACACTTGCATTGGTTTGGTGACATGTTGCTTGGAATACTGAGTCACCATGCGGTGTTTAGCCTCAGTACTTGCGTGCCTTTAGCCCAATGCTTTGAGAGCGAGCCAAGTAGCCATGGTTGGTTGTTTAGTGTTTCTCTTGTTCACTAACACTCATGTACTGGTTGATGTAGTCCACATTTATTGGTATTCGGGGTGGGAGTAGTAAGAGGTGAGTCTAATGATATGTAGTTAATGAAGTTGAGAATGAAATACAGATCTCTTGTACATAAGGAGGATCGTGATAGTCATGGAAATTCCGACTATGGTTTCATGATCTTAGTAATCGGTGCCCTGACTCGTGCCTTATATGTAAATCCTTGAACTCATCTATATCTTGAATCCTATATCATAAGATCTGGCTCGTCAAGAGGAAACCAATGGAATTTGTTTCGTGTGAATCGGACTTCGTTTCGATTTGTTATGATTTTCGGAAGAAGAAGTAAGGAGGTTTAAGACGTCATTAACTCTTAATGTCCGTCATTAAGACTACTTAAATATGATTAAAGAAAACTGCTAATAGATTGAGGATCGTTAATGACCATTAACGAACACTAATCAATGGTTAGCAAAGGTTAAGCGCAAGCCGCGAAGGTTAAATCACAATTAGTAAAAGTTAATCACGATTAGCACTAATTAAGCGTTACTGGCGAATCTAGGGTCTTCTGGATAGTTCTAACTTAAGCCCTAAGTTTCGGATAAGTTTTGGCCAAAACCATGGGCTGCTAACCACAGTAAAGGTCCAAACCATGGTTTTCTAACCATAGTTAACGGTTTTCTAGGGCCTATAAATAGCTCCCCCCACCCATTCATTCTCTACGATTTCCACTACCACGACCACCTCAAGGGCTAGGGTCGAGAGGTCGGGAGGAGAAGTGGGAGGAGAAGAAGGAGCGCTAGAGAAGCGCTATCGGGAGAACGATGAGGAGGAAGGTACGATCATCTCTTTGTTTGCTTCGTAAGCTAGTTTTCAATTCATGTTCTTTTTCCAATTTTTTTATCGATTCATCTTTGTTTCCGATTCATTTTCTGTTGTGGTTCGAGGAGAAATCTGTGTAACACCCTATTTAGGTACGGACGGCTATGCACGTCAATGAACCCTATGATTTGTCACACCTTCACTCACCTAAGACACGTGGTGTCTACTGATTCTCCATCACTTGTAGTTTGGTTATATTCTTTCAGTTTCCTTGTTGTTTTCCTCTCGATGATTTTATAGAGGAAATTCTTTCTGTTTTTTCTTCTAAAATACGTCCCGATATAAGGGATAACTCTGCCGAATTTTTTATAAAAATATGTCCCGATATAAGGGGAAACTCTGCCGAAATTTTTCTAGAAATATCACCCTGTATAAGAGGAAGCTCTATTGAAATTTCAAAAGAAATTATGTTCTTTGCATTCTTCGTGTGTTCTTCGCATTCTTTGTGTTCTTCATTCGTTCTTCACGATCTTTGCACGTTCTTAGCGTCTTTGATATGAAAATGAAATTCCATCATCTCAGGAGCTATAAATCATCCTTTTGAAAAAGAATCATGATAAAGCACTGCATACGAGAGAGAGAGCTCGATTCATAACGAAATCCTTCCTTTTGTTGTTGAGTTTTCATATGAGATCGTTGAGATTTTTGTATTTATGCTCCTTGCTATGAAGAACCCTAATCGGATTATTTTTGAGGAAGTAGGAAAGGTTGCTTTATGATTTCAACTAAAATAAGGTATAAGCATCGAATGGTTGGAGCGGTTTGGAAAGTTAGGGTTTGGAAGTTAAAATAAGCATGAATACGAGTATATAAATATATGAATTCATATATGTGTAAGTTTATACTCAGTATTTATGTTTAAGTAAATCTAAGGCTTAACAAAGACATTACATCAAGGGAATTAATGTGTTTTGAGTTGGTACCTGAAAAGGATTGAGTCTTACGTTAAGAATGACTGGAGTAGAACTACAGGTCAAGCTCGCAACCTATACGTTTGTCGGATGAAACCCGTATTGGCCTAACCTTCCTAGATGGTACACAGTTGCCCTGTTATGATAAGTGCACTCAAAATGAATGATTTGCAATGCCTGGTACCGGGAGACAATATATTCGGGCTGAATGACGAAAGATGTGGTCGTGCCATGTGGAGGCATGGGTGGTTTAATAGCATCTGGGTCACGATAACATGTTGTTTTAAAGCCGCTAGTTATGTGATTAAAGGTTATCCTGAGGTTTTAAGAAACTGGATCCTCGAGGACGGTGTGCTCCTTTGTTTGTCATGCTGAGGGTTTAAGACCCTGGTTAATAAAAGAAAAGGAAATTGTCAGGTTAGTATTGGAGGATTGGTCGAGGCGACGTGCAGCGACATAAGCTTACAAGATCAACGTAATCTCCAATCCCGAAGTGTCCACAGCTTCAGAGTCTATATAGCAGTGAGGTAATTCCCTGGACTAATCCCTGATGTGGAATAGAAAGGAATATGACTTAAATAAATAAGAAGGGATGAAACTTTTTTTGTGAAAATAAGTTTTGAAAAAAAATTACGTCATTTGTTTGCTTTTCTCTAATTCATTACTTAGCATTCGCTAATTGTTATCCTATGATTTATGGAAAACCCAACAGGTGTCAATCAGTCATCGCAAGGATTTTAGTAATCCAGCCAACTAACATAGTAGCCATCCATCCAGTCGTAGTAGCTTTAATCTATAAGATAGTTGGTAATCATTTTGCGTATTTCCTTTCGAGCTGATGTACATGTAAATGGTTATAGTGGGATAATGTATCATGTGAACTATATATTGTGAATGGAGAAGTGTTCAAATACTTCCTTTTGAGTATTTTTAATTGCAGTATGTTTCTGAATGGTAGTTGTGATTGCTAAATAAATTATTGCTGAGTAACCAGATCTTGATATGGGAGGATCCGATGACCCGGAATCAGGGTCGTGATAGGTTGGTATCAGACCTCGGTTATTCCAGTAATTTGCTCAATAATTGATAACTATGAGCGGTATTCAGAAACTAAGGTTGTCTTAAGATCCTTTGATCTTAGTAAGTGACTGCAGTACCATTCAAAGACATTGTCCCTTATGTATATCATGCTAAAATGAATAGGACCAAACCTTTGGCATTGACTTATCGCAGGATCATGGCAGACCAAGACATGTCTAGGCAATTAGTGGCTATAATGACAATGCTCCAAGAAATAGGGAAAAGTGGCATTGCATTAGAGTAGAGACTCAATGCCACAAAGAGATATCAAAGTCATCCAGACCGTGAATGCTAGAGCTAAGGGTAATGTTCATCCTTCTTAGGAAGAATCTAGTTACGAAACTCCATGGAGTAGACACCTACTCCTATCAGAGGAGGCATGTATAAGGTCCTACTTAGGCAGAAAAAATTTTGCTTGAATCCTACCGTAAATATAAGATGTTGATAGAAGTACAAAACCATTATTTGATTAAAAGACAAGGAGGGAAAGTATTCACAATCCAAGAGATCTTAGATGACTATGTGATATAGATTGTAGGACATCATTTACCAATTTCTCTACTACTTATTGACATATGAATAACTTTAATCTCATCATGGGTATGGACTGGCTAGAAATGCATCATGCATGCCTTGACTGTTTTCAGAAGATAGTAACTTTTCACCTTCCTAACTCGATAGAGTTCCAGTTCATTGGAAAGACATCCGGTGATAATATTAAATACATATCTACTTTAAAGGCACAACAGTTGTTAGAGCAAGGGTGCCAGTGCTATGTAGCTTACGTAACCACTACATCAGGGTCAGACAGAATGATAGAAGATGTACCTATAGTGTGCGAGTTTCCTGATGTATTTCCAGAGGAACTACCTGGATTACCATCTGAGTGAGAGATTGAGTTTGAAATCTCTCTCACACCAGATACTCAGCCTATCTCTATTCCTCCATATAGGATGGCCCCATCTAAGTTGCGAGAGTTAAAGTAGAGTTACAAGAACATATTGATAAAGGATTCATTTGTCCTAGTACTTCACCATGGGGTGCACTTGTCTTGTTTGTGAGGAAAAAGGATGGATCAATGCGGCTGTGCATCGACTATAGACAGTTAAATAAGAAGCCAGTAAAGAACAAGTATCCTCTACCAAGAATAAATGATCTCTTTGACCAGTTGCAAGGTTCAACTGTGTATTTTAAGACTGACTTTAGATATGGATACCATCAGTTGAGGGTTGAAGATGCGGATATCCCCAAGATAACATTTTAAACTAGATATGGACATTATGAAATTTTACTTATGCCTTTCGGATTAACAAATGCCCCAGCAGCCTTCATGGATCTCATGAATAGAGTATTCAAGGAGTTCATAGATCACTTTGTAGTAGTCTTTATTGATGATGTGCTTGTTTACTCCAAGGATAAGTATCAGCATGAACACCATCTCCGGTAAGCACATGAAATACTAAGGAATAACAAAATGTATGCTAAATAAAGCAAATGTGACTTCTGGATGTCCGAAGTACTCTTAGGCCATTTTATTTCTGGGGAAGGTATATCAGTTGATCCTACAAAGGTTAGTGCATTGATGAGTTGGGAACGCCCGAAGACCGTCACAAAAATATGATCTTTTTTGGGCATAGATGAGTATTATAGAAGATTTGTGAAGGACTTTTCATGAATAGCATTTCCAATGACTAGGCTGACTCAAAAGAAGTTCCATTCATATGGTCTGACGCATGCAAAGCTAGTTTTCAGACACTGCAAGAATGCCTAACATATGCACCTATCCTTATTCTACCCTATGGAAGTGAAGGATTTACCATGTACACTGACACATCTAAAGAAGGACTTGGGACAGTTCTTATGAGACATGGTAAGGTAGTTGTGTATGCATCGCGACAGTTTAGGACACATGAAAAGAACTACCCGACACATGACCTTGAATTAGCTATCGTAGTTTTTGCTTTAAAGATATGGAGACACTACCTCTACAGTATTACTTTTGATATATTTACTGATCATAAAAGCTTGAAATATCTATTTGATCAAAAGGATCTTAATATGAGACAGAGACGGTGTCCAGAGCTATTAAAGGACTATGATTGCACCATCTCCTACCACCCCAGTAAGGGAAACGTCGTAGCAAATGCCCTTAGTAGAAGAACTCAATCACATGGGTTAGTGAGTTCTATCCACTTTTGGGGTGTACTAACAACATTAAGTGAATGGAAACCATTTGATAGTAGTGCCGATACTATAACTATTCCTCACCGATACAAACCAGAGATCTGAGATCGGATAAAGAAAAGACAGGAGGATGATCCCGTCCTTAAATACTTGAGATAACAACTTGAGAAGAATGAGATAGAGGGATTCCAGATACAAGATGAGTTATTATATAACCATCACAGAGTTTGGGTACCAAACAATCCTGAACTGAGGAAAGACATCTTACGTGAAGCGCGTTGCTATAGATTATCTATTCATCCAGGAATTACGAATATGTATAAAGATCTTCGTTAAAACTTTTGGTGTCCAAGAATGAAGAAGGATGTTGTTGAGTTTGTGAATTCATGTTTCACTTGCTAACAGGTAAAAGCTTTACACCAAAAGCCACCAGGATTGTTACAACCCCTCCCTATACCTGAGGAAATGGGAAAGCATTTCCATGGACTTCGTTACCGGCTTACCTCAGACGACTGGTGGAAAAGATACTTTATGGGTTATAATAGATCGCTTGACCAAGGTAGCACACTTTATTCCGTTAAGTTTATCTTCCACTCCAGATCAGCTTGTTGAGTTATATATTACACATGTGATCCGTCTCCATGGTATCCCAAAGGTGGTAATTTCCGATAGAGATTCACGATTCACCTCGCATTATTAGGAGGACTTCATGAAGGCCTTAGGCACACAGCTATGCTCGAGCACCACATATCATCCGCAAGCAGTTGGTCAATCAGAATGTACGATTCAAACTTTAGAGGATATGCTATGAGCATGTGCCTTAGAATGGAAAGGATCGTGGGTGAAACATTTGGCTTTTGCATAATTCACCTACAATAATAGTTACAATGCAAGTATTGGCATGACACGATTTGAAGCACTATATGGATGAAGAAGGTGTGCTACTCCTTTTTCTTGAAAAGAGGTCGGGATAAAGAACCTTTACGATTCAGATAGACTCCATGAGACACGAGAATCTGTAGAGCTTGCTCGAAAAAGACTAATAACTCTTCAGAGTCGCCAGAAAAGCTATAGTGATACCAGGCAAAGAGACCTTGACTTTGAGTAGGTGACTCTGTATTTCTCAAAGTATCGCTAATGAAGGGAGTTCAGAGGTTTGGCTTGTGTGGGAAGTTGGCACCTAGGTTCGTAGGTCCCTTTGAAATTATTCAACGGATTGGGAAAGTCGCATATAGACTAGCTCTTCCTCCACATCTTTCGGTAATACATGATGTTTTTCATGTATCAAATCTGAGAAAGTATATTAAGGATCCTGAGAATAAGATAAATTATTATGATCTACATGCTGAGCCAGACTTTACACGCCTAGAAGTACCTGCGAAAATACTAGACAGAGATATCAAGAAGTTGAGGAACAAAGAGGTACCTCTAGTTAAAGTGTTGTGGAGTAACTAAGAGTTTGAAGAAGCCACATGGGAACCTGAGGTAGAAATGAGAGAAAAAAATACCCGTACGTATTTCAACGATAACACTATGTATTGTGTATATCTTTATTATAAATGAAATGGAGCTCATTCTCTTTAAGGTTGATATGATTTCAACCCTTTTTAAGGTTGTTATGCCTGCATTTCTAATCTCAAGGACGAGACTTCCTTTAAGGTTGTTATAATTGTAAATCACTGAACTTGGCCGCCTCTCGTATCCTATATCATAACATCCAGCTCGTCAAGAGGAAACCAACGGAATTTGTTTAATGTGAATCAGACTTCGTTTTGATTTGTTATGATTTTCGGAAGAAATAGAAGTAAGGAGGTTTAAGACATCATTAATTCTTAATGATCATCATTAACACTAATTAAATACGATTAAAGAAACTAATGATGGATTGAGGATCGTTAATGACCATTGGTAAATACTAATCAATAGTTAGCAAAAGTTAAGCATGAAGCCATGAAGGTTAAATCACAATTAGTAAAAGTTAATCATGATTAGCACTAATTAAGCATCATTTCTAGAGTCTTATGATAGTTCTAACTTAAGCCCTAAGTTTCGGATAAGTTTTAGCCAAAACCATGGGCTGCTAAACTGTAGTTAAGGTGTAAACTATGGTTTCTAACCATGGTTAACGGTTTTCTGGAGCCTATAAATAGCCCCCCACCCATTCATTCTCTATGATTTCTACTACCACTACCACCTCATGGGCTAGGTTTGAGAGGTTGGGAGGAGGAGTGGGAGGCGACGAAGGAGCGCTAGCGAAGCGCTGTCGGGAGAACAAGGAGGAGGAATGTACGATTCTCTCTTAGTTTTCTTCGTAAGCTAGGTTTTTCTATTCATGTTCTTTTTCAGCTTTATTTTTCATTCACCTTTGTTTTCGATTCGTTTTCTATTGTGGTTTGAGGAGAAATTAGTGTAACACCCTACTTAGATGTGAGTGGCTATGCACGTCAGTGAACCCTGTGATTCGTCACACCTTCACTCACCTAAGACATGTGGTGTCTATCGATTCTCCACCGCTTGTTGTTTGGTTATATTCTTTCAGTTTACTTGTTGTTTTCTTCTCGGTGATTTTATAGAGGAAACTCTTTCTATTTTTTCTTTTAAAATATTGTCCCGATATAAGGGAAAACTCTACCAAAATATTTATAAAAATATGTCCCAATATAAGGGGAAACTCTGTCGAAATTTTCCTAAAAAAATCACCCCCTATAAGGGGAAGCTCTGCTGAAATTTCAAGAGAAATTATGTTCTTTGTGTTCCTCGTGTGTTCTTCGCATTCTTCATGTTATTCGTTTGTTCTTCACGATCGTGGCACATTCTTAGCATTTTTGATATGAAAATGAAATTCGATCGTTTCAGGAGTTGTAAAATATCCTTTTGAAAAAGAATTATGATAAAGCATTGCATACGAGAGAGAGAGAGAGAGCTTGATTAGGTAACGAGATCCTTCCTTTTGTTGTTGGGTTTTCATATGAGATCGTTGAGATTTCTGTATTTATGCTCCTAGCTACGAATAACCCTAATTTTGTTATTTTTTAGAAAGTATGAAAGGTTACTTTGTGATTTCAACTAAAATAAGGTCTAAGCATCAAATGGATGCAGTGGTTTGGAATGTTAGGGTTTGGAAGTTAAAATAAGCATAAATATGAGTATATAAATATATGAATTAACATATGCATATGTTTATACTCAGTATTTATGTTTATCCAAATCTATGGCTTAACGGAGGAATTACATCATGGAAGTTGATGTGTTTTGAGTTGGATCCTGAAAAGGATTGTGTCTTACATTAAGAATGATTGGAGTAGAACTACAGGTCGGACATGCAACCTTTAGGTTTGTCGGAAGGAACCCGTATTGGTGTTGTCCTACCTAGGTGGTACATGGTTGCCCTGTTATGATAAGTGCACATGAAATGAATTATTTGCAATGCGTGGTATCGAGAACCAATTTATTCGGGTTGAACGACGGAAGATGTGGTCGTGTATGTGGAGGCACAGGTGGTACAATAGCGGTTGGATCACGATAACATGTTGTTTTAAAGCTGTTAGGTTATGTGATTAAAGGTTAGCCTGAGGTTTTAAGCAACCGGATCCTCGAGGACAGTGTGTTCCTTTGTTTGTCAGGCTGAGGGTTTGAGACCCTGGTTAATAAAAGAAAAGGAAATTGTCATGGTAGTATTGAAGAATTGCTTGAGGCAGCGTGCGACGACATAAGCTTACAAGATCAACACAATCTCTAATCCCGAAGTGTCCACAGCTTTAGAGTCCATATATGGTGAGGTAATTCCCTGGACTAATCCCTGGCGTAGAATAGAATGGAATAAGACTTAAATTAATGAGAAGGGATGAAACTTTTTGGACTAATCCCGAAGTCCTTGCTTTTCTCTTCTTTGTTACTTAGAATCCGCTAATTGTTATCCAATGATTTATAGAAAATCCAACAGGTGTCGGTGAGCCATAGCAAGGACTTTAGTAATCCACCCAAGTAACATAGTAGCCATCCAGGCAGTCGTAGTAGCTTTAATCTATAAGGTTGTTGGTAATCTTTTTGTGTATTTCCTTTCGAGCTGATGTACATGTAAATGGTTATAGTGGGACAATGTATCATGTGAACTTTATATTCAATGGAAAAGTGTTGAAATATTTCCTTCTGAGTATTTTTAATTGTAGCCTATTTCCGAATGGTAGTTGTGATTGTTAATTACATTATTGCTGAGTAATCAGATCCAGATATGGGAGGATCTGATGACCCGAAATTGGGGTCATGATAGGTTGGTATCAGAGCCCAGCTACTCTAGTAATTTACTCAATAATTGATAACTATGAGCGGTATTCAAAAACTAAGGTTGTCTCAAAATCCTTTGATATTAATAAGTGGTTGCAATACCATTCACAAGTCATTGTCCATTATGTACATCATGCTAAAACGTATAGGACCTAACCTTTGGCCTTGACTCATCCCATGATCATGGCAGACCAAGACATGTCTAGGCAATTAGTGGCTATGATGACAATACTCCAAGAAATAAGGTAAAGTTGGTACTGCATTAGAGTAGAGACTCAATGCCATAATGAGAGATCAAAGGCATCCAGACCCGTGAATACTAGAGCTAAGGGTAATGTTCATCATTCTTAGGAAGAATCTAGTTACGTAATTAAATGGAGTAGACCCCTACTCTTATCAGAGGAGCCATGTATAAGTTCCTACTTAGGTAGAAAAAATTTTGCTTGAATCCTACTGTAAATATAAGATTTCGATAGAAGTACAAAACCATTATTTGATTAAAGAACAAGGCGGTAAAGTATTCATAATCCAAGATACCTTAGATAACTACGTGATATAGATTGTAGGACATCATTTACCATTTTCTCTACTACTTATTGAAATATGAATAACTTTGATCTCATCCTGGGGATGGACTGGCTAGAAAGGCATCATGCATGCCTTGACTATTTTCAGAAGACAGTAACTTTTCACCATCCGAACTCGATAGAGTTCCAGTTCATTGGAAAGACATCCAATGATAATATTGAATACATCTCTACTTTGAAGGCACAACCGTTGTTGGAGAAAGGATGCCAAGGCTATTTAGCTTACGGAACCACTACATCAGGGTCAGACAAAATGATAGAAGATGTACCTATAGTGTGTGAGTTTCCTGATGTATTTCCAGAGGAACTACCAGGATTACCACCTGAGCGAGAGATTGAGTTTGAAATCTCTCTCACACCCGATACTCAGCCTATCTCTATTCCTCCATATAGGATGGCCCCAGCTGAGTTGCGAGAGTTAAAAGTAGAGTTACAAGAACTGTTAGATAAAGGATTCATTCGTCCTAGTACTTCGCCATAGAGTGCACATGTCTTGTTTGTGAGGAAAAAAGATGGGCCAATGCGGTTGTGCATTGACTATATATAATTAAACAAGAAGATAGTAAAGAACAAGTATCCTCTGCCAAGAATAGATGATCCCTTTGACCTGTTGCAAGGTTCAACTGTGTATTCAAAGAGTTACTTAAGATCTAGATACCATCAGTTGAAGATTAAAGATGCGGATATCCCCATGACAGCCTTTCGAACTAGATATGGACATTATGAATTTTTAGTTACGCCTTTTGGATTACAAATGCCCCAACAACCTTCATGGATATTATGAATAGAGTATTCAAGGAGTTCTTAGATCACTTCGTAGCAGTCTTTATTGATGATGTGCTTATTTTCTCCAAGGATAAGTATCAACATGAACACCGTATTCGGCAAGCACTTGAAATATTAAGGAATAACAAAATGAATGCTAAATATAGAAAATATGACTTTTGGTTGTCCGAAGTGTCCTTCTTAGGCCATGTTATTTCTGGAGAAGGTATATCTGTTGATCCTACAAGGGTCCGGGCAGTGATGACTTGGGAACATCCGAAAACTATCACAGAAATACGATCTTTTTTTGGTTTAGCTGGGTATTATAGAAGATTTGTGAATGGCTTTTTACGAATAGCATTGCCAATGACTAGGCTGACTCAAAAAGAAGTTCCACTCATATGGTCTGATGCATGCAAAGCTAGTTTTTAGACACTGTAAGAGTGCCTAACATCTAAACCTATCCTTACTCTTCCCTCTGGGAATGAAGGGTTTACAGTGTACACTGACGCATCTAAAGAATGACTTCGGACAGTTCTTATGCAACATGGTAAGGTTGTTGTGTATGCATCGCGACAGCTCGGGATACATGAAAAGAACTACCTGACACATGACCTTGAATTAGCTGCCGTAGTTTTCATTTTGGATATATGGAGACACTACCTCTATGGTATTACTTTTGAAATATTCATTGATCATAAAAACTTGAAATATTTATTTGATCAGAAAGAGCTTAATATGAGACAGAGACAGATGCTAGATCTATTAAAGGACAATGATTGCACCATCTCCTACCACCCCAACAAGGGGAACATCGTAGCAGATGCCCTTAGTAGAAGAACTCATTCACATGGGTTGGTGAGTGCTATCCACTTCTGGGGTATACTAACAACGTTAAGTGAATGGAAATCATTTGATAGTGGTGTTGATACTATAACTATTCCTCACCGATACCAACCAGAGATCTGGGATAGGATAAAGAAATGACATGAGGATGATCTAGTCCATAAAGACTTGAGACAGCAACTTGAAAAGAATGAGATAGAGGGATTCCAGATACAAGATGAGTTATTATATAACCATCACCGAGTTTGGGTACCATACACACCTGAACTGAGGAAAGACATCTTACGTGAAGTGCATTGCTCTAGATTATCTATTCATCCAAAAATTATGAAGAATTAAGGATCTTCATTCATATTCTTGGCGGCTAGGAATGAAGAAGGATGTTGCTGAGTTTGTAAATTCATGTTTCACTTGCCAACATGCAAAAGCTTCATACCAAAAGCCACCAGGATTGTTACAACCCCTCCCTATACATGAGTGGAAATGAGAAAGCATTTCCATAGTCTTCGTTACTGGTTTACCTTAGATAACTGGTGGTAAAGAAAGTATATGTTTTATAATAGATCGCTTGACCAAGTTAGCACACTTTTTTCCGATAAGTTTATCTTCCACTCCATATCAGCTTGTTGAGTTATATATTACACATGTGATCCGTCTCCATGTTATCTCAAAGGAGGTAATTTCCGATCGAGATTCACGATTCACCTCACACTATTGGGAGAACTTCATGAAAGCCTTTGGCACACAGCTATGCTTGAGCACTGCATATCATCCACAAACAGATGGTCAATAAGAACATACGATTCAGACTTTAGAGTATATGCTACGAGCAAGTGCCTTAGAATGGAAAGGATCATGGGTCAAACATTTGCCTCTTGCGGAATTCACCTACATTAATAGTTACCATGCATGTATTGGCATGGCACTGTTTGGAGCACTATATGGATGAAGGTGTACTACTCCTTTATCATAGCAAGAGGTCGGGATAAAGAACCTTTATGATTCAGATAGACTCCAGGAGACACGGGAATCTGTAGAGCTTGCTCGAAAAACACTAAAAACTACTCAGAGTCACCAGAAAAGCTATAGTGATACCATGCGAAGAGACCTTGAGATTGAGGTAGGTGACTTTGCATTTCTCATAGTATCTCCTATGAAGGGAGTTCAGAGGTTTGGCTTATGTGGGAAGTTGGCACCCAGGTTCGTGGGTCCCTTTGAAATTATTAAACAGATTGGGAAAGTCGTATATAGACTTGCACTTCCTCCACATCTTTCGGCAATACAAGATGTTTTTCATGTATCAAATCTGAGAAAGTATATTAAGGATCCTGAGCATAAGATAAACTATGATAATCTGCATGTTGAGCCAGACTTCACATACTTAAAAATACCTGTGCAAATACTAGACAAAGATATAAAGAAGTTGAGAAACAAAGAGGTACCTCTAGTTAAAGTGTTGTGGCGAAACTGAGAGTTTGAAGAAGCCACATGGGAACCTGAGGTCGAAATGAGAGAAAAATACACCTACTTGTTTGAATGATAAAACTATGTACTGTGTATATCTTTGTTATAAATGAAATGATGTTCATTCTCTTTAAGATTGTTATGGTTTCAATCCTCTTTAAGGCAGTTATACCTGCATTTCTAGTCTCGAGGACGAGACTTCCTTTAAGGTTGTTATAATTGTAAATCCTTGCACTTGGTTGTCTCTCGGATCCTATATCATAAGATCCGGCTCGTCAGGATGAAACCAACGGAATTTGTTTCGTGTGAATCGGACTTCGTTTCGATTTGTTATGATTTTCGGAAGAAATATATGTAAGGAGATTTAAGACATCATTAACTCTTAATGACCTCCATTAAGACTAATTAAATACGATTAAAGAAACTAATGATGGATTGAAGATTATTAATGAACAATAGCGAACACTAATCAATGGTTAGCAAAAGTTAAGCGCAAGTTGCAAAGGTTAAATCACAATTAGTAAAAGGTAATCACAATTAGTGTTAATTAAGCGTCATTAGCGAATCTAGAGTCTTCTGGATAGTTTTAACATAAGTTCTAAGTTTCAGATAAGTTTTGGACAAAATCATGGGTCGCTAACCGTGGTTTAGGTCTAAACCATGATTTGCTAATCATGGTTAACGGTTTTCTGGAGCCTATAAATACCCCCCATCCATTCATTCTATACGATTTCCACTACCACTACCACCTCAAGGGCTAGGGTCGAGAGGTCGGGAGGAGGAGTGGGAGGCGAGGAAGGAGCACTTAGTAAAGCACTGCCTGGAGAACGAGGAGGAGGAAGGTACGATCCTCTCTTAGTTTGCTTCGTAAGCTAGGTTTTTCGATTCATGTTCTTTTTCCAGCTTTGTTTTTGATTCATTTCTGTTTACGATTCATTTTTTGTTGTGTTTCAAGGAGAAATATTTGTAATACCCTACTTGGGTGTGGGCGGCTATGCACGTTAGTGAACCCTGTGATTCATCACACCTTCACTCACCTAAGACGTATGGTGTCTATCGATTCTCCATCGCTTGTACTTTGGTTATATTCTTTCAATTTCCTTTTGTGTTTCCTCTCAGTGAGTGTATAGAAGAAACTCTTTCTATTTTTCTTTTAAAATATGTCCCGATATAAGGGGAAACTCTGCTGAATTTTTCCTAGAAATATCCCCCCTTATAAAGGGAAGCTCTATTGAAATTTCAAGAGAAATTATGTTCTTCATGTTCCTCATGTGTTTTTCATGTTCTTCGTTCATTCTTCGCGATCTTGGCACGTTCTTAGCATTTTAGATATGAAAATAAATTCGATCGTTTCAGAAGCTATAAATCATCATTTTGAAAAAGAATCACGATAAAGCACTGCATACGAGAGAGAGAGAGAGGGCTTGATTTGGTAACGAAATCCTTCCTTTTGTTGTTGGGTTTTCATATTAGATTGTTGAGATTTATGTATTTATGCTCCTTCCTACGAAGAACCCTAATTTGGTTATTTTTGAGATAGTATGAAAGGTTGCTTTATGATTTCAACTAAAATAAGGTCTAAGCATCGAATGGATGCGATGGTTTGGAAAGTTGGGTTTGGAAGTTAAAATAAGCATAAATATGAGTATATAAATATATGAATTAATATATGTTTAATTTTATACTCAGTATTTATAAAGTTTAGCCTGGGATTTTAAGCAACCGAATCCTCGAGGATGGTGTGCTCCTTTGTTAGTCAGGCTGAGGGTTTGACACCCTGGTTAATAAAAAAAGGAAATTATCAGGGTAGTATTTGAAGGATTGGTTGAGGCGACATGCGGGGTATAAGCTTACAAGATTAACGCAATCTCCAATCCTGAAGTGTCCACAGCTTCGGAGTCCATATAGTGGTGAGGTAATTCCCTGGACTAATCCCTGACATGGAATAGAAAGGAATAGAACTTAAAAATGAGAAGGAATGAAACTGTTTGTGATAACAAGTTTTTAAAAAAATACACCATTTATTTGTTTTTCACTTCTTCGTTACTTAGCATTCGCTAATTGTTATCCTATGATTTATGGAAAACCCAACAGGTGTCAGTGAGCCAACGTAAGGACTTTAGTAATCAAGCCAACTAACATAGTAGCCATCCAGATAGTCGTAGTAGCTCTACTCTATAAGGTAGTTGGTAATCTTTTTGTGTATTTCCTTTCGAGCTGATGTACATGTAAATGGTTATAGTGGGACAATGTATCATGTGAACTTTATATTGTGAATGGAAAAGTGTTGAAATACTTCCGTCTAAGCATTTTAATTGTAGTCTATTTCTGAATGGTAGTTGTGATTATTGAATAAATTATTGTTGAGTAACCAGATCCGGATATGGGAGGATCCGACGGCCCAGAATTGGGGTAGTGACATTATGTCACTGTGAACTTTTACCTGTGGGTAGTGGACTTGGGCGATTCGCAATAATCCACGGGCTAGAATTCAATTTAGGAATCAGAGTTAAGGTTTGGTAAGTGAAGCGAAGTGGACGTGTTGGAAGCATAGTTAGGATGCATTGTACCCCACCACATGCCCTTGGAGGCACCCCAACCTCATATCCCTCTTATTGCCTTAGAGTCATAGTGTGAGGTCTCACATGGACCAAGACCGCAGACTATCCATGAAGCTTGGGTTATGCAAGGCAAATGAGAATGAGCAGATATTTTCTTTGTGAGGACGGTTTACCTAGTTATTTTATTTTGCACACTTCTTTTGTACCTTACTCGTAGTTTTTGCATCATAATGGGCATATTTTCTCGTAGCATACCTTTGGTTGGATCTGCAGGTCCTCAGAAGCAGCCACAATAATGAGCGGCCACTGATTTGTTGGAGTTTATTTTTGGGATAGCTACAGTTTTGTGATATAGTAGTTACCTTTATTGTTTACACTTGTATCTTTTACTACTTTTACTTACCTTGTTGGTCTAAGAGACAATGAGATGTAATATGTATGCATGGGCAAGTCTCTAAATGAAGAGACCTCCTGCCTCAAGTCCGATCCAATGGAGGAGATGCTTGCAAGCGCATTGATGAAATGTGTGCTCCTTGCAATCCATGTTGATAATCCAAGCGGCGAATCTCCTAATCTCGTCACACGAGATCCGACGTCATCTTCACGGGCGAGGTGCATCGAAGAAGACGGAGATCCACGAGTGGTCGAAGCGGCAGTGCGACGACATAGCGGCAACGACGATGATCCTCTCTAGGTCATAATGTAAACGACCACATGTTGAGAGAGAGGAATTGTAGAGAATTAGAGAGAGAGAGAGCATATGTTGTCCTCTTGTCGTTGTAACTTGAAGAGAAAGGGGTGCCTCTTCTTATATAATATTTTGGGAGTCCATGGATCCTAATCCATGGACAACACAAATCAATGGATGAGATCGATTTGTGTTTCTTTCAATGGTCATGATTTTGTTGTTAAAAACACAGAAAAAATTAATTTAACTTAAATTAAATATATTTAATAATAATCAATAAAATTTAATTTCAACTAAATCAATTATCTATGGAGATGACTAGGAAAGAGGGAGACATCCCCCAATAAAGGGGGTGGACGACCACTAACTCCTATTAGGAGTTGTGGCCGTCCACCCTCCCAATATGGAAGGGTGGACTCCTTCCTCCTATTATCATTGAATCCAATATTCCACTATATCTCTAACTTTTGCAACAACACTTAGCTGCAAATTATCCCATAAAAATAAATCCAATTTATTTTGTTAACACTGCAATCATGCCATTGAAAATTTGTGAATCACATTGACAATCCAAAATAAAATGTAAATTATAATCAGGTTGGAGATCATCTCTTAATAATTATTTGACGGTGTTTGATGAGTCCTCAATCTAACTCTTTTGATATTCATCCAAGCACTAGCCTCTGCGATTCAACAATTGAAATAACAGTTGTATGATCATTATGATGGCTATGATACATAACCCTAATTGTACTAAGGGACCTATTATGCAAATTAATTATTCTTCATTTCAGATCAGGGAATGGTATTTGTAATAACATTTTACTGCATAATGGTTTGCCATGGGCTCGCATGTCTAACAATCTCCCACTAACCCAAAGAGCCATAGGGGCGAATCTTTAAAACCACACTCATGTGACAATCATAAGCTATTCAGTATAGCTAGGTAAGCTGATCAGTCACTCTGTTCTAGAGAGACGACGCCAATTCCTTTTACGACACTTGCATATCCCCCAGTAACAGTGCTCGCATCCAAGGCAAATGTTGCATCTTATGCAACCAATACTCAATCTTGTTAGTTATAGTGTTCTTGACACTACAACTCAATAATTATAACAACCAGTGTGTATTTTCCATTATCCTTTTCAGAATACTCATATCCTGGAGATCTCTATTTCCTAAGGTATTCTAAGTTAAGACCTTATTAGATCACTATCTATAAAGTCTTAAGATCTTGAAGATAAGACTCAGAGATCACTATCTCTAAAGTCTTATCTTATTACTACAACTAAGTGTTTTATCTCCATAGTTGGATTAGTAACAGTTTACTACTCCGACTGCATGGTAGACATCTATTGTACACATCAAGCATACACAGATCTTCCATAGCTAACGAATAAGGCATGTAGATTTGATATTCACATCCTCAACTCTTTGAGGTGATATCCCTTTAGACAGGTCAGTACAATATCTCAAGGAAAATAAGCCTTCCTTGGAATTTTCCCAGAAAATGGAAATGTCCAAGGTGTACCACTAATGTGACAGTTCCAATACCCTCTTTTCTTTGCTTCTGAACAACTTCAGACTAAGATCTAATATAGATATCCATGAGATCATATCTCAAGGTATGGAATAGTGTTGTCGCTGGAAATCTCAAGGATCGAAAATTAATGATGATTGAAAGTCGTTGCTATCCCTAAAAATCCCGTGACAAATAAACAAACAATTTTTTTTATTGTTGCAACTTATTTACATGTATAGCGCACATGATTGAACTCAGGGGGGCTACAATTCCTAAGGGTTATTCAATTAATCGACGAAAATTCAATTAAAAGAAAAAGGAAATCTCAAAGGCAAACTATCCTTGGTTTTTGTGGAATTTTTATTTTTTAATATTTTAATATTTTTTATTTCTATTTTTTAATTTATAACTTTCAAATTTTTAGTGATTTTAATTTTTGTAATTTTTTGAAATCAAGAACAATATGCACAAAACAAGAAATACGCACACCAACTCTTTTTGCAAGAAATAACATATACCAACTCTTTTTGTAATTTTAAATTGTATAAAATGATCAGAAAATCCAGAGAAATTTTTTTTGTGTTTTAAAGATTTTGAAATGTTTTTGAAATTTTTCGTAGAATTTTCAGATGTTTTTTTTTATATTTTTTCAAAAAATTAAATAGTGATAAAAATGGGAAACAGTGCACATCTTGGATTAATTGGCAACATAAAAATATTTTAAGTGCCCAAAACTCCTGGTATGATAAAATAGGGACAATTATCTAGAAATAGAGACTGAAATCAAGATTTTTTTTTTATTTTTGTAGATTTTTAATGATTTTTATAAGATTTTCAGTGTTTTTTTCAATTTTTTGGATTTTATAAATAAGTAACCATGAAATTTACGTAATATTAAAAGACAATTAAATAAAACTAGTCTAATTTTTTTTGAATTTTTAGAGCAATATTTGAATTTTTACGATTTTTTGAATTTCAAATAGGGAAAATGATATATTTTTATTTTTAATAATATTAAATAATAACAAAATGCAATGAAAATTTTATGCTAAAAAGATAAGCATGTCAGGAGCATAGCATGGTTTTTGAGGATTTATTGATCAACAAAAACATTTATTTCAATGAAAAGCACATGCAAAGACAATGTCTGGAATTCAGGGACTAATATGTAATTACTCAAAGTCTTATAGTCAAAAATTAAACAAAAAATAAATAAGAGAAAGAAATTGTAAATTACCTAGTGAAGGCGTGCTCTGCATGTGTTTGGAATCGGCACAGGCCTTTGTGCGAATTCAAAAACTCCGAAGGGCTTTCGTGTGTTTACCCAAAAATTTTATAATTAAAAACGCTAGGGTTCTTGGTCTGGCTTCGTTCCTTTTCAAATGAGCGAAAGGGGAACGATAGTCACCGCTCCTTCTTCTTCTTTCCAATGGCGGCACGACATGAAGGGCGACGCGGAGGTCGTGCACCTCACGCGGCATTAAGGGTGATGCGGCCTTGCGCGGAGACGCTGGGTGGTTGGCCGGGAGATCGGCGGAGGGAGGCTGTCGACACGGGGCAGCCAAAGGTAGAGGGACACATACGTGCGGGCATCGAGAGGAGGGTATGGCGGATCGATGGCATGACCGCTTGAGCGTTGGTGGGGGCGGAGGCGCGAGGAGGCGTGTTATGGATGGTCGTGGAGGAGCAGATCGCGTGTGGAGGAGGCTGCACCTCGAGTAGGTGGTCGCACGAGGGCGGCGGCTGGAGCCCGCGGTGGTGCGGGCCAGTAGGGATGACCGCCCACGGCAAATGCAGCAGTAGGTGGCGAGCCTGCTGCGATGAGAATTTTTTGTTTTTTTTATTTTTTTGGTTGTTTTTAAAAAAAAACAGTAAGCAGAATAAAGATTATATATTTTTCTAACTTTTTTTTTGCAAATATAACTACAAAGTGAGGATGAGAAAAAAATATTATTATTTTTTTAAAATTTTTTTAGTTTTCTTGCAAAACAAATGTTAGAGATAGAAAAACAATTATACGTATTTTTTTATTATTTTTTTATTTCTTTATAAACAAATCAAAAGGTGAACGAGGATCCGGTGAAACGTGAGGAGTCGAATCTGGTTCTCCAACCACCGTGCGTGGTCGGAGTTGATAGATCGTGGAAGATAGAAAATGAATGCGGAGAGATTGAGAAAATGAAGTGAAAACTTGAGTTGAGTGTGGATCAAGTCGTGATGGATTTAATGATCTATATAAAAAAATGACAACGAAATAAAAATGCGAGAGATAAAACTAAGATTAATCTACAATAAAAATAAGAAAAAGAATAGATCTCACCTTAGGAGTGGAAAAGACCTTGATCACCTCGACAAAGGCCGACGCGATGTCACCGGACGGCTCGGAGGCTAGGCACCCTTCTACGACAAGAAGACTCTCGGAGATCAGGCTCCTCTCACCAAATATTGATCCAGTTGGAATGATGGAGAAGGAGCCATATAAATAGAAAAGATAATGGAGATGAAATTTGAGTTTTTTACTTTTTGGATAAAGAGATAAGAGAGATGAAAATTGAAATGAGATAAAAATAGAGAGAGATAAAATTAACTATTTTTTTTGAATTTTTATCACTTTATTTATTGGAAAATTAAAAGTTATTTTTTTATTTTTTGTGGAAGTTAGTCAAGAAAATGAAATATATACATATGCTATAGAATTCCAAAAAATGTAGTTGGTTAATCTCATCATTATTAAATTCCTAAAAATTTTCATAATTTTTGCATTCCATTTGCATGAATAATTGCATAAAAACGATGGACAAGACTGATTGGCTGTAAAGAAAATGAGTGGCTAGTTCCTTTTTTTCCTGGAAAATAGTCATTTTCATGCTTTCACATTAACCCTTAAAAAATAAAAAAAATGCTTTTTGGATTTTTGAGCTCATTTACACATTAATTTAAATTTTCCATCTTAGGTCAATTTGACCTTAAAAACTGTCATTCTGCATTTGCATTTCATCACTTTTTGCATAAGAATAGTAAAAGATCTCTATAAAAACCTAGCATCTAAATAATCCGAAAATCAACCTAAGGAGACAATGATCTCACTGAGTTCGACCTTAGGCTTTCCCACAATAAAAATAAATCCGTTCACTTTTGTATTTAATTGAATATTGATTAAGTGGTCTCTCTGATTAGTCTACATTTGCTCGCCTGTAAGATCTCTGCTTTAATTACATATTATAAGCAAAGGGTGTATTTTCAGGTTCTTCAATTATCACTCTCTCTAAACAGTTTATTTCTTCTTGTGTGGGGTACTGAAAAATGAAGAGACGAGAGTCGCTAAGTAATGGCCAGACAAATCAGGCTCACAGTCGTTGAGGTGACTACTCAAACCTTCTCGTTTATCAACAATTAACCCACATAGATAATCAAGTAATTACGAGCAAGGATTAAAATTTATTATACCCTACTAAGAATGTATAATGGCAAGCAAGTAGGGGTCGAACACAGGAAGAAAAGGAGTAAAGCAGGATAAACAGAAGTCAAGCACCCTATGTAGTGTGAATCACTTAGCCAAATTTATCTTTTTGTGGGTTTTAAATTTTTGTATTTTTTTATTTTTAATTTTATAGTTTTATATTTTGATTTTTAATTTCTGATTTTGTATTTTCTTTTTCTATTTTATATTTTTTAAATTTATTTTCTTTTAAAGGAATATGCACACAATAAAAAAAGACAAGACAATATATTTATAAAAAGAGGTAAAAAAGGTCAAAATTCAGTAAATAAGATAATATATTTTTTCTAATGTTTTTGTGATTTCTCAAGATTTTTCCTAAATTTTTTGGTATTTTTTAAAGAAAAAATACTAAAAACAGTGAGCAAAATAAAAGGCTGAGACTAAACTGGAGGAATAAAATATCAAATAGAAGAAGAAATCCTCCAATTGTATTTTAAAACAAAGGTAATAAAACAGATAAAATTTACGAACAGAGATTGTATTTTTAGGATTTTTGTGAAATTTTTAAGATTTTTATGAAGTTTTTTGGAGTTTTGCTATTTTTAGGGGTTTTCTTTTGTATTTTTTTATGAGTTTTGGATTGAAGTTAAAACACACTAAAAACACATATTAGAATTTTTTTTGGAATTTTTCGAATAGTTTTTATATTTTTTAGTATTTTCTAATGCAGACAGTACTAAAAATGCATGTTTTTGAATTTTATAAATATTAAATGAAATAAAAATGCAAAATAAAAATATGGCCTGAAAGTAGAATGCAACAGGAGCTTATCCTAATTTTCATGGATTTTTTAGGATTTTATAGATGCATTAAAAAAATGCAAACAACAAAGAAAAAAATCATCACTAGTAGGGGCTTTTTTGTAATTAAAAGAAAGTCCAGAGTGCAACTTGCAAATTTTCCAAAAATATATAACGCAATGTAAAAGTTTAAGGACCAAATATAAATTCCAAGACCCGTAGGGTTATCTTCGCAAAAAGTCCAGAACAACGGGTAGGGTACGTGACTAGTAAGGACTGATATGTAAATAGCAAAAACCTGGGGGCTTAATGGCAATTTCTCCAAAAATATTAAATGTTAAACAAAAGTTCCTGAACCAAAATAAAATTACAAGACCCGTAGGGGGGGCCCTTGCAAAATATCCACCACCCCACGTGCACGGGTCACGTGAGGTGACGTGGAAGGGGACTTGTTTGCAAATATCTAAAGTACAGGGGCTTTATCGTAAATGTTACAAAACTTTCAAACAACAGATGAAAGTTTTAATACTAATTAATAAATACAAAAATCACCAAGGTTAAAAATGCGAAATACCAAGCTAACGGATCAGGCGGTTGATGGAGAGTCACTAATGCCACGTGTCGCGACCTGGTGTCCTTATACCCCTTCACATATGAGAGGCAAGGATTAGATCATGGCCCTTTGATCGGACGGTGGCAGAAGGGCTTTATCGGACGGTGGAGATCCCAACTGGAGGGGTGTCCCTGATTGGACGGCGTGGAGCCCCAGAGGAATAACATGGAAGAACTTCACCGAGGCGAAGTTCCTACGGCGCGTATGCGTAGCTCCGACGGTCTGCGCCATCACAAAATGGCCTGGGAGGATCCTGGAGAGATCCTTAATACGCCGGGGGCTCAAAATTTGGACGACAAGCACCAGAGGTGGCTGGCGACGGTGGAGGAGCAGCGCGGCTCCAGGTATCTCCGATGGCGGTCCAAGGGCGCTCCAGGTGCATTAATGTGCGCTCTGAACTGCAAAAATATGATGAGAGGGTTGAGGGCAAAATGCCTCGACCCCGTGGATGGATGGAAAGGTGTGGAATGGTTAGCGATGGCCGGAAAAACTCGAGCTCTGGCCATGTACGTAGGATGCGATTAGGTGATGATTTGGACAAGATCGAGGATCGATTTTAGCTAAAGATGACTACAGGAGGAATAAAGAGCTTAATGGATAAAAGGTAAAGGAGAAAACACTCACCAGAAGTGCAACGACGATGAGCTTGTGCGGCACGCTCCGGCGAGGTGGATCAGCCTCGATTCGACGCCTTCGACTCCGGCCAACGGGCGCAATCCGTCCATGTTGTCACCAGGAAGGTGTCCACAACCCTAGGCCGAGGAATGGATGGCGGAACAGTGATCAAAAAATGAAGGAAGGTCAGGAGTCATATTTATGTGCGTTGATGGGAGGCTCCCAAGAACGATGCGGATCTCTCGATTCAGCGACCCTACGCGTGAAGTAGACTTAGTGCGTAAATCACCATGCCTCGAGGGATAAAAGTAAAGAAGGCTCCAACACGAAATGATGAAAGGTTTTGCCTCGAAAAATTCGCGAAAAGAGCCAAAAAATACAGTCTGACACCCGGACAGACCTCGGTCAGAGAGTTGACCGAAGGCAACCAGGGAAAGAACCTGCTTGGTCCACGTGGACCAACCAGAAAAATCCCTAGAAAAAAAGAATTATAAATTCATTTTAAAATAATAAATGATGTTATTAATTTTAGGTTATTAAATAAAAAATATCTATTATTTTATAAAGTATTTTATTACGATTTTTATTTATTTTTTTGAGATTAAAAATTTCAAGTTTTCTTTTATAGCTTCTATATAGGTATATTCATCTATGTATTTTAGCATTTTAATTCATTTTTATTTTTTATATTTAATTTTATTAATTTTGTTTATTATTTTATATATTTATAAAATATTTTTATACACTTAAATATATTTTTATTTCATTTTTCTGATGTATTTTGTACACTTAATAAAATAAAAGTAGTAATTATATAGGTATATGTATAGGTATTATACCTATGTGTTGTATATAAGATATTTTATTTTTGTGTTTTTTTTAGGTTTTTATTCTTGTTTTAAAACACACATTTATTATAAATAATATTGACAAAAATATAAAATTATAAAATTATAAAAATAAAGAATATTAAATAAAATGACTATTTTAATCTGTACAAGTATACAATAGGGTTCCAAAACTCAACCTTCAAACTGTAGCTCCGCAAAATACGAAACCACCTTCATTAAATAGTTTATTAAAAATTATATACAATTAATGGTGATTTTGATTCGTTTCGAGTTTTTATTTGAGAGATACGGGTCTGGGAAGTTGGGATTCTGGAATTTTATTCAGATCATAACTTTTTATTTGTATATTATTTTTGTTAAAATCACTTTTGTATTTTTCTATATTGTATACAACTTTCATGTACAAAGTTTCTTTATTTGAGGTATAAAAAGTAGAACTAAAAATATGTCCCAAAATGAATAATGAATGAATAAAAATAAAAGGAATTTTTATTGTATTTTGGCCCTTATCTCCCCCTATTTTATTCCTCGTCGACCTAGTCATCGAGATGCCTAGGTCTCGGGGTTTCGGGTCATAAAATATTTGCAATATTTTATTTCTTTTATTTTCTTTTCTTTATTCTATAATTTTGGCTTTAAATACCGTATTTTATACAATATTTACACAAATATACATGGATGATGAAATGCATGAATTAACGCTATTTGCATGCATTTACTAGGGTTTTTAAGGCCAAAATGATAGAATAAAGATAATGAAATGTATATTCATCATCCCCCTATACTTTCCTTTGCTAGTCCCTAGAAAACACTTATGCAATAAGTGTAGAAAAGAAAAACAAAGAAAAGAAAAAGAAGAAATATGGATTAAATTTGATTGTCAAACTTGTCTTTACAAAATCAAAGTTTGGAGCTTAAATCGGACCTTTGGAATTTTAGTGCGGGCAGAACCCTAATGAGAACCGGATTTGAAATCCAACAGACTTCGAGAATCCCAAAACCCAACTCAAGTCTCCTCAATATCCATGTCAGAAACATCTCAACTCATACGAAAACCCATACGACTATGAAGCTGACTCGTACAGTGTATGTGATGGTGGCTCTCCCCAACTAGAATGACAAAGAGATTGATTTCTCCAGCATGACAACCCAATGATTCCTCAATCCAATAACTCCTTCCTCGAGGAGCAGGGTATTCCCTTCTAAGTTCAAGTGGCAACCATCTCAAGAGGAGGGGTGAAGAGAAGAATGGATGGTAGCCAGTGTAGCTACCTGTCCTAGGATGCAAGACCAGTGCAGTCAAGTCATCCAGTTGCAGGCTCACATGATTTGACTTCGAAGATCAAGCTTGCTTATTTTCTATACAACATATGTACACTCTGGCAGGTATTTTATTTTTATACAGGCCTGTCCACATTTTTGGAGTTTTTTTTTGAAAAACTATATAAATCAGCATTTACATAGGGAGTTTGTCCTCTTGAGCCAGTAGACTATCCCTCTTTTGAAGCTTTATTGCAACCCACACTCTGCTGTCTTTAGAAATCCTCATCACTGGACGAATTGGGGTGTACTTCTCTCCCTAGAGGAGGACAAATGTTTCCACTTGTGTGTGTCACATACTGGAAAATCCAATCCCCTCACCACTCCAACTGAGTTGAGACATGTGAAAGGTGCAGGTGTCCAAGTTAGGTCATTATCGACAAGAGTTGTGCGTGTGCTCCGAAATACTCTACTTAGGCAGTCAAAAATCCATTGAACCAAGTCTCGTGATCCTCAAAGAATTAAGTCATCTAGACATGAAGTACCTCAATTCCAGTTCCTATAAGGTTCCTGTTATTAGGTAGATTTCAAAGTCCAATCAAGCTCCAATCTCTGGATTTTACTTAGACTTGTTCAACTATCAGACTCAATCTGAAAAATGCTAATGCTATGCAAATGCGATGCTGAAAATATTTTTGTGATGCAATTTTCAAGATTTTGAACTTTGTATGAATTTTTGAAAAGATGATGTGTATATATTTTTTGTTTTTTTAAAAACATTTTACAAATTTTTTTGGTATTTTAATTTTGAAAATGTTTTTGGGATTTTTGAAAACAAAAGATTTTGGATAAAAACTAGGTACAAATATTTACACAACGATGCATCTCATATTTACAAAAAGTGGATTTTAAGAATTTACAGGGGTAAGTGGTCAATTTTATAGGTATATATATAATGAATTCTGGTGTGATGTATGTATTCTTCAAACCTATTTGAAAATCATTTTACAAATAATTTGAAAAACTATAGTCCAAAATAATTTTTACAAAGATTTTACAAACATGTACACACATTTGAAAATCATTTTGCAAAGGTTTTTCAAATAGTATAGATAGATTTTTCACATATTTTTGCAACCATTTTTCAAATCATTTGCAAATCATTTTTCAAACATTTTATTTCACACAAAGAAAATAAGTTTTACAAACAAACATTTTACAAAGGTTGAAAACATGTAACAAAATGTTTTCCAAATAGTTTTCAAAATATTTGTTCATAAAGATTTTCAAACTTTTTTTCAAACATTTTGCAAAAAAGATTTTCACCTGATTTATTAATCTATACATACAAAAAGAATTTGAGGAATTATCAACATCTTTTTATTAGGTTTTTTCAATGAATTTTAAAGATCTGTTAGCCATATTATTAATAAAAATACAAAAGTACGAGTTATGGCTAAAGTATATACACAGTATATACGACCCCCCTATACTTAGCTTGAGCTATGTCCTCATAGATCAGAGAGAAAAGAGAATACATAACTCGTACTGAGTTTAGAAAAGTTTAATAAATAAACAAATAAAGCGATGAATGAATGAATGAGAAGTCGACCTTCCCCCCTATATTTAGGATCAAATCATCCTAAGTATAGCAGACTGTACACCAAGCAGGGAGGGTCAAGGGTGGGAATGAACAAATCATACTCATATTGTCTCCCCCTATACTTAGGGTAAGATATCCCTAAGTATAGACAAGAAGAGGAGACAATGGAGAGGATCGAAAAGAATGAAATTCGGGGTCCACACCCCCTATACTTAGGACAAAGTACGTCCTAAGTATAGAAGACTGGCAAAAAGGGGAGATACCTTTTTTGGTAGAAAAAGAGAATAGGAAAGGACAAGAAGAAAAGAAGAAAAGAAGAAAAGAGATCAGAAGATGGAGTATGAACTACTCGGGATGCACATCCCTCTATACTTAGGATAAAGCGCATCCTAAGTGTAGCAGTGATGAAGGGGATGACATCTTGTTGGTAGAATAAGATAGAAGATAAGGAAAAGAAGAAGAGAAGAAAACAAGAAAAGTCATTCAAAAATGTTTTTCTTAGCTCTGCCTTCTTCTGCCTCTTCAGAAATATCCGGCTCATCCCTGTAGAGTACTTGAATAGAGTCAATGACAGACATGAATGTATCATGTTCAAGGTAAGCCTTCAGAAGCTGTCCATTGACTACAAATGGATGTGCATCAGCTGACAAATTAGATATCAATACACTTCCATTGTCACGCACATGCTTAACCATAGACGGCCCAATCCATTTGCTTTTCTCTTTGCCTAGAAAGATCATTAATTTCTCATCAAACAACCACACCTTCTGACCTACCTCAAAGGACTTGCGGCGGGTATGCTTGACATGCCATGTTTTGACCTTCTCCTTGTACATCAAGCTGTTGTCGTATGCATAATCTCTGAATTCCAATAATCTGTTCAGATCCAATTTTCAGTTCTTCCCTACTTTCTAAGAATCCAAATTACAGATGTTGATGGCCCATAAATAATTGTGAATTAATTCAACGGGCAGACGACATGGCTTTCCATACACAAGGCGATAGGGAGACATTCCCAAGGGTGACTTGTACGTTGTTCTGTAAGCCCAAAGAACTGAATCAAGTAGCTGAGACCAGTTCTTGTGATCTGGATGCACAAGCTTCTGTAGAATTGTCTTGATCTCCCTGTTTGAACTCTCAGCTGAGCCATTGGACTGCGGGTGGTAGGGTGAAGCAACACGATGTTCAAAACAGAATTCCTAAGTCAACTTCTTCACCTCTCTGTTTATGAAATGACTACCCCCATTATATATGAGAATCTTAGGAATCCCGAACCGTGCTATAATGTGATCTCTCAAGAATCGACAGACAGTCCTACTGTCGGCGGTTCGGGCGGGGATAGCCTCCACCTAGCGACTTACATAGTCGACAACAAGCAGAATATATTCAAATCCCTGGCTTTTGGGAAATGGGCCCATAAAGTCGATGCCCCATGCGTCGAAGACGTTTGATATCTGAATGAATTTTAGAGGCATCGTGTCTCTCATGCCTATGGTTCCGCCCATCTTCTGACAGTCAGTGCAGCATTTGACATAATCATCTGCATCTTTGAATAGTGTAGGCCACCAGAGGCCTCTCTGAAGAACTTTTGATGCCGTTCGTTTGCCGAAATGATGTCCTCTAGAATCTTGGTCATGGCATAAGGCGAGGACACTTGGAACTTCCTACTGAGGAATACACCTTCTCCAGATACCGTCTGCCCCCTCACAAAATAAGTATGGATCCTCCCACTAGTAGAAATGGATTTTGGACAATAATCTGTCTATTTTCAACTTCGGCCAATCCTGTGGGATTTTCTTGGTCACGAGATAATTTACGATGTCTGCATACCATGGAAGCAAGGTAACTGACAGAATTGTATCGTCTGGAAAGGTCTTTGTGATTGGTTACAGGCTCAACTCAGTAAATTCTGTCTCAGGAAGCCTCGATACATGATCGGCCAACACATTCTTTACCCCAGGTTTATATCTAATTTCAAGGTCAAATTTTTGGAGGAGAAGGATCCAGGCGTCCTTCATCTGCTGTAGATATCGGATGGCCGAATGGTCAGTGTAGATGATAACTTTGGATCTGAGAAGATATGATATGAACTTCTCCAAGGCAAAGACTACCGCTAGCGGCTCCTTTTCGGTGACAGTGTAGTTTCGTTGGGCTTCATCGAGCGTTTGGCTAGCATAGTGAATTGCAAATGGTACATTATCTTTCCTCTGTCCAAGTACAGCACCAATGGCATAATCTGATGCATCGGTCATTATCTCAAAAGGCTGAGTCCAGATCGGTGGCTGCAAGATAAGGGCCTGCGTGATAAGTTCTTTCAGCTGATTATAGTCAAGGAGCACACAGTCATCTATAATGAATTCATTCTCCTTGCCGAGCAACTCAGTCAATGGTCTGGCCAATTTGCTAAAATCTTTGATGAATCTTCGGTAAAAACTGACATGGCCCAAGAATGACCTGACTTGTTTGATTGTTGTAGGTGGCTCAAGTTTAGAAATTATGTCCCCCTTGGTTGGGTCAACCTCCATGCCACATTTAGAAACAATGTGACCCAATACGATTCCTTCTGTCACCATGGAGTTGCTCTACTCCCACGAGAGCACAAGATTTACTTCGCAGCACCTCTGTAAGACTCAGTCTAAATAATCCAAACATTGATGGAATGAATCCCAGTAGACCAAAAAATATACAATAAAGACCTCAAGAAAGTTGCCCACCATGTCGGCAAAAACTGCTAGCATACACCTTTGAAATGTGGCTGGGGCGTTGCAGAGCCTGAACGGCATCCGTCTAAAGGCATATGTACCAAAAGGATAGGTGAACGTGGTCTTCTCTTGATTTTCAGGAGCTATGGCAACTTGGTTATACTCAGAGTATCCATCCAAGAAGCAGAAGTATTCCTTCGCG
The DNA here is from genome assembly GCA_037367405.1 of Ottelia alismoides. Taxonomy (NCBI): domain Eukaryota; kingdom Viridiplantae; phylum Streptophyta; class Magnoliopsida; order Alismatales; family Hydrocharitaceae; genus Ottelia; species Ottelia alismoides. Next base: position 312,060 of record JAZKJV010003381.1, on the reverse strand, counting down.
GCCAATCTCTCCAAGATCTAGTCGATGAAGGGTAAAGGAAAGTGGTCCTTCTTGGTGGCGAGATTGAGACTTCTGTAATCCATGCATACTCACCAAGAAGTGGGTACTCTGGTTGCGATCTCCTCCCCTTTGTCATTCTTTACAATGGTGATCCATGATTTCTTTGGCACAACTAGTAGAGGGCTCACCCATTTGCTGTCAGAGATGGGATAAATAAATCCTCCATCACACCATTTCTGAATATCTTTCATAACAACCTCCCGCAGATTAGGATTTAGTCTTCTCTGAAGTTCTCGAGAGGGCTTGCAATATTCCTCTAGGAAAATGCGATGCGAGCATAATGATGGATTGATCACATGGAGATCTGAAATTCTCCAACCTATCATCTTGCGATTGCGTTCAAGAACCTCCATCAGACGAGATTCTTGGTCTTCGGTCAGATGCACATTGATAATGACTGGGTACATGTTAGGTTTTCCCGTAAAAAAGGCATATTTCATATTAGAGGGCAAGGGTTTCAACTCTGGCAGGGTCTGAGCTGCTTCAGAAGTGACTTCAGCTATCAATTTAGGTGGTGATTCTTTCATTTGTTCAGTGTCCACCATTCTCTGTGTTGCCTCGTCATTCAGATCTTGACAAAATGTTTCAATAATTTCCTCTTCATTACAAGATTCTTCAATAATTTGCTCTTGATTCTGAAGGCACAACACCCCCACGGAAGTCTCATTCAGCGTGTCAGTAAGCTCCACATCCTGATCGATAAGGGGAAATTCGACTGCAGTATCCAAAACTTCCTCGGGGCAGAGGAGCTCATGGTTATCCAAGAATAAGTTGGTATCTTGAATTTCTTCCAGAAAGTTGCAGTCATCATAATACTAAATCACCCTTGCGCATGATGCAGCTATTCTTTCTGCTGGTGTTCCCTCGGGCAAGGTCTCTACTTTGATTGTTTTAGTTCTAGCGCCAAAAGTGATTTCTCCAGTCCCATAATTCACCACTACGTTCGACGTTCGCAGGAATGGTCGTCCAAGTATTATTGCGGTCAGGAGCAATGGAGAGGGGACGTCCATATCTAGTACCACAAAATCGACCGGGTACTGCTTCCCTTGAACCGTGACTACCACGTCCTCCAACAGGCCGCTTGACTGATTTGTCTGTGAACTGCATAATCATCTTTGTAGGCTTAAGCGGTCCTAGCCTGAATTCTGTAAGTAGTAAGGCTGGCATCAAGTTGACAGAAGACTCGCTATCGAGCAGTGTGCGTTCAACTTCTTGATTGAACATCTGACAACACACAAGAGGTGCTCCCATATCTGGCTTTTTATCCGGGAGGTTGCTGATGGCATTAACTGTGGCCATTTTGAGGATATGCTTTTCGGACTTGCCACCTTTATTCTTGGATGAGGGTGAGGCCTGCGTTTGGTTGTGCATGCATCTTTCAATCCTTCCTTTTTTAAAGCTGGCATGTACTCAAGAGCTTTCATCAATGGCATGTTCAAAACTAAATTTTGAGTAATTTCTATGATGGCAGGATCAGACAAAGTATTTTTCAAATTTTTCATTTTTTTGTGTTTTTTCATTGCTTTTGGGAAAGGAATATTTACAGAATCTCCACCAATGTCATTCAAAATAGTGTCCATATTGTTGTGTATAGGTAGATGGCAAAAAGGAATGGAATCATCTACAATATGTGGACCAAAAACTATAGGCTTGGCTTCTGATGCTGGCTTTGGCTTCGCTGCAGGTGCAAAATTCTCCAAGGCAGATGCTGGTTCTGGAACAGATGCCTTCGTCTCCAATGCCGGCTGATCTCCACCGAGGTTGTTATCATCTTTTTGTGTTTTAATATTTTTTCCTTTTTTTTGTGAATTTTTCTGTAGATGGTGCTCCTCCAAAAATGTTGCGTGGCCCTCATTCTGGCTGAGCTGACGACTCCCCGTCAGACACAATGTGCTTTTCCTTCGCAGCTGCTGATGGTTGCAGCGTTCTACCGCTCCTGAGAGTAACAATGTTAGATATAAACAAATTAGTTCTACCTGAATCAGGAAGATCAATGCAAGATACATGCTCCTTACGTCATAAGTTATTCGAATTGGCCTCAACCTTGGCTAGGATGACGGTCTTGGCAGCCGTCAGGTCGTCAATCTTCTGGGTCATCTTGGCCATGTTTTTGAGAAGTTATTCAAGATAGGCGAGGGTCGGGTTCACCGGTACAATCTCCGATGAGTCGCCCCCTTGGGGACTCTGGTTTTGATAGTGTGAAGGGGGTTGCTATTGGTATCCTTGCGAAAAATGTTGAGGAGGAAAGCGAGAGGAATACTATGAATACTGCTGGGAGGGATATGAATTGTGATATGTTGTAGCCGGTAGCTGTAGAGGGTGACTTTGATTATGGTAACCGAATTGCTGCTGCTGGTATCCTTGGCTCCATGAGTTTCCATATTGCTGTAGCTGCTGATTCTGAGGCTAGACGGGCTGGAAGTTCCTACCTCCCTGCTGCTGCTGGTGAGGTGGCCGATTGGCCGAGTTCTGACCCTGTAAATATCCCTGAGGACGGGTCAGCTGTTGTTCATGTTCCCATATACCATTGATTTCTTGAATTTGTGGTGGGGGAGTAGGAAACTGCTCTGGATAGACTGGCTACAACTCTGGTTGATAGATAACCATCTAGTTCTGGGAGTGCGAGGGATGCTTCGATACCTGCACGTAATATACGTGTTGAACAGGTTGAGGCAGCGGTGTAGTCGGCTAAGGCGAAGGCTCCTTCCTCTCAACGGACGGCTCGACAGTGGCAGACATAGAGTTGCACATATTGGCGTTCAGGGCACGAACGAGATGTTCCAGCTGCTGGGAAATCACGTCGAGATTTTCCAAGCCCTGGGTCCTTCTCTCTATTACTGATAATTTTTTGAGATCCTGCGACCTCTTCTCAATGATGTACACCTTAGACAAATGGCTCCCGATGATGCTCAAGTTGGAGATCTCATCCTTGTATTCGGTATGAGAAGCCATGTTCACTGGCTTGCTGATGGCGGTTGGCACCTTCATGTATTCTCGGGACGAGGATTGAGCGGCTTCTTCTTCAGCCATTTCTTCAAAGACGTTCCACACCATGTCCTCGTCCTTGTTAAACTGTAACCTGCCGCAAGAGGCATCGACAAGCTTTTGGCTTTCTAGTGTGAGCCCACCAAAAAAGTGTTGTACAAGACTGGTCTTTGGGATTTCATGGTGGGGACACTTCTCCTGGAGATCCTTGAATCTTTCCCATGCTTCATGGACAGTTTCGTGGGGTTGCTGGAAAAATTTGGAGATACGAGCACGCATCTAGTTCAATCGACCGAGAGGATAGAACTTGTGAAGAAATGCAGAATTCAGCTCCTCCCATGTCATGACTACCTTCCCAAGGATGTCGACCCAATGCAAGGCCTTATCTTAGAGACTAAAGGGAAAGGCGGTCATCTTAACTACCCTCAAAGGAATTCCATGGTATTGAGCAGTAGCACAGATGCGACCGAACTTCTTGAGATGTATGTATGCTCCTCAGTGGTATTCCCATGGAATGTGGGAAGCAGTGACAAAAACTACGACTTTAGATCGAAATGGGCGTGGATTCGTGGAATCTGGATCTACTCAGTGATGTGGCTTGCTCCAGGATTGTATGTTTCCTTCAGCGTCAGCTTCGGTTGCAGGGGGTCTGCATCCACTCTATCAAACTCAGGTCTTCCCACTAAAAATTCATCTCCAGCACCTTCCGGATTGAACTCTTGGTATGGCTCATCCTCCCGTCTACCATCTCTCGCATCGGCCCTACTCCTTAAGTCATTAAGCATATCTTGGAATGCGGTCTGGGCCAAAGCCTGGTTGATTACTTGCTGTTGGATAGCCTGGATAGACGCGAGCAACTGACTGTTTACCTCATTCTGTGTAGTGTATTGTCCCTCCCCCTGGTCTGCCGGTTCGGCTGGCTAGGGCTGCAAACCTTTTCCTCTACTAGTTGGAGCCATTCTGGAAAAAACTTGAACTTCTGGCTCGTGATCAGGTTGAGAATTTGTGTGATGGAGTAAACCCTAATCAGTATCTTCTTGAGCACCAACTGCTGAGATGAGTCTGGAATTAAGATCAATCCCAGAATACTGTGAACGGAGAATAGGATATTTACTGAAATCGATCTCCATCCACAGGGGGTTAATTCTGGTACAAGAGTAATCCCGGTTTATTTGAAGGGGAAGAGCCAATTCGGGTTGCGCGTCCATCCCGAACAACTGATATATTGGTAAAAGACAAGTGTTGAAAGAAGAGAGAATAGCGGAGTCCAAGGAGAAATTCGCAAGATCCGAACTAATTCCTTGGAGATCACCCCGCCTTATTGAAGATGTTGGCGACACGGAATCGATGTGGGCGTCGGCGGGATCCTGACTTAACCATCCGTGTGATGACATCTTGAGAGGGTCAAAAGGGATAGATGATGGATGAAGAACACGAGGGTAGACAAGAAATAAAATGAATATAAAATAGTAGAAGGCTCACTACGAGCAAGGGTCAAATGGAAGGAGAGCAGAAATGGCGCAAAGGCACGATGTTTTTGATCTTGTCCTTAATACGACTAATCAATCAAACCCCAAAGCAATGGATTCACCAACTCGACCTGTGAAGCCGTGAAGGTTCGACAATTATCTTTGTAATTTTTAGATTTTATTTTCAGGCAATTATCTTGTAACGAGTCCTTAGTGCGCTACACCTATAGGAGAGAGAGAGTACTGCTAGAAAAGTATCACGTACTTGTCCTCCTCCTGTGTAACCTGTACTCTACACTTTTTTAGGTCCTTGTAACCCTTCTTGGATCCCTACTCAGCCAAAGGAGGTAGGAAGCCGATAGGCGAAACCAATACTTTGGTTCTTGCTCGCAATGGAATCACCCGTGAGCATGCAAGATCCTACTCAGATGCAAGACGATGAAACAGACACCCCCGTGAAGGCGTGGCCTATGCTCGATACTTCGGACAAGGTCAATGCTCTAGACAATAGAGAGTCATCAATGCCGACCAAGCCCTATTCATCTACATACGATAGAAGCGCCAATACTTCAGAAATCCAGGCGATACACAAGGTAGCCACAGACTGGGTTTTGGGCACTAATCCTTACGACGTCACTGACCTCACTAGGAAGGAGACCTTCCTATGCAACCTGAAAACAAATGAGGGATTTGCTTTCCCCAAGGCAATGAGTCCAATTAATCAATTTTATTTAGGTCAAGTATTTTTAGCAGTCCCTTTTTTAATTTTTTTGTGTTATCACTTGTTTTGAGTAGATTCAATACAAGTGCCTAACGTTTTGGTATTTTCTTTGATTCCTATTTGATCAAAAAATAATGGGAGATGATCGGAAAAGCATTGCAAGGCGACACCAAGATGGAAAGCTCACCTTTGTGCCTGGATGATGAATGCTCAGTTAGAAGACTTACAATGCCTCCCAGCTCTCTTCATGCAGGATGTCAAAAAGGAATTTATAAACCTAATCTGAATGCTGATATGCACACGGAAATCGTCCTAAGCAGGCAATTGCTATACGTGAAGAACCAAATGCTAAGTACTCAGAATGAAGCCTAAGTCCTATCTCTGATGCCGATCGGTCTCCTCCACAACGGATCCTGCCAGCGCTGTATACGATCTCTAGCGGCACGTAGCTTCGAGACTGAGTACTTTAGCAATTAATTATTTCTAAGCCCAAACGTCAAGACTATAGGTGCATGCAAAGGTTATTAAGTATTTGGGCTTAGATTGCACGATCAAGCAAGCCTAAAGACTAAGGGCTCATTCCACAAAAGAAAGAAAACAAAACCGGAAAACAAAATAAAAAAATGCTATGAAAACACGACAAAACTGCGATGAGCCCCCAAGTGAACAAACACTTGGAAATTGGGCCCGAATGTCCAAGGTCCAGGGTACCTGTATTATTACAATTTAATGATCAAAAGTCTCTCTCTCAAAAAAAGGCTAACTATCCTTTCTCTCTCTCTCAAGCTCCTCTTGCTCTCTCCTGTCGGCTGGGGTAGAATAGCCAGCTCCGCTTCCCAAGGATGCGTTGGATCACCTAAGCGATCCTCCTCGGTCCGTGGTCCCTCGCAAGAAAATAAGAAAGAGATGTTAGAAAGTTCACAATCAATTATATAATAGAAACAGATAATCAAAAATTGCTAAGTAGATGAAAAGACACAGGTCTACTCTACAAGCCGATGCTCCTCGACAATGATGCCATTTGAAAAACGAAGAGACGAGAGTCGCTAAGTAATGGCCTGACAAATCAGGATCACTGTCACTGAGGCGACTACTCAAACCTTCTCACTTATCAACAATTAACCCACACAGATAATCAAGTAATTACCATCAATGATTAAAATTTATTATACCCTACTAAGAATGTATAATGGCAAGCAAGTAGGGGTCGAACATAGGAAGCAAAGGAGTAAAGCAGGCTAAACAGAAGTCAAGCACCCTATGCCTTGTGAATCACTTAGCCAAATTGATCTTTTTGTGGGTTTTTAAATTTTATATTTTTTATTTTTAATTTTATATTTTTATATTTTGATTTTTAATTTCTGATTTTGTATTTTTCTTTTTCAATTTTATATTTTCTTATTTTCTTTTCTTTTAAAGGAATATGTACATAATATAAAAAGGGAAGATAATATATTTATAAAAAGAGGTAAAAAGGTCAAAATTCAGTAAATGAAATATTTTTAAGCTTTTTATATTTTTCTAATGTTTTTGTGATTTTTCAAGGTTTTTCCTTTTTTTTAGTATTTTTAAAAGAAAAAATACTAAAAACAGTGAGAAAAATAAAAGGCTGAGCCTAACTGGAGGAATAAAATATCAAATAGAATAAAAAATCCTCAAATTTAATTTTAAAACAAAGGTAATAAAATAAACAAAATTTACAAATAGATATTATATTTTTAGGATTTTTGTGAAAATTTTAAGATTTTTATAAAGTTTTTAGGAGTTTTGCTATTTTTAGGGGTTTTCTTTTGTATTTTTATGAATTTTGGACTAAAGTTAAAACACACTAAAAGACACAGAATATATTTTTTTTTGTAATTTTTTGAAGATTTTTATTTTTTTAGGTATTTTCTAATGCAGACAGTATTGAAAATGCATGTTTTTGAATTTTTATAAATATTAAAGTGCAACAAAAAATGCAAAAAAAGTATGGCTTGAAAGTAGAATGCAACAAGAGCTTATGCTAATTTTTATGGGTTTTTTAGGATTTTATAAATGCATGAAATAAATGCAAACAACAAAAAGAAAAATCAACACTATCAGGGGCATTTTTTGTAATTAAAAGAAAGTCCGAGGAGCAACTTGCAAATTTTCCAAAAATATATAAAGCAATATAACAGTTTCTGGACCAAATATAAATTCCAAGAATCACAAGGTTATCTACGCAAAAAGTCCAGAACCACGTGCACAGGGCACGTGACTGGCGAGGACTGATTTGTAAATAGCAAAAACCTGGGGGTTAATGGCAATTTCTCAAAAAATATTACATGTTAAACAAAAGTTCCTAGACTAAAATGAAATAACGAGACCCATAGGGGGTCCCTTGTAAAATGTACACCACCCCACATGCACGGGTCACGTGAGGTGACATGGACAGGGACATGTTCGTAAATATCAAAAGTACATGGGCTTTATCGTAAATGTTACAAAACTTTTAAATAGCAGATGAAAGTTTTTATACTAATTAATAAATACAAAAATCACCGAGGTTAAAAATGCAAAATACCCAGGCTAACGGATGGGACGGTTGATGGAGAGTCACTAATACCACGTGTCGCGACCCGGTGTCCAGATACCCCTTCGTAGATGAGAGGCCAGGATTAGATCCTGGCCCTTTGATCAGATGGTGGCGGAAGGGCTAGATCGGACGGTGGAGATCCCAACTGGAGGGGCATCCCTGATCGGACGGCGTGGATCCCTAGAGGACGAACATGGAAGAACTTCGCCGGGGCGAAGTTCCTCTAGCACGTACGCGTAGCTCCGGTGGTCTGCGCCACTGCAAAATGGCCTGGGAGGCTCCTGGAGAGATCCTCAATAAGCTGGGGGCTCAAAATTTGGACGACAGGCACCAGAGGTGGCTGGCGAGGGTGGAGGAGCAGCGCGACTCCAGGTATCTCCGGTGGTAGTCCAAGGGCGCTCCAGGTGCTTCAATGTGCGCTCTGACCTGCAAAAAAATGATGAGAGGGTCGAGGGAAAAATGCCTTGACCCCACGGATGGGTGGAAAGGTGTGGAATGGCCAGCTATAGCCGGAAAAACTCGAGCTCCGGTAGTGTACAGAGGATGCGATTAGGTGATGATTTGAACAAGATTGAGGATTGATTTTAGCTAAGGGTGACTACTGGAGGAATAAAGAGCTCAATGGATAAAAGGTAGAGGAGAAAACACTCACCAGAAGTGCACCGACGACGAGCTTGGGTGGCACACTCAGGCGAGGTGGATCAGCCTCGATTCAATGCCTTCGACTCCGGCCAACGGGTGCAATCCGTCCCTTCTGTCACTAGGAAGGTGTCCACAACCCTAGGCCGAGGAATGGATGGTGTAAGAGTGATCAAAAAGTAAAGGAAGGTTGGGAGTCATATTTATGTGCGTTGACAGGAGGCTACCAAGAACGATGCGGATCTCTCGATTCAACTACCCAATGCCCGAAGTAGACCCAGGGCGTGAATCACCATTCCTCGAGGGATAAAAGTCAAGAAGGCTCCAACACGAAATGATGAAAGGTTTTGCCTAGAAAAATTCGTGAAAAGAGCCAAAAAAATACAGTCTGACACCCGGCCAGACCTCGGTCAGAGAGTTGACCGAGGTCAACCAGGGAAAGAACCCGGTTGGTCCACGTGGACCAACCAGAAAAATCCCTGGAAAAAAGAACTTATAAATTCAATTATAAATAATAAATGATTTTATTATTTTTAGGTTATTAAATAAAAAATATTTATTATTTTATAAAGTATTTTATTACGATTTTTATTTATTTTTTCGAGATTAAAAATTACAAGTTTCGTTTTATAGCTTCTATACAGGTATATTCATCTATGTATTTTTGTAATTTAATTCATTCTTATTTTTTATATTTATCTTTACTTATTTTGTTTATTATTTTAAATATTTATAAAATATTTTTATACACTTAAATATATTTTAATTTCATTTTTCTGATGTATTTTGTACACATAATAAAATAGAAGTAGTAATTATAGAGGCATATGTACAGGTATTATACCTATGTGTTGTATACAAGTATTTTATTTTTGTGTTTTCTTTAGGTTTTTATTCATGTTTTAATACACACATTTATTATAAATAATATTGACAAAATTATAAAAATATAAAATTATAAAAATAAAGATTAATAAATAAAAGGGATTTTTACCCGACAGACCTATAAACTTTGCCAATTACCTCCACGACTTTTGAAACAACATAATTCCCCCCCTCGACCCCGTAAACTGGCCAACTCTTTGCCCATGAACCCTGCGGTTACTTTGTTTGAAGCTCGTGAGGGTTCTTGGGGTGATTTATAAGGACGATGGGGTAATTACATTATGCAAAAGGTCGTAGAGGTAATTTAAAAAGTTTATAGGGTCTGCCGGATAAAAATCCCAAAATAAAATGACTATTTTAATTTGTACAAGTATACAATAGGGTTCCAAAACTCAACCTTCAAACTGTAGCTCCGTAAAATACGAAACCACCTTCATTAAATAGTTTATTAAAAATTATATACAATTAAAGATGATTTTGACGCGTTTCGAGTTTTTATTTAAGAGATACAGGTCTGGAAAGTTGGGATTATGGAATCTTATTCAGATCATAACTTTTTATCTGTATATTATTTTTGTGTAAAATCACTTTTGTATTTTTTAAAATTTAATTATCTACAACTTTCATGTACAAAGTTTCTTTATTTGAGGTATAAAAAGCGGATCTAAAAATATGTCCCAAAATGAATAAAGAATGAATAAAAATAAAAGGGATTTTTATTGTATTTTGGCCCTTATCTCCGCCTACATTATTCCTTGTCGACCTAGTCATTGAGATGCCTAGGTCTCGAGGTTTCGGGTCATAAAATATTTGCAATATTTTGTTCTTTTTCTTTTCTTTATTTTATAATTTCGGCTTTGAAAACTGTATTTTATACAATATTTACACAAATATACATGGATGATAAAATGCATGAATTAACACTATTTACACGCATTTACTAGGGGTTTTATGGCCAAAATGATAAAATAAAGATGATGAAACGTAGATTCATCAGATACCTAATGACTTAGAGTAGCTTTCTCAAAAAAATGATGCAACTTGAGATGATGAGAGGCATGTGATTATGTGGACTGATCCTACCGAGGAGAGTTGAGAAGACTTTTTGATTTTGTTGAGTCGTACATGAGAGCTGAAGGATATGGGAGAATCCTTAAGCGCGTCACAGAAGCATGAAGATCGCATCATATACGATCGTGAGAGACTAGTCACACTAGTTGCATTGTGCACCGTGACTTAAAAATTTAATCGATGAAACCACATAATCCAAGAATACTTCTTGAATCATTTCATCTAAACCACATACTAGATAAAGGACTACCTCTTGTAGCATGGTTGTTATCAAGTATCTAAGAGAAGAGACCTCCTACCTCATGTCCGATCCGTTGGGGTTGATTCTTGCGAGCGTGGAGATGAGTCGTGTGCCTCTCGCAATCCAAGTAGTTGATCGAAGTAATGGATCTACTTCTCTCGTCTCACAAGATTAAACGTCTTCTTCACAAGCGAGGCACATCAAAGAAGATGGAGATTCAAGAGTTGTCGAAGTGACAACACAACGACGATGTGACAAAGATGGTGACCTTCTTTCAGGGGTAAGAGTGGATCGCCACTAAAGGGAGAGAGAAAGGTGGCATGAGAATGAGAGACAGAGAGAGAGCTGTTGATGTTGTAACTTGGAGAGCAAGGGGTGCCTCCTCTTATATAGGGTTTTCGGAGTCCATGGATCTCAATCCATGAACAACACAAAATCAATGGATGAGATTGATTTGCGTTTCTTTCAATGGCCATGATTTTGTTGTAAAAGAAAAAAAAAACAGTTAATTTAATTTGAATTATATATATTTATAAATCAGTATAAATTAATTCCAAATTGAATCAATTAATCTTGGAGATATTGAGGAAGGAGATTGTCCTCATCCCTAGAGGGGGGGCACCTAATCCCCTTAGGACTTGGTCACCGCCCACCTCCTTGAATGGGAAGGAGGCAATCTTCTTCCAATTCATGAGATTAAATTATCTCATGAAATCTCCAAGATTTACAAAAACACTTATTGTAAATTATCTCACAAAAGATAATTCATAATTATCTTGCGAATATTGCAATCATGCTTTTGTAAATATGTGAATCACATTCACAACCCAAAATAAAATGTAAATTATATTTCAATTAATTATCCAATGTGAATCCAATTCACATAAATAATTAATCAACAAATATCAATCGCAATAGGCTATCTCTATTACATTATAAATCACATTTATAATATATATATATATGAATATTTGGATAGTGCTATCCACATTATTCTTATCCATAATCATTTAATCACATCTAATTATATTAGATCATCATTCTCATGCATTTAAATAATATGAATCAATGTCACGTTGTTCACGATAATTAAATCACATTTAGTTATCTATTTCTCAATGCTTAGATATAATTGAACAATGGAATTATTCTTAAACTCTTTCAACAATAATACGCTTTCTCCGTAGAAACTTGGAGATAAGGACATGGCGATTGTATGTTCCACATATAGTGATTTGGATACTGAGAACACATCTCAAATCCAGATCTCATGGGCCTCTCATAGATTCTTGATTAAATCAAGGTTGTAAATCTAATATTCTCATTGCACCCGAATCTCATTCAGATCAATGTCCAACACTTGGACCAATATTAGATTACTTCTCTACTGAGAGGAGTCACTAAAATCCAGACCCGTTTCATCACTACCTTGGAATGGAAGCGTTATGGTTATACAATCGTTTATGATCACATCACCCTCAGGTATTCCTAATACCTGTACATCCTGCATACTGGAAGAGCTATAATAAACCCGAAGATATAGATCAATTTTCACTGACATCTTTAGGATTTCATCATCAAGTTTCTCATTCGGTCATTGGGAGTTGGTATCAATCATATGCTTTCCAAAAGCATATATCATACCTACAAATTCTTATCATGCTTCCAAAGCACGACGACCATACATGGAATTTGATCGGTCCCAATACCTCATGAGTGAGCTCTTGTCTTCTGATTCACTAGTGAACCTGTATGATCCCTTTGAGAGATCGCATTACTCATATGCCCCCATATGCACACCAGCTCACTGGTGTATAAACCTTGGTTAGGTCATCAACCTATTGGTCTACCAAATGTCCATACTTAGACATATAGTGACACATCTGCCACCGGTCAGAGGATGTGTGCCTATATCGTCATAGTATACGACATAGGACTTTGATTATCTCGATCTTGTTAAGTCAACTCTTTGACATAACTAATCTGACACCTCTGAATTTCTACTCCCATGCAAAGGACCTGCATCAAGAGGTCGATCAGATATAACCTAATGAAAAAGGATTGCCATCTCATCCTTAGGTTGGACATCATCTCTTAACAATCATTTGATGGTTCTTTATGAGTCCTCAATCTAACTCCTTAGATATTCATCTAAGCACCATCCTCTATGTTTCACCAATTGAATTAACAACTTTATGATCATTAAGATGTCCATGGTACATAACCCTAACTATACAGAGGGAACTTATAGTGCATCCATTCATATAATCTAAGATAGGGAGTGAAAAAATCCATAACTTTTACTGATAAATCAAATATTACAATAACATTTATAGTAGGAATAGTTCGCCTCGGGCTCACATGGCTAACAATCTCCCAATAGCCCTTGGAACCATTCAAGTACAATCCTTATATCCATACTCATTACATGATGGTCTAAGACCTTCTATGTCAAAGGTTTGGTAAGAGGATCAACAACGATGTCAGCAGAGGCATCCTTGGTGATGATTATGTCACCACGCTTTTGAATCTCTCGAATGACATGCTATTTCCTTTCCAAGTGCTTACTCTTTTGATGCTATCTGGGTTCCTTCGCCTGGTCAATGGCTCCCCTGTTATGGCACAGTAGTGGGATGAGAGAATCAGAGGAACTTATGCCAAGTTCCAAGATGAACTTGCACAACCACACCGCCTCTTTTGCAGCATCCGATGCGGCAATGTATTCAGCTTCTATTGTTGAATCTGCTATAATGTCATGCTTCTTGCTTCTCCAGCTCACAACACCACCATTCAACTGGAACACAAACCATGATGTCGACTTTCGATCATCAATATCCAATTGGAAGTTTGAATCTATGTATCCCAAGACATGGAGATCACCATCTCCATAGACCAAGATATAATTTTGTGTCCATCTTAGATTCTTGAAAATGTTCTTCACTGCATTCCAGTGTTGTTCTCCATAGCAGGATTGGTAATGACTTACCACTCCCACTGCATGGTAGATATCTGGCCTTGTGCACATCATGGCGTACATTAAGCTTCCTACAGCTGATGCATAGGGGCATCCAGCCATGGCTTTCTTTTCCTCAACACTTTGAGGAGTCATCCCTTTAGATAGGTGGATACCATGTATTAAGGGAAGGAACCCTTTCTTGGAACTCTCCATATGAAAACATTCCAAAACATTCTTAATGTACCCAAGTTGCGATAATCCTAATATCCTCTTTTCTCGGTTTCTAAACAGCTTCAGACCCAATATGTAAGATGTTTATCCAAGATCTTTCTTCTCGAAGGTATGGGATAGTCAAATCTTAACACTGGTCATCATCCCTATATCATTCCCAATGATAAGGATCCATCTACGTATAGCATGATGAACAAAATGGTTCTCCCACTAAGTTTCTTGTACACACAAGGTTCATCAGGATTCTACAGAAAATCATAACTCTTTATGGTTTCATCAAATCTGATGTTCCGGCTAAAAGAAGCTTGTTTGGGCCCATAGATGGATTTTTTCAGCTTGCATACTTTACCTTCCTCGGTTATGAAGACCTAGGGCTGCTCCATATGGATATCCTCCTCGAGGTATCCATTGAGAAAAGTCATCTTGACGTCCATATGCCAAATGTCGTAGTCAAGAGATGCAGCTATAACTAGCAGTACCCTGATTGATTTAAGCATAGCCACAAGAGAGAATGTCTCATCGTAGTTGATGCCTTCTCTCTGTGTGTAGCTCTTGGCTACGAGACATGCCTTGAAAGTCTCTACTTTCCCATCAGGTCCATTCTTTCTCTTGAAGATCCATTTACACCTAATGGGTTTTACCCCTTCAGGTGGATCCTCTAGGGTACATACACCATTCTTATGCATGGAGTCAATATCTGACTTCATTGCTAGCATCCATCTATCCATGTCATGATCTGCAAGTGCTTCATCAAATGAAGCTGGATCATTGTCAGTTTCACCAGGCACATGGAAATCATACCTTTCAGGTGGCGCAACCACCCTCAAATTCCTTCGAAGACGTACGGATGTTTCATCTTTATTTATGTCTTCAGATTCTAGTTCAGGAAGTTCAGAATCCTCAAGGGATTCAATGAGTTCCTCTACTTCATTTTTGTCTTGACTTTTAAGGAAATCATCCTTCATAAATTTTACACATCTAGAGACGAAAACCTTCTGGGTCTCAGGGTCATAAAGCTGGTATCCAATACCATCCTTAACATACCCAATGAAGTAGCACTCATGCATCCATGTTCATCACATGGACCAAGACCCCAAACTCTTAAGTGATTAAGACTAGGTTTGGTTCCATATCAGAGCTCATGAGGAGTCTTAGGGATAGACTTGCTAGGAATCTTTTTCGGGATATATATTATAGTCTCTACTGCATAACCCCCGACACCAAGTGGTAAATGTGCTTTACTCATAATTGAATGGGCCATATCCATTATGGTCCTGTTGTGTCTTTCAGCAACACCATTAAGTTGGGGGGTTCCAGGAGGAGTGAGATTGGAGACAATTCCATTCTCTTTAAGGTAATCTTTGAATTCATCTGAGAGGTACTCAACACCTCGGTCAGATCAAATCCATTTAACATTCCTATCGGTTTGGTTCTCAAAAAAGGCCTTGAACTCTTTGAACTTCTCAGAGGTTTCATATTTGAGATGTAGTAGGAAGATAAACTCGTATCGCAAATGGTCATCAATAAATGTCAAATAACCGATATCCATTTCGGGTTGCGGTACCGAAGGGACCACATACATCGGTATGTATTAGGTCAAGAATACCCTCGCATCATGTAACCTTATTACGAAAATGCGTCCTAGTCATTTTACCTCGAATGCAATGTTCACAGGTAGGCAAAGATTGAATCTGCAGAAAATCTAAGGGTCCATTATTTATCAATCAATTGATTCTATCAACAGATAGATGACCAAGCCTTTGATGCCAAATCATATTTGAATAATTTCTATCCTCTCTGGATCTTTTAGGATTTTTATTAGTGGTGGTAACATTCATGACATTTTCATCAATGCACAATTCATAGAGTCCACCAGAATTCAAAACACTATCCATAATATGCTTATCATAACGATTTATGACTAGTTTGTTTCAAAAATGGAATGAATATCCGCTTCTAACAATCTTAGATACATATATAAGATTCCTTCTAACTTCCGGTACATAAAGACACTCTTCAAGTATTAGGACTCTTCCACTAGATAATGATAGTCGGCAGGTCCCGACGGTGACTGTTGCAACACTTGCATTAGATCCCATCTGGATGACTATCTCCCCTTGATCAAGACTCTTAGTTTCCTAAATTAGATGCCACAAATTTCATACATGAACATAAGCACCAGAATCTATAACTTAACTTCCTTCTCGTCCAACGAGAAAATTAGTTTTAATGATGAAAGTAGATTTTATACTTGTGCTTAGGCTTTACCTTTGTCGATTGACTTTATCTAATCCGAGCAATTACGCCACTAGTGCCCCATCTTCTTGCATTGATGACAGACAACGATTTTCTTCGATTCTATAAAAGTGGATGCATTGGAAGATGAGCCAATGCCTTGAATCTTCTTCTTTCTCTTTTGGGTCGGGCCCTTCCGAGAACCATGCTTCTGACCACGCTTTCCTTTTATTTGTGCAACCATTGCACTACCAGAGGGGCCATCCTTCTTCATTATGTGGTTTGCAGACTTTAATGCAAACAATAACCCAACGTTAGTACAATCAACTTTGCTCATGTGGTACGTGACCACATAGTTGTTGAAAGACTTAGGGAGAGACATGAAAATGAAGTCAGCCTACATATTTGCATCCACGTCAGCACCTAAGGTTTCCTGCTCAGAAAGGTACCCAAATATTTTGAGTACATGTTCGCTGACAGAGGTCCGCTCTTGCCTCTTGTAGTGAATAAGTTCTTCATCATATTATAACGATGTGTGCGGTTTACATCACCGAACATTTCTCTCAAATTGATCATAATATCATGGCAAGTGTTCATTTCCACATGTTTCTTCTTAAGCACATTGGACAATGAACCCAGAATATAACATCTTTCCAAATTATGATCTTCATCATATTTTTCATTGAATTTAATTTCCTCTGAAGTCTTCGGATCTGTGTACTTGTCCTTGAACAAGACATAAGAGATGCACTTTGTAGATAGGACAAGATCCAAATTTCGGATCCAATCCGAATAGTTTGGTCCAGTCAACTGATTGACCTCCAGGAGCATGATAAGTGGCTTCATGAACTTTAGTTTCTGAAATTAAGTATTCACTATATTAGAACATATAAATAATTTATATTCGATTGAAATTCTTTGATTAAGGAAATTTTAATAAAATTCGTTTTGCCTTTTCAACTTTGAAAGTTCATTCCCTTAATCGTATTCAAAGCAAGAGATACACTTACTGCTATATCTCTAGAAAGAACTGGGATCTCCTCCTTACCTTTGTTACATCCCAATAATATGAGAACTTGTAACTCGGATAAAAAGTAGAGGGAAAACATTCTACCTTGCAAGTCCAAATTGCATTTCCCAATTCGATCTTTAACTCCCGGGCCCACCACCCCTAAGGTGTTGTTGACCCATCGTTAATTGAACCAACCATGTATAAGATTAGAACTCGCTATGCGTAATCCAATATCGCCTCAATAATACGAGGACACGATATTGGGGTCACTACGCATACGTCCGTACTCATTCGAGAAGCAAAGAGCCTGATCAAGATGAGATTGTATGTAGGAGTTATCACTTCGGACATGTATCTCCTACGCAATCCCTAGCGATAGAACCCTTCACCTTGATGGGAGACCATGGATGTCACTTATGTGATCCTCCACCTCACAATCAAATTCTAATTAATTATCATGAATCATATTTACACAATTGATTATATCAAGGGAAATACACATCTATTCACAATAGAGTGTTTTAATTGAATATAATTTATTTAATCATATTAAATCAATTATCAATCCAATTCAATCAACCAACTAACTTTATTGTTACTTGAACGATGGTATTATCTCAAAAATATGTATTATTCGAATTTTAATAACTAGAAAAATACATCATGATCACTTCAAACATTATACCTTCCTTACCCCTTGTCATGGCCAATACCGATGGGAGGGAGACAGACCAGTTACGGAGCAACCTTCTACCCCAACGCTCCCCGACTAGACACTATATTTGCCTTAGGTCAGGATAATGCCAAATGATCACTTTATACTTGAGATGATAATCAATCGTTCAACCGAAGTTATACCATATAATAATAATCAAAACCATTTTGATTAATATTATTAGGAGATTTACTTAACAAATACCCAATCCTATTCAAGTAACCAAGTTTTGCATGTAGAGACTATCCTTCAACTATTGTAGGATATCCTAGGGTTTTCATGAAACACTCATTCCATGATGGTTGATATTTAATCAATTATTTCCAAAAAAACTATTTGTCATCAATTAGTCATAGCAAAATTTCAATTTTCGTGATTGACATTGAATGATAAACAAATTATATATGATCCACTCATCATCCGACTCATCCCCACTACATATGAAATATCTATGGCAAACAGAGTCGGAACGACGCGAAATAAAATCATGCGGTTTAATGGTTTGATTATCTACTTAATTTAAGTGTTTATTTTATGTTTCATTATAGGAAAACATATACAAAAATACTTTTGTTACATATCAGTGAATACATTGAAAAAAATTTTCATAGAGGGAATTATTCGAATCAATTTCATGCACTTTTAGTACCAATAAAAGATTACTATTTTTGGGACAAATTTAGATATTATAAATACATTTTATCAACTAAAAAACACGTCAAAATGGTGCACAAGCAGTAGATTTTATTTCATAAAAAAATCGATTCGATTCTTGCATCCAATGCAAAAAACAATGATCCTCGCGCATCCAAAACATGAACCATGATCACATCCTAGACCTGACCAAGGCTCTGATACCACATGAAGGATATGGGAGAATCGTTAAGCACATCACATAAGCATGAGTATTGTATCATATACGATCGTGAGCGATTAGTCGCACTAGTTGCCCGGTGCAACAAAATTTAAAAATTTAATCGATGAAACCATATGATCCAAGAGCACTTCTTGGATAGTTTCATCTAAACTACATAATAGATAAAGGAATACCTCTTGTAGCATGGTTGTGATCAAGTATTAAAGAGAAGAGACCTCCTGTCTCAAGTTCGATCCATCAGAGGAGACGCTTGCGAGCGCGAAGGTGAGTTGTGTGCTTCTCGCAATCCAAGTAGTTGATCCAAGCAATGGATCTCCTGATCTCATCTCACGAGATCAAACGTCTTCTTCACGAGCGAGGAACAACAAAGAAAACGGAGATATAAGAGTTATCGAAGCGGCACAATGACGATGCAATGATGATGGTACAACGACGATGCGACAATGGCGGCGAACTTCTCTCTGAGGTTAGAGTGGACAACCACTCAAGGGAGAGAGAGAGAGAGAGATGGCGTGAGAATGAGAGAGAGAGAGAGACAAAGAGGTATTGATGTTGTAACATGAAGAGCAAGGGGTGCCTCTTCTTATATAGGCTTTTGAGAGTCCATGGATATCAATCCATGGACAACACAAAATCAATGGATGAGATTGATTTGTGTTTCTTTCAATGGTCATGATTGTAAAAGAACAACAACAATTAATTTATTTTTAATTAAATATATAGATAAATCAATATATATTAATTCCAAATTAAATCAATTAATATTGGAGATAATGAGGAAGAAGATTGCCCTCATCCCTAAAAAGGGAGGGACGACCACCTAATCCATCCACCTCCTTGAATTGGAAGGAGGCAATCTTCTTCCAAATCATGAGATTGCATTATATTATGAAATCTCCAAGATTTACAACAACATTTGTTGTAAATTATCTCACAAAATAATTCATAATTATCTTGTCAATATTGCAATCATGCCATTGGAAATATGTGAATCACATTCACAACCCAAAATAAAATGTAAATTATATTTTCAATTAATTATCCATGGTGAATTTAATGCAAATAAATAATTATCAACAAATATAAATCACAATAGGCTCAATCTAATACATTCAAAATCGCATTTAATATATATATATATATATATTCATATATAAATATATATATATATATGAATAATTGGATAGTGTTACCTACTTTATTCTTATATATAATATATAAATCACATCTAATTATATTGGATAATCATTCTCATGTATTTAAATAATATAAATCAAATTCAAATTATTCATGATAATTAAGTCACATTTAATTACCCATTTCTCAATGCTTAGATATAATTCAACAATGGCATTATTCTTGAACTCTTTCAAGAATAAGGCGATTTCTTTGCAGATACATGGAGATAAGGACAGGGCAATTGTATGTTCCACGTATAGTGACTTGGATATTGAGAACACATCACAAATCCAGATCTCATGAACCTCTCATAGTTGCTTAATTAAATCAAGGCCATAAATCTAATCTTCTCATTGCACCTGAATCTCATTCAGATCAATGTCCAACACTTGGACCAAGATCAAAGTACTTCACTACTGAGAGGAGTCACTAAAATCCATAATTGTTTCATCATTCCCTCGGAATGGAAGCGTCATGGTTATGCAATCATTTATGATCACATCACCCTCGGATATTCCCAATACCTGTACCTCCTGCATATTGGGAGACATAAAATAAACCCTAAGCTATAGATCAATTTTCATTGTTTTCTTCAAGGTTTCATCATCAAGTTTCTTATTCGGTCATTGGGAGTTGGTATCGATCATATGCTTTCCAAAGGCATATATCATACCTACAAGTTCTTGTCATGCTTCCAAAGCACGATGACCATGCATGGAATTTGATCGGTCCCATTACCTCATGAGTGAGCTCATATCTTCCTCTTCACAAGTGAACATGTATGATCCCTTTGAGAGATCGTATTACTCATATGCCCTCATATGCACACCAACTCGCTGGTGTATATACCTTGGTTAGGTCATCAACCTATTGCTTTGCTAAATGTACATACTTAGATATATAGTAACACATCTGTCTCTGGTCAGAGGACGTGTCCCTATATCGAGACAGTACATGACATAGGACTTTGGTTATCTCGATCTCGTTAAGTCAACTCTTTGACCTAACTAATCTGATACCTTCGAATCTCTACTCCCATGCAGAGGACCTGCATCAAGAGGTCGATAAAATATCAACCTAATGAGAAAGGATTGCCATCTCCTACTTAGAGATCATCTCTTAACAATCATTGACAGTTCTTGATGAGTCCTTAGATATTCATCCAAGCACCAACCTCTATGATTCAACAATTGAATTAACAGTTGTATGATCATTAAGATGGTCATGGTACATTAACCTAATTGTATAGAGGGATCTTATTGTGCATCCATTCACTTAATCTCAGATAGGGCAAAAGATCAATAACTTTTATTTATAAATCAAATATTACAATAATACTTATTGTAGAAATGGTTCGCCTCTGGCTCACATGGCTAACAATCAAGTAGGTCTTTGGACTTATTTTCAAAATATTACTATCAGAGTTACTTTTATTTCTATTTTTTTTAGTCTTGCAACCCTCGGGATCATTCATGTACTTTTCCTTTTTGTTCTCTAGGGTTTTCTCTATACATAAGCGACCATAGACTCATGGAATATGACTGATTCATTCTCTGTTCTCCACATGGTATCCGTGCGGTAATCCTGTACTAGTGTTCTGACTTAAATCATCCTGTCGGCACCTCCAAGCCTATCCAAAACCTTCGAACGCTTGCTAGGCTCTCGTTCTTTTCCTAAGGCCATATGTGAGGCCCTTCCTCCTTTCTAGGGCTTTATTGCGCCAATGAGGATGTACTCCATCACCCAGCAACAACTCCGAGGGTGCTAAGGTGATTCCTACAGCGCTACTAGCGCTGCCGCTACATCGCCTTCTTGCTCCAAAACTACTGCTGGACAATCACATTGTTAGGGACTTAGATTTTGCTAATGATTCAGTTCATATTTGTTTTATATCTTGATTAACTTTTCAAGTAGAAGCTTGTAGAATCTTTTTGTTGAAAAGTGTAGAAAAGCTAGAAGCTGACTCACAACCTAAAATTGATTCTAAAAACTCAACTTGAAGGTTCAAGGATCAGAATCAGATTGGTAAAAGAATCAAAGATAAACTCAATTCCAAAAGTCAAGTTTTGAAGACTTCGGACGTTGATATGGCATATTCTTGATGAACAAGATTAAGCCAGAACATCAAATTCACAAATTCTATTTTTTAACTTATGATTGATTACCATGACACCTCTGATCGATCACCCATGATCGATAATTTTATTCTTCATGGTCGATCAACCCTTATCGATCATCCTCTAAACCATGATCGATCTCTTTCTAAATTGTAGGCCAACTGTCAAAAATAATCGATCACTTTTGTGATTTGATCGATCACCTATGATAGATCAACTTGTTTTTATTAATGATTTTGAAAACCCTGATAATCGAACACGGAATAAAATGCAAATCTTGACTGAGTCTGGGCTTAATTGCAGAATCTGTACTTGTCCACTGACCAAAAAATTCAAGTAAGGAGTCCATTACCTAGTTCTCATCGAGATCTTTCCAACGAGTCCAAGAACGTAAAAATCCAATTTCAGGAGCCCATGTTACGACCGTTTTAGCGAGACCGGGTCGAGTTCACTTTCGAATCCGAATCTGGATCCGAACTCGGGTTCAACCCAATAAAATCACCTCCATCTCCAACCAAAATGCCCAAAACCCCCTCCCCTTCGCCAGCAGCTATCCCTCTGATGACTCACGGATAGCCCTATGTTAATCTGTGTGATTTATCGTGCGTTAAAAAATGCGTCGTTTCGTTGCAGGCGGGCAATCAGAATCGGTCAAGAAATAACCACAATTAATTTAGTAAATTTTTCAATGTGGTTTTATGTTTATTTTACTTAGACAAGTCCCAAGGTCGAACTCAAAGAGGCAAAGGAACAACCTAGAATTTGTCAATCAAAGTTCGTGTACGATTTTCGAAGCGGTCTTTTTTTTGTGTTTTTTAATGCAATATGGGATGCAAAGTGCAAATTTGGCCTATTTTGAGGAACAGAAAATGAATATCAATTAAACTATGTCCAAAAATATGAACTTTGGCCAAGATGACAATTATGATGAAATGAATGTACTGTTATTTTTTTGGAATTTTTGGACGCAAGATGATTTTTTTATGAATTTTCGAATGCAAATGATGTGAATTTCAATATTTAATTATAATAAATATTAAACCTATTCTTTTCAAGAGATAAATTATCCCAGATCCATCACTATGTGATTCATCTCAGAAAAATCCTAAACCTTAAAAAATTAAGATTTAGTACCGATTAAAAATTAAAGATCGAAATATTCAAAATGATTTTTAAAAGGCACACTATGCATGCAAATGCAATTCTTTTTTAGCATGATGTAACCTACAACTAAATCTACAATTTATAATCTTCCGGTAATTTTTAAAAAATGGTTAATTAGTTATGAATTTTCAAGCAGAGAATGGGCAAAATATGTAATTTTCCACAAAACAATTAATTATTAATTAACACTGATCACAATAATGTCAAACATATGCAACGATGTAGATAATTAGTTGTAGAAAAAATGTCTATTTTTGATAAATAAAATACTGCAATGTAGCAATTCAAAATAGAGGGGAAACACAGGGGTGTTTTTGCAATATTATAATAAAAAAATAAAACAAAAATGCAAAGAGGACTATATTGTAATTACCGAAAACCTGGGGGGTTATTCAACAAAATTACCAAGTGCTCACGTCCAAGCACATGACCCTTGGTAGGCAGGTCTAGACGGAGAATAGGAGGAAGTCGGCAGGCGCTTCTGCAATTTTTCCAGCGATCACGTGCGCAACACGTGACATTGGGTAGTTTGTAGTTCAGGCAGATCTCAGAGGGGGCCTTGCAAAATGTTCTCTCTGTCACATGCCTCGCACGTGGGGAGGGCCTCGGGCGTCACGCCTAGCGATCGAGGCGGAGCGGCTGAAGGGGTGGCTGAGTAATGCCGGAGCCCTGGCGGTGACCATCTGAGAAAACCTCAGAAGTTGCCTCGATTGGGTGACACACGCCACAATAGAGGAGATGACGAAGGAAGCGCGGTGCCGATGACGAAGATGTCGTTGGCAGAGCTGGTCAGAGAAGACGCGACGTTAGGGGAGAAGAACGTCGAAGAAGGTGTGGGCGGTTCTGCGAGGTCGGAGTAGGTTTGGAGGCAATGAAGCGCGATGCTGATGACGAAGGGTGTCAAAGAAGAAGTAGACGTTGACATACTAATGGCAGTGCCCCTTCAGTGGCAGAACTGCGTGCTCCGACGAGGATGGTGTTGTAATCGCAGCACTTGGAAGAGATGCGATGGCCGGTCGTTGATGTGTTGGTGACGCTTGTGACGGAGCACGGGCCTTCGCTAGGGCTGGTGGACTGGAGTTTGCGGAGGAGCAGAGGGGCAGAGCTCCGATGTCGGTGCGAGACGTAGGTGGGTTGTGGTGTTGATGATCGAAGAGTCAAGGAGAAGGATGAGAGGAGCGAGGTGAGGTTGGAGGAGATACTTGAGGCTCGACGGCAGGGAGGTTGGCGCGGAGCAACTGCTCGAAGGAGGTGGCTGAAACGAGGTGACGCACCTCGGATCTCGCCATAAGAAGGTCACTCCAGGATGTCACCACTGGTGCAGGACTCTTCTGGAGATAAACAACGGATGAAACAACGAGGGGCTGGCGGTGCTTCTTTTATAAGAGATGGAGGGTGTGAGATTGGAAGGGAATCCGATGATGATGGCGGCTAAATAAGGGAGACGAGATTTGATTGGAGATTGATGGATATCAGAGGGTGAAGATATCGATGTGAGAATTGGGGGGTGCGACGGTAGAGAAGTTACCGACAGATGGCGGTGGCTCGATAGGGAAAGTAGGGCATGGGAGGACAAAGAGTTGCGACCGTCCGATCGGCCGAGATCGGACGGCCATGACCACCCGACGTGGTGGCAAGAAAAGGCTGGAGCCGAGGAGTACGTGCTGGGCACGTGCTCCGCAAGTGCACGTCTTTATATATATATTATAAAAAGTGAAATATAAAAACACCAAAAATGGGTGACACATGGCGGCACCAGGAGTTGCCATGTGTCAGCCCCACAAAAATCCAAAAAAAATAAATACCTTAATAAATATGTAAAAAATAGTAAATTACGTCGAATTGAAAAGTTTCTTCTCAAAAGTTTCTCTTCTTGATGAGATCTACAACTTTCATGAAGGCAACAAAATCAAAATCGATGATTTGTGCAAAGTGATATTTCGGGGTATCCAATGTACATAGAATACCTCGATTTTTGGGTTTATATTTTTTTCACTTTTAAACCAGATAAAAATCTGGAAAAAATAAGATAATTCAAAGATAAATATTTACACATTAATCTAAATTTTTGTTGGATTTTTATTGAGTACAAAAAAGAAGAAATAAAATAAAAGACGAAAAATAGACTTTTTGTAGAGACAGTTAGTCAGGACTCGGACTCAGTTAGTTTCTTTGATTTCAAGCTTAGTTTGGATTTTAATTTTTGTGCATTTTAAAAAAACTTTCATCAAAGAAGACAAATTAAAAAGAAATAAAATAAAATAGATTAATTATGTACATAAAATAATAGGTCAAAAACCGTTAAAATACAAAATGCACAAAAGAGGCCCAAAACCCAACTTTTACATATGAATTCTGATTCACTTGAACATGGTCTTGTTTTAAATGTAATTGAATGTACATTAGTTCAAAAGTGGGTATGATCAAAACAGACATTAGATGAGGGAAGATATTGAGGTTTTAGTTCGGGAATCATAGAACTAGGGGTTGGGTTTTTAGTCCACTTATTTAGGTTAGTGATTTTTTTGTATTTTTCATTTATTCTTGTTAGTAATATATACATAATGGAGGTAGTTTTGGGTCAATCGTAGTTAGCATGAATTAGTTAAAAATCGAGGAAGTTAGGCTATTTACAGGTCATTTTGGTTGGGATTTTTGGCTTCTTATTTTGTTCGAAAACAAGTGATAAAATGCAATTCTTATCAAAACATGCATGAATGCTAATTATGCAGAGGAAATGAAGAAATGCCAATGATTTTTAGGGATTAGAGCTTAATTAATGACTTTTAGAGTGATGAATCTGAGATTCATCATCCTCCTATACTTAAACCATGCTCGAACCTGAGCATCAAAAGAAATGCCATGAGGTGAAATGAGATTGGGTTCCATACCAAGACCATGACCAAGTCACATTTTCAGCTCAGAAGTCTTCTTAGATCGATCCTCCTCCCAAAGCATACCCCATGAACATTGAACAATCGACTCATGTGTGTGAAAGGTTTTAGCTCTTCCCATCTAGAATGCCGGACTACCATGCAAACCTCCTCTCCAGTAACTCGTCCTCGGGGAGTCAGGTATTTCCTTCTAAATTCTGTCACGCTGTGTTCACAATCAAAATGAGGGAGAAGTTAGAAGAAGGAGAAAAGAACTGGAGGGTGGCAAGTGTAGTCACCTCTCCTTTGTGAAGATGGTGAGGGTAGCCAAGTCTCCACCATGATCTGCAGATTTTCTTGAAGCCTTGGACCTTTTTGGTCAGATATTTATTTGGTAGTGGCTTATTTGTATTTATATTTTTGGTCAGAGATCTCAACTATTATTTGTGTTATCCTCAGAGAAATCATGCTGGATAGTAAATGACGCGTATGAGTCTGATGAAAGATAACCATCATCAATGTTATCCTCAGAGGAATAGTATTTGAAAGTGGACGCACTCCACATATTCTTGTCTTTTAGTTTCTTCAGTTGTTTTCTCAGAATTCGTTCCTTCTTAGGATCAAGCGATTTATCCTCAGATGAATACTCTGGAACACCAGTCTCAGTCAACTCATAAGAAATTATTCCAGTATATTTGATGGGACCAGGAGAATTGGCTTTGGATGAATAATAGTGAGGAATGGGAGTCATCCAATGGGAATCGAAGTTTGGATCCTTATGAAGATATGGTTTTAGAACTGTTGAACAGACCTCACTCATGTAGATTACCTTTTCCGGACCTGATGAGGGATCATCAGACGATTCCTCTTCCGGAAGGTCAAAGGCGACTTTCTTTTTAGATGAAGGATCAGTCATTTTATTTTGTGAAAGTGTTAGTCCACTTGAGTTTCCAGATGAATAACTGTTGAAATTTTTCTCCTTGATCGGTGTTCGTCCCGCATGCTTGTTATTACTTTTCATGATGTTGGTGCACTCCTGAGTTGGATTGATTTGTTCAAGGTAGTCAGAGTAGGTTAACTCAGGGTGAGCCCATGCATATGTCTCAGGATCATATAAGAAACATTTTTCTATGGTGAGATTCGCAGGAAATGAAACAATGGGGAGAGTCTCTGCATGTTCGTCCTCAATTGACTTGACGTTCAAGCATTCCTGTGTAGAGTTGATTTGATCAAGGTAGTTAGAGTAGGTTAACTCAAGGTGCGCCCATGCATACGTCTCAGGATCATATAAGTCATCTATTCGATTTTCCATGGTGAGAGCAGCTGGGAATGAAACATACGGGAGAGTCTCTAAACCAAGAGTCTCATCAACAACCGCTATCTCAGGTGTAGCAGCGGGATAGGGCTCATCTACCGATTGATGGTTATGAATGTCGAGGACTTCATGGGTTGCCTCAGAAAATCATGGTTCCTCAAAGAATGGGTGAGATCGAAGTGCTTCCAATGCTGTAAAATTGATTTCTCGAGTCTCACACTCAATAATTGCCTTAGCAAATGCTAAGAATGGCTTTCCGAGAATAATTTGAGACTGGGCGAATTCTCCTTGATGCTCAATATCAATGATCGTGAAGTCCACTTTGAGTGGAGCACCTAGGAATGTAACGATGACTGAAATTGTTCCTCTCGAACTCTTGATCGATCGATCAGCCAATTAAATCATCTCTCTTATCTTCCTGATAGGTCCGAGTTTGAGCTCGTGAAATACAAAGGTCAGCAGGATATTGATCGTTGAGTCGTCATCAATTCGAGCATGGGTAAATATCGTGCCTTTGATTCCACTGTCAAATCTGGGCAACTGCTTCACTATGTGGCTTTTGGTTTTTCTCCTCAACTCTAAGGAGAAGGCCATTGACAAGATATGCCTTTCAGTCTTTGTTCTTATCCTACCCGACTTTTTCATCATTAGTTTATTCATTACAAATCCTTTCAGGTCGGGGAAGTATTCAATGGCCTGTATAAAGGGATGTTCAAAAATCAGTCCTTTCTCCATTTCTTCCCTTAGAGCAGGATCCAAAATTTTCAGATCTTCTTCTGTTTCAATTTTTATGAATTTTTCTGATTTTTTGATTTTTTTGGTCTTTTAGGTGTGGAGTGGTGATGTGGTGTGTCCCGTGGATGAGAAGGGGTTTTGATTAGCTAAGTAAGAATCAGAATCCGAGTTATTCCTAGGGGAATAGTATGCATAAGTGTCAGAGTCATCCCTAAGATGAATGTTCTCTATGGGTTTCGGAATATCCTCGGGGTTCTTAATATTAGATCCAGTTATTTCATCCTCCACTTTCATACCCGAGTTTCCATAAAATAAAGTGAGTCGGTTAGTAAAATTTCTGAATTTTTCCTTCTTTAATTCATATCTCTAAGTGATCCTCGAAATGTCATTCTCCAAAGTCTTTTCATGATCAATCATGGGGGCAGTCAGTGTATGTTTTTATTTTTAAGATTTAATAATTTCATCTTTCATTTTTCTATTGGAGCTGGGAGAAGAGTCTCTTGGAATATGATCTTTATTTTCTGAAAATTTCTCCTCAAAAATTATGGAAGGAGTCTGCTCAAAGGAAGGGTTTTACGGGAATTTGTAGGTCTCATACTCAGCATGCCATGACCTAGGCATGTAATGCTGGTTTGAGTAGAGTTTACTTCCATGATGATGATTGATCTTATTCTCAAATAGTGGAGTCATACAAGGTTCATATGTGCTGATATCATCTGTTTGATCCTCTGTATGTCTCAGTTGATCGAAGGAGTGGTATTCGGGTTGGTCAATAAGGATTTGATCGTCACGGTCAATCCAACGTTGATGATCAGTAAGTGAGAGCCTCTCCATCTGGCGTGATCTGGTTTGGTTTCTCTTCCAGTTATGAGCCTCAAAAGTGATTTGATCTTGAAATTATTCATTAGCAAGAAATCAAGAATAAGACGGTTCAATCCATGATGGTAAGTGGTCATGTGTGATAGGATGATTCAAGTAGAATGGCTTGGAATTCAATGAGGGGACCGAATTCATCTGAGAGTCAGAATCTTCCTCAAATGTTGGACGATTATTGAAAGAAATGGGTTTAGTCGATTTGGGCCTGACAGAGACAAATTCATTTTCATAGTATAAGTCAAACGAATTCTTGGATAAATGTTCTGTCATTTTTGAAAGAGCTGAAATGAATGACGATTTGGGTTTTACCGAGACAAATTCATTTTCATGAGACGGATCTGAAGGGTACTTGGACAAAAGTTCCATAATTTTCAAAGGAGGTTTATTGGTTGACATAATGGATCTGTTTCAGATCAAGAAAGGAGAGTGATGGCACAAGTGTGCAGCTTTTGTTATTCGAAATTGGTTCACGCACACAAATCAAATACAAATCAAACCCCAAGTTCACCAATTCACACAATGAAGCTGCAAGAGTTCATCGATTTATCTTTTCAATTTTATGTTGGTGATAAATCAATCTTGGAAAAAAATTAGCGAGCTGTTTGGTGCCAAAAATTTTCTTAATGACTGGCTCGAAATCTTACGACTAGTTGCACCTACTTTCAGCCAGTATGGATGTAAGTACAGACCGTAAAACGACTACCCATGTTACTTAAGGATGCCGCCTTACGTAGTTTCCTTTAAACCACTCACTCTGCTAAGGAAATCCAGACCGTTTACCGAATACCCGTAAACCCTCACTGAGAAGTAGCTAATCATTTTTCTAGAATCAGTAGTCAATATGAAAATCCGGATTTGGTCTCTAGCCTTAAGTGTCGTCTCTTGCTCACTCAGACAAATAATAGAATCCAAGGTCAGGGTTGCTCTCCCGCAAAAAATCTTGATTTTATGGGTTATTTAGAATCGACTATATTTAGCAGTCTCAATTTTAATTAAGTGATCACTGAAAATTTAAGGTGAGTACAAATGTACATCTACCGTCTAGTCCCAATTTCCTTTAAAATTCTGTGATAAAACAGGAGGGAGAAATTCGGAAAAAGCCGATGCACGTGAAACAATAATGAATGCTCAGATAGAAGACTTACAGTGATTCCTAGCAATCTCAATGTGGGATGCAATACAATAATTGAAAATTTATTCTAAATGAATGCAAGCTGATGAAAAACCACACCTAGCAGAAAGTTCTATTAGCGGGGAAGAATTGAGTAGAATTTGACTAAATTGAATGATCTAATGTGCGTCTTACTTAAGTGAAGTGTGATCCTAGGTTCTACGACCACAATCAAAAATTATAGAAGATCAAATAGCCGTATGTGCGGTTCTAACCTAAGCGTCACTCAAGTCGGGCCCCACCCTCACCGGAGAGTAAAACAGGACACAACACACCATAGAAAAGTTCAAAGTCTTGTTACACACGCGAGAGTCCAAACGGACACCGCTATAAATGAACAAATAATTACAGAAATAAAAAATTGCAGAAATAAATCATAGACTCTACGCTCTATCACGACTTGACTCAATCTTAATTTAATTGCGACTTTTCAAAAGTCGGTGAAGATGCTTCAGTTTCCAAAAACCGCTCCACGTACGCCGGTTACCTCGCAAGAAAAATAAGAGAGAGAATATAAGAGAGTGACTCAAAAATAAATAAAAAAAAGCAAGAAAATAAATGCTGAAATAAAATAAAAATAAATGCAAGAAAATATGGAATTTATACAATGAAGATTCGGAGGTCAGACTACCCTAATAAAGAAAACCGAACAAAAATTTTGTTTAGACAAAATGTAAGCCGTTTGCCTCCCCGGCAATGACGCCATCTAACGGGTCACGAATAGCCATACGTTAATCTACGTGAATTGTCGTGCATTTAAAAATGTTTCGTTTCGTTGTAGGCGGGCAATCAGAATCGGTCAAGAAATAACCACAATTGATTTAGTCAATTTTTCAATGTGGTTTTATGTATATTTTACTTGGCAAGTCCCATGGTCGAACTCAAGGAGGCAAAGGAACAACCTAGAAATCTTCCTATCAAAGTTCATGCACAGTTTTCGAATCGATCTTTTTTTTTGTGATTTTTAATGCAATATGGGATGCAAAGTGCAAAATTGCACTAATTTGAGGACTAAAAAACGAATATCAAGAGATAAAATATGAAATTTGGCCAAGATGTTATGATGAAATGAATATACTGTATTTTTTTTGGATTTTTTGGATGTAAGATAAATTTTTTTATGAATTTTCGAATGCAAATGATGTGAATTTCAATATTTAAATATAATAAATATTAAGCCTACTTATTTTCAAGAGATAAAATTATCCAAGATCTATTACTAGGTGATTGATCTCAGAAAAATCCTAAACCTCGAAAATATGAGATTAGATACCTATTAAAAATTAAAAATCAAAATATGCAAAATGATTTTTAAAAGGCAAACTATGAATGCAAATGTAATTCTTTTTTAGCACGATGTAACCTACAACTAAGCCTGCAATTCGTGATTTTTCGGCAATTTTTAGAACAATGGTTAATTAGTTATGAATTTTCAAGCATAGAATGGCCAAAATATGCAATTTTCCACAAAATAATTTATATTAATTAATCACTGATCACAAAAATGTCAAACATATGCCACTATGTAGAGAATTAGTTGTAGAACAAAATGCCTATTTTTGATAAAATAAAATAATGCAATGTAGCAGTTCAAAATGGAGGGGGACCACATGGGTGTTTATGCAATATTACAATAAATAAAAATACAAGAAAAATGAAAAGAGGACTATATTGTAATTAACGAAAAGCTAGGGGTGATTCTGCAAAATTACCAAGCGGCCACGTGCCAGGAACGTGACCCTTGGTGGGCAGGTCCAGATAGAGAATAGGAGGAAGTTGGTGGGCGCTTCTATAATTTTTCCAGCGGTCACGTGCACAGCACGTGCCCCTGGGGTAGCTTGTCGTTCAGGTAGATCTAAGAGGGGGCATTGCAAATGTTCCCTCCGTCACGTGCCTCACACGCGATGAGGGCCTCAGGTGTCACACCCGACGGTCGAAGCAGAGCGGCTGAAGGGGTGGTTGAGCAACGCCAGAGCCCTGGAACTGACTAGTTGAGATAACCTCAAACGTCGGCTTGATTGGGCAACACATGCCACACTAGAGGAGATGACGATGGAAGCGCGGTGCCGATGATGAAGGTGTTGTTGGCGGAGTTGGTCGGAGAAGACGCGGTGTTGGGAGAGATGAACATCGAAGAAGGTGTGGGCGGTGCTGCGAGGCCAGAGTAGGCTTGGAGGCGTTGAAGCACGATGCTGAGGACGAAGGTTGTCGAAGAAGAAGTAGACGTTGACGTTCTGATGGCGGTGCCCCTTCAGTGGCAGAACTGCGTGCTCTAGCAAGGACGGTGTTGTAATCGTATCACTTGGAAGAGATGTGGTGGCCGGTTGCTGTTGATGTGTCGGTGATGCTTGTAGTGGAGCGTGGTTCTCCGCTGGCTGGTGGACTGGAGTTGCTGCGTGGCCGAGGAAGATGGAGTTTGCATAGGAGCAGAGGGGCGGATCTCCGATGTCAGTATGGGATGTAGGTGGGTTGTGGTGATAATGATCGGAGAGTTAGGGAGAAGGATGAGAGGAGCGAGTTGAGGTTGGAAGAGATACTGAGGCTCGACGGCAGGGAGGTCGGAGTGGAGCAGCGGCCCGAAGGAGGTGGCTGCAACGAGGTGACGCACCTCGGATCTCGCCGTAAGAAGGTCACTTCGGGTTGTCACCACCGGGACAGGACTCTTCTGGAGATGAACATCGGATGAAACAACAAGGGGCTGGCAGTGCTTCTTTTATAAGAGATGGAAGGTGCGAGATTGGAAGGGGATCCTATGACGATGGCGGTGAAAAGAGGGAGACGATATTTGATTGGAGATTGATGGAGATCGGAGGGTGAAGATATCGACACGAGATTTGGGGGGTGCGGCGGCGGCAAAATCACCGTCGGAGGGCAGCGGCTCGATTGGGAAAGTAGGTCCTGGGAGGACGAAGAGTAGCGACCGTCCGATCGGCTAAGATCGGACGACCAAGTTAGCGCCACGTGGTGGAAAGAGAAGGCTGGAGCCGAGGAGTACGTGTTGGGCACGTGCTCTGCACGTGCGCATCTTTTGATATATTTATTTATTTATTTATTTATAAAAAGTGAAATATAAAAACCCCAAAAATGGGTGACACATGGCATCCCAGGAGCTGCCACATGTCAGCCACACAAATATCAAAAAATAAACATCTTAATAAATATGTAAAAAGTAGTAAATGACCTTGGATTGAAAAAGTTTCTTCACGAAAGTTGCTCGACTCTATGAGATATACAACTTTTATGAAGGTACCAAAATCAAAATCGATCATTTGTGCAAAGTGATATTTTGGGGTATCCCATGTACATAGAATACATTGATTTTTAGATTTTATAATTTTTTTCATTTTTAAACCAGATAAAATTCCGAAAAAAATATGATAAAATCAAAGATAAATATTTACACATTAATCTATTTTTTGGATTTTTATTGAGTAAGAAAAGAAGAAATAAAATAAAATATGAAAAAGACACTTTTTGTACAGACAGTTAGTGAGGACTTGGACTCAGTTAGTTTCTTTGAGTTCAAACTTAGTTTGGATTTTGATTTTTGTGTATTTTAATAAAGCTTTCATTAAAGAAGACAAATGAAAAAGAAATAAGATAAAATAGGTTAATTATGCACATAAAATAATAGGTCAAACACCACTAAAATACAAAATGTACAAAAGAGGCCCAAAACCAAACATTCACATATGAGCTCCGATTCACTTGAACTTGGTCTTGTTTTGTAGGTAACTGAATGTACATTAGTTTAAAAGTGAGTAGGATCAAAATAGACACTGGATGGGGAAGATATTGAGGTTTTAATCTGAGAATCCTAGAACCAGGGTTTGGGTTTTTAGTCCACTTATTAAGGTCAGTGATTTTTTTGTATTTTTCATTATTCTTGTTAGTAATATGTACACAGTGTAGTAGTTTTGGGTCAATCGGAGTTAGCATGAATTAGTTAAAAATCGGGGAAGTTAGGCTATTTACATGTCATTTTGGTTGGGATTTTTGGCTTCTTATTTTGTGCGAAAACAAGTGATAAAATGCAATTCTTATCAAAACATGCATGAATGCTAATTATGCAGAATAAATGAAGAAATGCCAATGATTTTTAGGGAGTAGAGCTTAATTAATGCCTTTTAGAGTGATGAATCTGAGATTCATCACCTCCTTCCCTTTCCCCTAACCGGAGCTCGCCGTAGTTCTTTGAATCAGCGATCCAAAATCGTAATCGCGTGGAGAAGGTCCAAGGCATCTCCGTGTGTGGTGTGCGTCATCATCAGAGCACCAACCGTGATGTTTTCTGTAGGAAGAGAAACCGAGATAGCGAGAACTTAGAGGTATGATGCTCCCCTTTCCTTTTGCTGCGGATTACACGTGATTTGACCCTATGTTTGGAATGCCATTAGAGCCTTACGAGTATTTGGGCGACAAATGACAGATGATTATCTACAGCATATCACGTGAAGTACTCTTGGCCTGGATTGTCATTCAAAATCGCTCTTGTAATTCGTAAATTGCGTGGGTGTGGGTCTCATCTGGATTTACAGGATTGTTATGATTTAGACCGGTTTTGATAGGGGCGATGGACTGCTAGTTAGTGATTCTTATGGCTATTGCAGATGGTGAGGTGAATGGGTCTATTTGGCCGCTTACTGTTCCTAAAAAATGGCATTCTGCACCACCTGTGCATGCCAAAATTTAGGTGAACAAGTAGTAGTAGCGGTGCTTGGAGAACAAAGACAAGAGGGACATCATATGTAAATTTGATGTGAATTTGATGTGCTTCTAAGGAAAACGTGAGATTATTTAATGGTCTTCATTAAACCTTAAAGGTGAAATGCAGAGAAGTTCCCTGCATATGTTATGGTGCACGGATTTTAAAATTTGGAGGAAGTGTAGTTACATTTTTATAGGCGGTATACGTGTAAATATTATGCCTGTCTATATATATTGAGATCATATTATGCCAAGAAACATCATCATTAGATCCAAATTTTTATTGTTCCTTACACTTCTTTTGACAACAATACATAAGCATGGATCTGATCCAGAAGTTCGAAGATAAATGCGGGTTAAATTGCTTTTGCATTATCATTGTATCATCACCTAATATGATGGATTCTTCTGCATCTGATAGTGGGTTGCAGATTTCTCATCTCTAATTATAGCGAGAATTATTTTACCTGCAATTTTAAAATTCTGCCTTCTATCGATTGTCATATGTTGGAAATTTGGAATTAGCGAGTAGGTGAACTGTTTTGCCTGACAGACTGCGACAATTAGTACTCTATGCTAGCATGCAAGCTTGATTAAATTTGGGGGGGATTAGGTTTGGTAATGATCTT
Organism: Ottelia alismoides; assembly: GCA_037367405.1. NCBI lineage: Eukaryota > Viridiplantae > Streptophyta > Magnoliopsida > Alismatales > Hydrocharitaceae > Ottelia > Ottelia alismoides. The sequence continues at coordinate 276,637 of JAZKJV010003381.1, read as the reverse complement.
AACTATGAGTCCCAACTTGGTAGATAATTATTGCTTACATTTAGTGCTATTGCGATCTAAATTCAGTTTCAGGTTTTAGTAACCTATTCATAAAAACTGTACCCCTGATTTTGTGGCATTTAGTAGCGGGTAATTGGATTGTACTAAGCTTGGGTTTCGAGCTGGAGCGCTAAGAGCAAAATTCCGGGAAATGTGGTTGAATGAAGTTCGAAGTGGGATATAATTCTTTTGCTCATAAGGACGATTGGGTTGTCGCGAGGATTAACGAGTTGGAATCTAAATTGTGAATTGGAAGTATCATTGGGAAGTAGGGCTAAGTGGACATGTTGGGAACTTAGTTAGGATGCATTCTACCCGACCGCATGCCTACAGAGGAACCCCAACCCTAAGGCAACCTTTATGCCTTAGAGTCATAGTATGAGGTCTCTTCATGACCAAGACCACATACTATCCATGAAGCTCAGTTACACATATCCATATCTAATAACAATAAGTAAAAAATGTAATTCTTTTGAGATTAGTTACTTGGTTCCTTTCTCTTTTGCACACATTAAAATTATATCTTGCTTGTTATTGTATAGTTGCTTAAATCGTATTGAGCAACTTTGCTCATAACGTACCTACGTGTGGATCCGCAGGTTCGCAGAAATGAGCAGCTTTGGAGTCCCCACTTTTTGTGCAGCTTCACGACTCCTTTTTGTGGTACAGTGGTTGGTAGTTCTTTTTGAAGGATATTGTGTATCCTCAAGCGCATCACGGAAGCGTGACGATCGCATCCCATGCGATCGGTGTGACTAGTCGCAAGGTGCAGCGGAATTTAAAAAATTTAAATCATATGATGAAACAACATGATCACAAGAACAATTCTTGGATCATTTCATCAAACCACAAAGTATTAGGAATACCTCTCGAACCGTGGTTGCGATCATGAGATCTCTAAAGCAAGAGATCCTCCTGTCTCAAGTCCGTCCCACGGAGACAGCACTTGTGGACGCGATGATGAGACGCGTGACTCCCACAATCCTCGACGAAGATCCAAGCCTCGAATCTCCTTATTTCAACCAATGAAATCCGTCGTCTTCCTCTAGAGCAAGCAACCCCAAAGAAGAAGGAGATCCTCGAGTAGTCAATGGCGAAGGCGAGAACTTCTCTCTTTCTCAACAAAGGTGGTCGGCCACCTTGTAGAGAGGGAGAGAGAGAGGACGAGAATGAGAGGGAGAGAGAGAAGTAGAGTAGGCGTCTACTTGATGTACCCTTCAAGGGCTAGGGTTGCCCTTCTTATATACTAGTTTGGGATCCAATGGATCTCAATCCATGGCTCATATGGATCCAACGGCTATTGTCGACCAAGAGCCATCCAATGGCTATGATTGTTGTTGGTTAAAAACCAACAACATTAATTTATATCAAATTAAATATATGTTGAATTATTATCAACAAAATTTAATTAACATAAATTAATTATTAAGAGATAATATGATAACAAATAAAGAGAGACAACAAACCACCCTTGATTATAGGGGGCGTCACCTATGACTAAGTCATAGGTGACACCACCTTGTAATTTGGTTGTATTTTTTCTCCTTTTATTTTATATCATTAATTCTTAATTAATTGCAATAACTATTATTCCAATAATATCCACCAAATTAATTCTAAATTAATTTGTGAATATTTCAATCATGCCATTGAAAAATATGCGAATCATATTCACATCCCAAACTAATTTGTAAGTTACATTTCCAATTAATTAACTAATATGAATCCAATCCACATTAATAATTAACAAATGCTATTTACAATGTTTCTCTCTCTCTCTCTCTGATATATTATAAATCCCATTTATAATATACACAGATATTCTGGATAGCACTATCCTTGATCTGCTTATCCTTGATAATTAAATCCGATTTAATTATCTTGCATAATCATTCTCACAATATAAATCTTATTCATATTATACGTGATAATTAAATCTCTTTTAATTATCTTGGACAATCATTCTCACAATATGAATCTTATTCTTATATACTTGATAATTAAATCTCATTTAATTATCTAGACCTTCTTGCTTAGATACTAAATTCATCATAGGATTTATTCTTGAACTCTTTCAAGAATAATGTGCCTTCTCCGCAGATACTTGGTAAATAAGGACAGGGCGATTGTATTGTTCCACGTATAGTGACTTGGATGTAGAGATCTCATCTCAAATCCAGATCTAACGGACCTCGTACAGATGCTTGATTAAATCAAGTTCGTATACTTAATCTTCTCATTGTATCTGAATCACATTCAGATCAATGTCCAACACTTGGACTAAGATCAAGTTACTTCTCTACTAAGAGGAGTCACTAAATCCAGACCTGTTTCATCACTCCCTCGGACTGGAAGCGTCATGGTTATGCAATCGTTTATGATCACATCACCCTCAGGTATTCCCAATACCTGCACATCCTGCATACTGGAAGACCAATCATCAACCTGAAGATGAAGATCAATTTTATACTGTCTTCTTCAGGGTTTGATCGCAAAGTTTCTCAATCTTGGTCATTGGGATTTGGTATTGATCATATGCTTTCCCAAAGCATATATCATACCTTCAAATTCTTGCCATGCTTCCAAAGCACGATGACCATGCATGGAATTTGATCGGTCCCAATACCTCATGAGTGCGCTCGTGTCTTCCGGTTCATAAGTGAACCTGTATGATTCCTTTTGAGAGATCGTATTACTCATATGCCCTTATATGCACACCATCTTGCCGGTTTATAGACCTTGGTTAGGTCATCAACCTAATGGTCGGCCAAATGTACATACTTAGACATATAGTAACACATCTGTCTCTTGTCAGAGGATGTGTGCCTATGCTGTGACAGTATTCAACATAGGACTTAGGTTATCTCGATCTCGTTAAGTCAACCCTTTGACCTAACTAATCTGACACCTCCGAATCACTATTCCCATGCAGAGGACCTGCATCAAGAGGTCGGTCAGATATCAGCCTATGTGAGAAAGTATTGTCATCTCCTACTCAGGCTGGAGATCATCTCTTAACAATCATTTGACGGTGCTTGATGAGTCCTCTATCTAACTCATTAGATATTTATCCAAGCACCGGCCTCTATGATTCATTTAATGAATCAACAGCTATATGATCATCAAGACGTCCATGGTACATAACCTTAATTGTACAGAGGGACCTATTATGTAAATTATTTATTCCTCATTTCAGATCAGGGAATGATATGTGCAATAACATTTATTGCATAATGGCTCGTCGTGGGCTCGCATGTCCAACAATCTCCACTTGCCCAAAGAGCCATTAATGGGCTAATCATTTAAACCCACACTCATGTGACAATCATAGGCTATTTAGAAAATAGCTAGGTAAGCTAATCAGTCACTCTGTTCCTACGAGACTACGCCAAGTCCTTTTACGGCACTTGCATATCCCCAGTAACAATGCTCGCATCCAATGCGAATGTTGTATCTAATGCAACCAATACTCAATCTTGTCAGTCATAGTATCTTTGACACTACAGCTCAAAAAAATATTATTATAACCAGTATGTAATTTCTATTATCCTTATCAGAATACCCTTATTCCTAGAGATCTCTATCTCCTAAGATATTCGTAGTTAAGAACTTCTAGATCTCCATCTATAAAGTCCTAATTTCTTGAAGATAAGACATAGAGATCACTATCTCTAAAGCCTTGTCATCTTTGAAGATATTGTTATTACTGCAATTAAATGTTCTATTTCCATAGTAGGGTTAGTAACAGTTTACTACTCCCACTGCATGGCAGATATCTGGCTTTTGTACACATCTAGCATACACTTAGCTTCTCGTAACTGATGCACAAGTGCAATCAGTTCTAGCATTCACTTCCTCAACTCTTTGAGGAGTTATCCCATTAGATTGGTCAGTACCAAATCTTAAGGTAAGAAACCCTTTCTTGGAATTTCCAGAAAATGGAACATGTTCAAGGTGTAATACAGATGTGACAGTCCCAATATCCTCTTTTCCTTGCTTCTGAACACCTTCAGAACTAAGATCCAAGAGGCATCTTTTGAGATCATATCTCAAGGTATGGAATAGCCAGATCATAGAAACACTTATTATCATCCTTATATCATTCCAAATGATTAGGATATTATCTATATTTAGCACGATGAACACAATGGCACTCCCACTAATCTTCACATTGTACACCAAGATTATATCTGAAATTATAACATTTATAATTTCATCAAATCTTATGTTCCAACAAGAAGCTTATTTGAGTCTATAGATGGATTTCATTAGCTTTCACACCTTACTTTCCCCAATGATGAAGTCCTGGGGCTACTTCATGTGAATATCCTCAAAGAGGTATTCTTAGAGGAATGCAATCTTGACTTACATCTTGAAGATGCAATAGTCAAGTTGTGTGACTAAGGCTAGCAATATTCTGATGATTTTAAGCATGGTCACCGAAGAGCAAGTCTTATTGCAAGCAATGTCTTCTCTTCTGGTGTGTAGCTCATGGCTATGAACCGTGCTTTGAAGGTCTCTACCTTCTCATCAGGTTCCCTCTTTCTCTTGAAGATTCATTTACAACTTAACGGGTCTTACCCTTATAGGTGGATCCTTGAGGGTCCATATACAACATTTGTATATGAAGTCTACTTTAGACTTTATTGCTAATATCCATCTTTCCATGTCATGATCGTCAGGAACTTCATCACATGAAGTCCGATCATTGTCAGACTTAACTGACACATGGAATACATCCTCAAACTCATTTGAAGAAGTATTAGTGTTTCATCTTTAATTGTCGTTTTAGTTTCTGATTTCAGGAGCCTCATTAGCTTCTCAAGATCAAATGAGTTCCTTCACTTCATTTTCATCTTGATTCTCAAGAGAGTCATCCTCTATGAATCACATTCTCATAGATGAGATCTTTTAAGAATCTCAGGGTCATAAAGTAGGTATCCAATACCATCATTTATTTTCCTAATGAAGTAGCACTCTTAGTGCTAGATTCCAGCTTACATGCATGGAACCTTATTGAGGATATATATTGTAGTCTCTACTACACATATATACCTGGAAACTAAGGGATAATTATGCTAAAATTAATCATTGATCAAATCATGTCACACATGATCCAATTGTATCTCCCTACAACTCTATTGAGTTTAGGTGTGTTAGGAGGATTGAGATAGAAATGATATTCATATCTTCATAAGGTATTCCTTGAATTAATCTAATAGGTACTTGCTACCTTGGTTAGATAAATTCATTTAATATTCCTTCAAACTTTGGTTCTAAACCAAAATTATGAAATCTTTGAACATTTCAAAGGTTTCTCAGGTGAAGAGAAGAAATCTCATATCATACATAATCATCAATAGATATCACATATCCATAATGTTCACCATGATATAGATGATTCACATACATCAATATATATTAGATCCCGAAGACCTTGACATCTTACACCTTTCCTAAGAGAAGGGTGTATTGGACATTCTTCAAATACAATATTCACAAGTATGTAAGATTTGAAATCTTAGACATTCTAAAGTTTCACATCTTACTAGTATATTGATCTCATCAGCAGACATATGTCCAAAACTTGGTGCCAAATCATTGTCAAATGATCTTCATTCTTCTATTGATCTTATAAGAGTTTTGATTTTCATTATTAGAAATCTTATTGAACCATTCATTAATTTTCTAATTTTGTGGAGTCCACTAGATGTTAGATTATTATCTAAAATATATTCATCATAACTCTTTATAATAGTTCTATCTCAGAATTCATGTTTATTTCCAACATTTAGAAACAAACAATGAGTGTATTCTAACATCTATTATCTAATACTAAGGGCTCTCCCACTAAGAATATGTAGTCTATCAAACCAATGGAGATTGTTGCAACAATTGCACCAATATCCATGTAGATGACTATTAAACCTTAAGATCAAATTTCTAATCTTCTAATATAGATACATATGCAACCAATTGCAAATGTCATTAGAAGATTGGGATACAATTATCAGACTTTATCTTATGAAATAAGTAAGTCAAAGTCAATGATTATATGCTAGATTATCCTGATGCTCTATCTGAGTCCTTCACTAAGGATTTTAGACAGACTTGATAGTCATACTATCAACACATCAACTTATTGCAGTATTGGCATTCATCAAGCTCTTTGGATGTCATATGGAAGTCACAGAAGTATAATCAACTCTTTGACATTCCTTCTCACATGGGTCCGACCCATGCTTCCACTGTGCTCTCTTCATCTATAAACAACCATTGTTCAAGACAAAGAATCTCTTATGTTGAATTCAAAAGATTTCAATACAAGAGGACTTCAACATTTACACATGCTTCATTAAATTCATACAAAATGATTATTATGAAGCTTTATGAATGACTTGAGTATAGATAGTAGAATGATGACACTCATCAATTCTACATACATCGTAACTCTTAGAGACTTAGGTTCAGGTAGGTATTCAAACATTTTGAATACATCGTCTCTTTCGAGCTACCATTCTGCATAATGTAGAGAACCATGTCATTTATGACTAAATATCTAGAGCACATATGTATGCTCGAATATCTTCTTAGATTTTATAAGGATTATTTGACAATTGCGATCATCATCGACATGTCACTTCCAAAGTACACTCGATGAAAGATCAAGACTATAGAGACATACAAACCCTAAGGTGATGTCTCATTGTCTTATTTAATTGTCATTCCTCATTATGTTGAGGAAACTTGCACATTGCAACCACATACATTATGTGTCCAATTGCAAGTACAATATCTGGATCATGAGTCCATTCCATGATATTTTACTGGTTGTTATTGAGTATAACATTGAGTGGGTTTAATGAAGGATTATCTGAAATAAGAAATTTGCATAAGGGTATATATTTTATATATTTACATATTTTACTTTGATTTAGGAATTTTTATATCAAAGTTGTCTTGCCTTGTCAACAATGGATGTTCATTCCCTCAATCACTTTCAATGTAAGAGATATTCTTACCATTATATCTCTAGCAAGATCTGGGATCTCCTTTCATATCTTTGTCACATCCCAATAATATGAGAACCTGTGACTCCGATAAAAAGAAGCGGGAACACATTCCGCCTTGCAAGTACAACTTACATCTCCCAATTCGGTCTTTATTACACGGGTCCACCACCCCTAAGGTGATGTTGACCCGTCATTAATTGAACCAACCGTCAACATGCTTAATACTCGCTATACGCAATCCAATATTACCCCAATAATATGAGGACCCAATATTGGGGTCACTACGTATACGACCTTACTCTTTCGAGAAGCAAAAAACCCCAATCCAAATAATTGTATATAGGATCTGTCACTTCGGACAACGTCTCCTATATACAACTTTTGGCGACGAAATTCTTCACCTTGACGGGAGACCGTGGATGTCACTTATGTGATCCTCCACCTCAAATGCAAATTGTAATTAATTATCATGAATCATATTCACATAATTAATTCTTCCAAGGGAAATACACATCTATTCACAATAGAGTGTTTTAATAGGATATAATTAATTTAGTCACATTTAATTAATTATCAATCTAATTTTCAATCAACAAACTTTGATTATTACTTGAATAGTAGGTATAATCTCAAGGTACATATTATTTCGAATTTTAATAATTAGAAAATACACTTTGATTTCTCCGGCATTATCGAGACCCTACCTGCTGTCATGGCCAGTACCGGCAAGAGTGGGACGGACCACATACGTTGCAACCCGCTACCCCAATACTCTCTGACTAGACACCATATCCACCTCAGGAAAGGATAATGCCAAATAGATCATCATGTACTTTGAGATGCTCATCGGTCTTTCAACCGAAATTATACCATATAATATACATCAAAATAATTTTGATTATATTATAAGGAAATTTACTAAACAAATCCCCAATCCTATTCAAGAAAGAGGGTTTTGCATCTAAAAGTTGTCCTACAACTATTGTAGGATGACCTAGGGTTTAGTATGCAAACAATGTTTGTTGATGATTTCAAATTAACCAATTATAGCTAGTGGGATGTCATTCAAGGAATTGATTATCATCGTTAAACATTTCACAAATATTTATCAATAACCAATTTCAGAAAATTAACAATTAATTTTCATCAACATGTTTGAATGACTATCACAAGGTTCATGATCAAGTTTTGTCAATTTCCAGCAGTGACCCCTAATCACTAAAATTAACTTATCTTGATCAATGTAAATCCAAAATTCGCAAAATCAGTTTCCTAATATTGCTAACTTGATTTAGAACAGAACCCAAGTGATATTTTACGCATTTCGAGGCATGTCAAAACCGTAATTAATAAAGTAATCACGTTCCATTTTGTTGTTCCCGCAACAGTGAATACATGCTTATTCAAAAGACCATATCTTGAGCAAACTAAATCCAAATTTAGTAAACTCAGATTCTATGGTTTTCTTGTTTAATGGGGAACAAAATCCAATTAAATATTTTGTATCCTCAAGTGTATCCTCAAGTACTTAAACAATTTAAACAGTGCTGAAAAAATCAATTAGACATAGGTGCGAAAATTCAAATGCGCTAAAACTTTCGCGACCCTTTCAAACCCAAGTCGTCCTTGGTTCATGGATCATATCCAAAACCTTTTTCGACCTATTGCTCTGATAGCACTTGAAGGATATTTTGTATCCTCAAGTGCATCACGGAAACGTGAAGACCGCATCTCATGCGATCGGGGCGACTAGTCGCACTAGTCGCAAGGTGCAGTGGAATTTAAAAAATGTAAATCATATGATGAAACACATGATCACAAGAACAATTCTTGGATCGTTTCATCAAACCATAAAGTATTTGGAATACCTCTCAAAGTGTGGTTGCGATCACAAGATCTCTGAAGCAAGAGATCCTCCTGCCTCAAGTCCGATCAACAAAGACAGCACTTGCGGGCGCGATGATGAGACGCACGACTCCCGCAATCCTCGATGAAGATCCAAGCCTCGAATCTCCTGATTTCGTCCAACGAAATCCGTCGTCTTCCTCTAGAGTAAGCAGCCCCAAAGAAGAAGGAGATCCTGGAGTAGTCGATGGCGAAGGCGAGAACTTCTCTCTTTCTCAACAAAGGTGGTCGGCCACCTTGTAGAGAGGGAGAGAGAGAGGACGAGAATGAGAGGGAGAGAGAGAAGTATAGTAGGCGTCTACTTGATGTACACTTCAAGGGCTTGGGTTTCCCTCCTTATATACTAGTTTGGGGGCCAATGGATCTCAATCCATGGCTCATATGGATCCAACGGCTATTGTCATCCAAGAGCCATCCAATGGCTATGATTGTTGTTGGTTAAAAACCAACAACATTACTTTATATTAAATTAAATATATGTTGAATTTTTATCAACAAAATTTAATTAACATAAATTAATTATTAAGAGATAATATGATAACAAATAAAGAGAGACAACAAACCACCCTTGATTATAGGGGGCGTCACCTATGACTAAGTCATAGGTGACGCCACCTTGTAATTGGGTGGTATTTTGTCTCCTTTTATTTTATCTCATTATTTCTTAATTAATTGCAATAACTATTATTGCAATAATATCCACCAAATTAATTCCAAATCAATTTGTGAATATTTCACTCATGCCATTGAAAAATATGTGAATCATATTCACATCCTAAACTAATTTGTAAATTACATTTCCAATTAATTAACTAATGTGAATCCAATCTACATTAATAATTAATAAATGCTATTTACAATTTTTCTCTCTCTCTCTGATATATTATAAATCCCATTTATAATATACACATATATTCTGGATAGCACTATCCATGATCTGCTTATCCTCGATAATTAAATTCCATTTAATTATCTTGGATAATCATTCTCACAATATGAATCTTATTCATATTATACTTGATAATTAAATCTCATTTAATTATCTTGGACAATCATTCTCACAATATGGATCTTATTCATATTATACTTGATAATTAAATCTCATTTAATTATCTAGACCTTCTTGCTTGGATACTAAATTCATCATAGGAATTATTCTTGAACTCCTTCAAGAATAATGTGCCTTCTTCGCAGATACTTGGAGATAAGGACAAGACGATTGTATTGTTCTACGTATAGTGACTTGGATGTAGAGATCTCATCTCAAATCCAGATCTAACGGACCTCCCACAGATGCTTGATTAAATCAAGTCCGTATAGTTAATCTTCTCATTGCATCTAAATCACATTCAGATCAATGTCCAATACTTGGACTAAGATCAAGTGACTTCTTTACTGAGAGGAGTCACTAAAATGCAGACTTGTTTCATCACTCCCTTGGACTGGAAGCGTCATTGTTATACAATCGTTTATGATCACATCACCCTTAGGTATTCCCAATACCTTCACATCCTGCATACTGGAAGACCAATGATCAACCTAAAGATGAAGATCAATTTTATATTGTCTTCTTCAGGGTTTGATCACAAAGTTTCTCAATCTTGGTCATTGGGATTTGGTATCGATCATATGCTTTCCCAAAGCATATATCATACCTTCAAATTCTTGTCATGCTTCCAAAGCAGGACGACCATGCATGGAATTTGATCGGTCCCAATAACTCATGAGTGAGATCATATCTTCCGGTTCATAAGTGAACCTGTATAATTCCTTTTGAGAGATCGTATTACTCATATGCCCTTATATGCACACCACCTCACCGGTGTATAGACCTTGGTTATGTCATCAACTTAATGGTCTGTCAAATGTACAAACTTAGACATATAGTAACACATCTGTCTCTGGTCTGAGGATGTGTGCATATGCTGTGACAGTATTCAACATAGGACTTAGGTTATCTCGATCTCATTAAGTCAACCCTTTGACCTAACTAATGTGACACCTCCGAATCACTATTCCCATGCAGAGGACCTACATCAAGAGGTCGATCAGATATTGGCCTATGTGAGAAAGGATTGCCATCTCCTACTCAGGCTGGAGATCATCTCTTAACAATCATTTGACGGTGCTTGATTAGTCATCTATCTAACTCATTAGATATTTATCCAAGCACCATCCTCTGTGATTCATTTAATGAATCAACAGCTATATGATCATCAAGATGGCCATGGTACATAACCCTAATTGTACAGAGGGACATATTATGCAAATTATTTATTCTTCATTTCAGATCAGGGAATGATATGTGCAATAACATTTATTGCGTAATGGCTCGTCATGGGCTCGCTTGTCAACCACTTTTACTGTTTCCTGTACTTAGTTTATTTTTTAGAGACATGGCATGTAAAATGTATAATGTATGTGTGGACATCCTTTATTATGCATACATGTATACTTTTGTGGACATGGATGGACAATGGAAATGTATGAAATGTGAACAGGATGAATGAGACGTAAAAAATTTAAATTCCTATGCATTGTTGCTATTTTCTCCTACATTTATGAATGGGAAATATTTGAATGTGGAATGTATGTGCGTGGATTGCTTTGCCGAGTAATCGGATCCTAGAGGGGGACGGGCGTCACAGCTTGGTATGAGAGCAGTGGTACTCCATTCCATTCCATGCATATCATGCCTCATTAGTATTTGAATACTGGATAGTGTGATGTCTTCTGATGCAACACAAGTCCACATGAGAATAGCACAATTGTATCCATATCCACATGTTTCTCATAATGTCTCTCTTAAGAAAAACAAGTACTAATGCTTGGTTCTTTGTGTAGAACCATGCCGCCTCACGTAGACCAGTATGTGGTGCAATAATTGGCTCTTCTTGTACAGGCGGTACAGGTGATTCACCAGCATCAAGAGGCGATGGAGCAGCAGCTCCAATGACAGGATGACCCCTCCTACCATCCCTCTCACGACGGGGAGGAGAGTGTCAGCTTGTCATTTTCCTTAGAGCCTGAGCAGCCCGAGGATGCAAATGATTTGCAGAAGCATCAGAGCACTTACGTCGCATACCAACGGACAACGGTACCACAGTTCCTTGGTACCATCACCCCTGACGACGCCGAGCTATGGATGTCACAGGTTGCCAAAGTTCTAAAAATGATGCGTGCACCCAAGGACACATGGGTGTCATTTTCAGAGTACTCCCTGGCTGGCTATGCAGAGCGATGGTGGAATGCACCAAGGAGCACTTGAAGGGACCCATCATGTGGGAGACCTTCTTTGATGAGTTACATGCAGAGTTCTACCCAGACAATTGGGTGGAAGATTAGAGGAGACAGTTTGCTGAGTTGAGAATTGGGTCGATGGCGGCCCAAGAGTACCTGATTCGTTACACAGAGCACTCTCTCCATTCCCCTGCTACAACAGACTACCCACAGGAGAACTTGCAGAAGTTCCTCCGGGGAATGTGCGAGGAGGTACATGAGCGTCTCTCTACCTTAGAACTCACCTCCATCAAGGAGGCAACGACGAAGGCGGCAAAGTGGGAGGTGACACATCACCGCTTACAGAGGAGTCAGCCACGGCTGCCTCCATCTCAACCTAATAAGATTGTGCATTGGGACTCCTCTCATTTCTGTAGAGACCGCCGCCACCACCCGACAGCGACAACATCACTTACCAGCCGGTTCCCACCTACCTTGGGACAGGCCTTGGCATGACACAATTCAGTTTCTTCTCACCCCCTACACATTCACTGAGTCATAGGCCTGGGGCTAGCAGTTTTGTTTCTGGTGGGAGCTTGTCACAAGTAGACAGTCGTACTTATAAACTTTGTAGATAGCCGGACCACTTCAAGGTCCAATTCCCTTTGTGTGCTAGAAGCTCATGCACGCAACAGCAGCAGAGTGGAATATCAATTGGGTCTTCAAGCCAGTTTCAAAGATCAGGATGTCACCAATGAGGATGTGACTTCCAGCGAGCCCCACAACCGACAACCAGTGTTGCGGGATCTAGTGCACCATGACGTGGCCAACCGAATGCAGTGACACAAGAGCAGGCTCATGCTTCTTGATCGGTCCTCATAGTATGATTTCAGCCCATGAGATTTCTTTACATGCATTATTTGATCCAGGGGCCACACATTCCTTCCTTGCACGTCGTATGGTGCCCACATTGGGCAAGTTAGTGATGAAGGTTGCTTCCCTGTATTACATCAAGGGTGCAGGGGGGCAATTGTTCATTATCTGCGAAGCAGTGGAGGATGTGGCTGTGATGATAGGTGGGCATGAGATGCTCGCATTCTTGTTATTCATACAATTAGAGGATTTTGACATCATTCTGAGCATGGACTGGATAGTGAGGCACCACACATGCTTGGACTATTTTTGGAATACGGTGGTCTTCCACTTACCTGGAGTGCCATCATTTCAGTTTATGGACGCACATCTAATGGCGGGATTGAGTGCATCTCTAACTTAAGGGCACAACAGTTTCTTACCTAGGGTTGTTGAGGTTATCTTGCCTACGTGGTAAACCCATCGGCATAGGACCAGATGATAGAGGATGCCAGAGTTGTACGTGAATTCCCTGATGCATTTCCAGATGAACTACCTGGATAACCTCCCGTACGAGAGATAGAGTTTGAGATCACTCTATTACTAGATACAGAATCGATCTCTATCCCTCCATATAGGTTGGCACCAGCTGAGCTCAAGGAGCTCAAGGTATAATTGCAGGACCTGTTGGAGAAGGAAATCATCCACCCCAGTATATAACCATGGGGAGCACCAGTCCTCTTCATGAAGAAGAAGTATGGATCCCTAAAGCTATGCATAGACTACAAGCAGTTGAATAAGAGAACGGTCAAGAACCGTTACCCACTTCCCAAGAGTTACGTCGACTGGCGGCGTGGAGACCTTGAGTTTCTGGTATGTTGTTGTGCATTCGTGCCCCAATGGTTGTAATTCTTAGCCAATCTTGTGCAGCTAAAGCATTTCATGTTATCACTGGATGGGGACTTCGTGTTCTTACGTGTGTCCCCAATGAGAGGCGTACAACGATTCAGTGCCAAGGGAAAGCTAGCACCGCGTTTCGTGGGACCATTCGAGATTTTAGCCTGTATTGGGAAGGTGGCCTACATGGTGGCTCTTCCCCCACACCTCGAGGGCATCCCTGACGTGTTTCACAAGTCGAATCTGTGGAAGTACATCGAAGATCCCCAACACGTGATCAACTACTAAGACTTGGCAGTGGAGCCAAACCTCTCCTTCCCAGAAGAGTCGGTGTAGATTTTGGACCACATAGTCAAGAGGCTGAGGAGGAAGGAGATTCCTTTGGTCAACATCCCGCGGTGAAGTCAAAAAATCGAGGAAGCGACATGGGAACTTGAGACGAACATGAGGAAAAAATACCCTCAATTGTTCACAGGTATAGAATTGAAACCATAGTCAAGTTCACTTTGAGATTTTTATGGGTTTCATTCTCTTTGATATTTTTATGGGCTCTCTTCTCTAGGAGACTTGGATACAATGGGATTCAGATGTTGAAATCGACTAGACTCATCTTAAGTCTCGGAGATGAGACTTTCTTTGAGAATTTTATGATGTGAAAACCCTGAAAATCGAACATGGACTAAAATACAAATCATGACTGAGTCTGGGCTTAATTGCAAAATATGTACTTGTCCAGTCATAAAAAAAATTAAATAAGTAGTCCATTGCGTAGTGCTTGTCGAGATCTTTCCAACAAGTCTAAGAGCGTAAAAATCTCAGTTCGGGAGCCCAAGTTACGACCGTCTTAGCGAGACCGAGTATAGTTCACTTTCGAATCTGAATCCGGATCCGAACTCGGGTTAAACCCAGTAAAATCACCTCCATCTCCCCCCAAAACCCCCATAACCCCCTCCCCTTCGGCCGGCAGCTATACCTCCTCCCCTTTCCCCTCACCGGAGCTCGTCGTAGTGCTTTGAATCAGCTATCCAAAGCCGCAATCGCGTAGAGAAGGTCCAAAGCATCTCCGTGTGTGGTGTGTGTCGTCATCGAAGCACCAACCGAGATGTTCTTCGTAGGAGGAGAAACAGAGGTAGCGAGAACTTAGAGGTACGTTGATCCCATTTCCTCTTGCTACGGATTCCACGCGATTTGACCCTATGTTTGGAATGCCATTAGAGCCTTAGGGGTATTTGGGGTACAAATGACAGATGATTATCTATAGCATATCACGTGAAGTACTCTTGGCCCCGATTGTCATGCAAAATTGTTGTTGTAATTTGTAAATTGCATGGGTGTGGGTCTCATCTGGATTTACACGATTCTTATGATTTTAACCGGTTTCGATAGGGGTGAGGGACTGCTAGTCAGTGATTCTTATGGCTATTGCAGATGGTGAGGCGAATGGGTCAATTTGGCTGCTTACAGATCCTGCAAAATGCCATTCTGCACCACCTGTGCATGCCAAAATTCGGGTGAACAGGTAGTAGTAGTGGTGCTTAGAGAAGAAAGACAAAAGGGACATCATATGTGAATTTGATGTGCTTCTAAGGAAAACGTGAGATTATTTAATGTTCTTCATTAAACCTTAAAGGTGAAATGCAGAAAAGTTACCTGCATATGTTATAATGCTTTGACGGGTTTCTCTTTGACTTTCCAATTTCTATCTATTTATTAACCTCAAAATTCTCTCAATCATAATATTATGTTGCTTTGAATAAGATTCTAGTTGTCAAGGGGTCTTCCCGACGTAGATGAGTGAGAAAGTCGAGTGAGTTAATAGCGGAGCACGAGACAAAGCAAGAAGGTCTACCTAGGACTCATCCCTTTCGAGGATTCAAGCAAGCAGCAGGGGAACTCTGAGCGGTCTCACATAGGTCGGGGGAGCAAGAATCCAGCAAGGATGATGTCGGAAAGGTCAGAGATCAGTTTACAACATTTTAAAATTTGGAGGAAGTGTAGTTACATTTTTGTAGGGGGTATACGTGTAAATATTATGCCTATTTATATATATTAAGATCATATTATGCCAAGGAGCATCATCATTAGATCCAAATTTTTATTGTTCCTTACACTTCTTTTGATAACACTGCATAAGCACGGATCTAATCCAGAAGTTTGAAGATAAATGCGGGTTAAACTGCTTTTGCATTATCATTGTATCAGCACCTAATATGATGGATTCTTCTGCATTTGATAGTGGGTTGCTGATTTCTCGTCTCTAATTATTGCGAGACTGATTATACCTGCAATTTTAAAACTCTGCCTTCTATCGATTGTCTTATGTTGGAAATTTGGAATTAGCCAGTAGGTGAACTTTTTTGCCTGACAGACTGCGACAATTAGTATTCTATGCTAGCATGCAAGCTTGATTAGATTCGGGGGGATTAGGTCTGGTAATGATCTTAACTATGAGTCACAACTTGGTAGATAATTGTTGCTTACATTTAGTGTTGTTGCGATCTAAATTCAGTTTCAGGTTTTAGTAATCTATTCCTAAAAACCGTACCCCTGAGTTTTTGGCATTTAGTAGAGGGTAACTGGATTGTACTAAGCTTGGGTTTCGAGCGGGAGCGCTAAGAGGGAAGTTCTGGGAAATGTGGTTGAATGAAGTTCAGAGTGAGATATAATTCTCTTGCTTATAACGAGGATTGGGTTGTCACGAGGATTCACGAGTTGAAATCTAAATTTTGAATCGGAAGTATCATTGGGAAGTAGGGCTAAGTGGACATGTTGGGAACTTAGTTAGGATGCATTGTACCCCACCGCATGCCTACAGAGACACCCCAACCCTAAGATGTCCTTTTTTCCTTAGAGTCATAGTGTGAGGTCTCATGATGACCAAGACCACAGACTATCCATGAAGCTCAGTTACTCATATCCATATTAATAACAATAACTAAAACGTAATTCTTGTGAGATTAGTTACCCTGTTCCTTTCTCTTTTGCACACATTTAAATTATATCTTACTTGTTATTGTATAGTTGTTTAAATTGTAACGTACCTACGTGTGGATCCGCAGGTTTGCAACAATGAGCAGCTTTGAAGTCACCACTTTTTGTGCAACTTCACGACTCCTTCTTGTGGTACAGTGGTTGGTAGTTCTTTTACTGTTTCCTGTACTTAGTTTCTCTTTGAGAGAAATGACATGTAAAATGTATAATGTATGTATGGACGTCTTTTATTATGCATACATATATACTTTTGTGGACATGGATGGACAATGGAAATGTATGAAATGAGAACAGGATGACTGAGAAGCAACATTTAAATTCATATACATTATTGCTGTTTTCTCTTGCTTTTATGAATGGTAAATATTTGAATGTGGAATGTATGTGCATGGATTGCTTTGCCGAGTACCCGGATCCTAGAGGGAGACATGGGTCACAATGATCATTTCATGGATTTTGGAGATCAAAATATTGGATTATCCATTTTTAGACACATGTTCACTCGAGAGGATCGGTCTATAGATCTAACAGGCTAGACCCATAATCGTTGTGTTGACCAATCCTCAAAGAAGTAACAATTAACCCACAATCAATGATAAGCGATATAAATATGTTAGACAAAATTTATTATATTTAACTCTACAAATTATGTTTATAGTACAAGTATGTAGGGTATTAAACCATATGGGCAACAAGGAGTAGAGGACAAAAATGATTATTAATTACTTAATAATATTTTTGTGTTTTAAGTCTTTTCTTTTAGAAAAATTTTGTGGGTTTTTAATATATAAATGTTTATGGATTTTTCATTTTCAGTTTAACAATTTTGCAATTTTCAGTTTTTTGTTTTTAAAAATAAAATATATAAAAATATAGATAAGAACTATATAGATAATATATACAAAAGAGATATTTTAAATTTTTAAAATAAGACAAATAAACCCAAAATACACGCAATAGAATAATTTTGGGTTTTAAAGTTTTTTACTTGTTTTTGGTTACGTTGGGAATTTTGTATAATTTTTATGGATTTTTAAATATAGAAATAAGTCAAAATAGTGAATATGCAATATAAATGGCTTTGTTTAGGTTTTAATAAATATCTTTAAGTGTCAAAATAACCCTAAACTAATTTTAATACATTCTGAATCACAAAAAAAATTCAAAAATATAAAATAATAACTTTGGTTTTCTCTAGATTTTTTGTGAAATTTTAAGGTTTTGTATTTTTTAGGAGTTTGATTTTATATTCTTGAAAAGATTTGGACATGAGATGTAGTATGATTAAATAAGACCACAAGAATTATTTTGGAGTTTTTCAAAATAATTTGTAGTTTTTATGGATTTCTAAATAGCAAAGATGAGAAAAGCGATTAATTTTGTATTTTTATACATAGGAAAATAATTTTAAATGCCTTGTAAAAAAAACATGATGAAGTAGGGTTCCGAGCACTTAATATAATTTTCCTGTAAATTTTAGATATAAAATGATATTTTTAATAATTATATAACAAGCAAGAAATTAAATCAACAATATAGGGACTGAAATGTAATTTCCAAGAATTATTGTATCATTTCAGAACATTGAAACTAAATCTAAGGCCCAATCACGTAAAATGGCCAATGTATTCAATTTAATATGCATTAACAGGGGTATTTTTGCAAATGAAATAAAATCCTGGAGCTTACATGCATTTTTTCCACAAAAATTACATTGATTTCACACAATAATAGACCAAATATAAATAACAAAACCCTTGAGGGGGATCCCTGTAAATAACTCAAGTGCCTCACATGTATGGGAACATGAGGTGACCTAGAATGGACTTAAAGATAAATATGGAAAAAACTAGGGTCCAGCACGCAAATGTTATGAGTTATTTTATACAAAAATAAATATTTATAATACTAAACTAAAAAAAAGGCTGAGGGGGTCAACTGAAAATTATCCCTATCCACGCGCTCATCAATGACCGGGATGGATTCACATAAGCGCGCGGACGACTGAGATGTGAGGATACCTGTTCGCATTTGGAGCGTCGAGATTAGATCTCGAGGCTTGTTCAGATGGTTATGATGGGCTTTATCATGTGGCTGCTACTACAACATTGGAGGTGTTCTTGATCGAATGGCAATGGAGGGATTAACAAGAACAAGGAAGAACAACTCCTTGTTCCCGCTTTGATTGAGTGTATCTCGCACCTCTGGTGCTCACTTGAGCTACTACCTGTCCCAAAATGGAGTTGGGGCTCCTTCAAAACTTTTGGAAGCCACAAAAAGCTCCATACCTCACTGAGGAAAGGTGTGGTGGTCAGGAAAGTCAAGCACATGGAGCTGCAAGTTCAGAATAGATTGACCCCCATATGGGGTCCCTTGGAGCATGAATCTGCACCGGAAGCATCAGGGCTTGGGGATGATTCTCCTCTATGTAATGGTTAGCAGAAAAAGAGAGGGATGCGGTGATATGGTAGTCTCTAATGATGGGACAAAGGGGAGGCTTGATTTGCTCGATATGTGCAAGATCGAGGGGGAAGAGGGGATCTGGAGATGGATAAGCGAATGGGGGAATAGGTGGGGTGGTCGATGTAGGCTAATAGTGAATTTGGATTGTGAACATAAGGTCGGAGCCTAGTGCTTCGACAAACTATGTTTTTGAGTTTCAAGTGATTTAAGAGGAAATCCAACAAAGTAGAAGGCAAAGCTACACTAGAAATAAAATTACAAAACGAAAGAACCTAAAATGATGGCCTCACCTGATCGAAGGACCTGAGAAGCTGAACCACCTAGAGAAGTTTCTTTGGAGATGGTGAACCACCACCTCCTCCTTTCTCCGTGATGCGAATCAAGGAGCGATCACTTCCTATCACGAAGAGCAAGATCCAGCCAGGGATTATAGGGGAAATGGATGGGCAAAGAGGGATTAAAATTCAAAAAAGTGGATGTATGTGATGTTATAAAAATTGTAGTTTGACTAGGGTTTTTGCGTGTTTTAATTGATGCATCTTATACCAAGCTATCGATCTATCGTGATATTCCAAGGTTTGATGAAGAGATTTCATCAAAGGATTGATCGATTTTGAGCAGTGATGAATGGGAAAATTGGGTAAAAATCGATGGTCAGTGATTCTGACAGCTACAAGAGGTATCTTCGTACAGTTGACCGACAGGTCAACCAAGGCGAGCTCTTGTTTTTCGACATAGGGCCAAGTTAGGATAAAATAGAAAAAAGGGGAAATAAATATAAATAAAATATCTAGGCATTTTATTAATAAAAATTAAAATGTAAAAATGATTTACTATTTTATAAACTTTTTATTTGCATTTTAAATTTTTTATTGGCTCCTTTATTATATGTTAATTTTTACAATTATAATTATATGTATATTTACCTATGTTTTGTGTATTTTATTTTCATTTTATGATTTTATTATTTATTATCATATTTACATATTTTATATATTTATAGTATAATTTATTATGTATTTACGCATTTTTATTTAATTTTTATTATTTTGCTTATATAGGTAAATAATTTTATGGATATACATTATAGGTATAGTACACCTGTATTCTAATATATTATTTATTTCAATGTATTTGTATTGGTTTTCTTTTATATTTATAATTTTAATATGTTTTAAATAATACTTACACTTGTTTCAAATATAAAGACAGTAGAAAAACAAAGGATGAAATATAATAATATTATATACATATACACATTATAGTGGTACCCTAGAAAGTTGGCTTTTGTATCTTAACTTTATTTTAATGAAGCCACCTTCACTAGATAGAGAGTTTAATTTGGAACTCAATGGAGGTGAGTTTGGTGAATTCTGAGTTCATATGGAGAAGATATTGGTCTGTGAAGTTCGGTTTGCACCTTTTTCATCTATGTATCCTAGTGGCATTATGCATTATTTTTGGTAATATCAGTTGTGTCCATCACTTCTTTCTCTGTTATCACTTGTATCCTTCCATCAGATTGACCGTTAAAAAATTAAAATGACCATGGTTTATTCAAACCATGGTGTGGTTAAGAAGGGTATTATGGTCAGAATAAAATAAGAGGTTGATTTGAGGAGGATGCAGTAGAGCATGGTGTTGGAGAGGTTGTGCCGGGGAAGAGGGGTGGAGAAGGAGCTCGGGGTGGAGCTCGGGACGAAGCTCGGGGTAGAGCTTCTCCTTTGCAATACTGGGGCGTCGGGGTGGTGGAGGCGACGGGGGCAGGGGCGAGTGGAGGAGAAGCGGGAGGGGGCGCGGGGGCGTGGGAGGGGTGGCGGAGGCGATGGGGCCCGGGGACTCTATTTCTAGTAGAGTCCCGTGGGGCGGCGTGAGGCACTGGAGGCATGGCTGAGGCGCTGGAGCACGGCGTGGGGCGACGTCGGGTGCGGGGGTGGCGGGGGCAAGGGCATGGGGAGGAGCGGTGGGAGGGGGCGCGGGGGTGGCGGTGGCAGGGGCAGGGGGAGGAGCAGCGGGAGGGGGGCACGAGGGTGATGGGGGCAGGGGTGGGGGGAGCAGCAACAGGAGGGGGGCGCAGTGGTGGCGGGGGCAGTGGGGGAAAGGGCGGGGGAGGAGCAACGGGAGGGCGACGCGGGGGTGGCAGGGCCATTGGGGGTAGGGGCGGGGGTGGGAGCAACGGGAGGGGGGCACGGGGGTGGCAGGGGCAGTGGGAGGTGTAGTGGGAGGGGGCGCGGGGTCGACGGGGGCATGGGAAGGGGGGAGGAGGCAGAGGCAGAGGAGGTAGGGGCCAGGGGGCCATGGAGGAGCCGGGGTGATGGTGCGAGGGCCGGGGAGGAGCTCGGGGCGGAGGGATGGGCTGAGGGCGGTCGGGAGGAGCTTCTGGAGAAGCAGGTGTCTGGGAGAAGAAAGAGAAGGGGGAGGAAGAGGATGGGGGAGGAAGAAGCAGAAGAGCTGGACATTTTAGTCCAATTTTTTCAATTAATTCCACTTGTGTCCTTGAAGTTAACGTCCATTTGTATTAGGGATGGACGTAAACTAACCCGAGGGGCACTAGTGATAGAATGGCAAGAAGTGAGGGGCACAACTGATATTACCAAAAAGATAGGGGCATAACTGAAATTGCGATACCTCAGAAGGCACAAATGATAAAAACCCAATATAAGAATAAAATAGTTTAAAAATGGGTATTATCAGAATAAAAATTAGAGTTTCTATACAGTGTAATTGGCCCTCCACCCACCTTATTCTTGGTCGACCAAGTAGATATTGACTTGGTCTTGGGGTTTAGAATCATTCAGTATCTTTGATACTTCATTTGTTTTTCTTTCCTTTTATTTTTTCCTTTATTTTTAACTACGTGTAATTATGTATTAATTACATTTTTAAAGAATTTTAATTTATACAAGTTATCGATATTTTTAGGTGTTTTGATAGGGATTTAAATACAAAATGGAGGAATAAAGGTGGGTGAATGGCTATTCATCACCCCTTCTACTTACGTTTTATAGTTCCGAGCAAACACTTACTAGAAAAATAAGTGATGCAAAGAAGAGAAAATAAAGAAAAATAAAATAAAGAAGGTAAAATGATTGTGATTTTTAAACTTGTCTTCACAAAGTTAATGTTTGTATATCAGTTAAGACCTTTGGATTGATAGCTTATTTGGAACCTTATTGGAGATAGGATATAAAACTTAACACCCCTTAGGTTCCCCAAGTCTCTGTTCAGGTCTCCTTAATAGCCAGGTCAGAATAAGTCTTTTCATACGCAAACTCTTATTATTATGAATCTTTCTAGTACAATGTATGTGAAATGTAGCTTTTCTCATCAGAAATGGAAAGGAGTAGTCTCTCTTAGAAAGATACCCGAATTCCCCAATCTAGGTGCTCTTTACTTGAGGATCAGGGTATTCCCTTCTAAGTTCAAGTGCTACCCGCTCAAGAAGAGGGGGTGAGAAGAATGGATTGTGACCAGTGTAGTCACATATCCTATTGAGCTTGACTAGCATAGCCAAGTCTCCTATCGCAACCAACCTTGAGAAATTTGACTTTGAAGCATAATGCCTTGCTTATTTCATATGCACTCTGACGAGATTTGATTTTCATTGACTTTCCCTCATCTATTCTTTTTGGAGTTTTTGATTTTGCATTTTTTTGGTATTATATACGACAACATTTTACATAAGAAATTTTTCCTGTTGAGCCAGTAGACTCTCTATCTTTTGAAGCTTTATTGCAACCCACAACGTCCTATCTTTAGACATCCATGTCACTAGATCAGGTTGGGGACATTGGCCACCTATTGGGGTGACGTATGCTTCTACACATGTGCTTCCTCGAGCTTATGAATCTTGCCTTCACCACCACCTCAAAGTTGACCTAAGTACAGAGTGTGGTGTCTAAGTTAAGTCATTACCAGCAAGAGTTGTGCATGCGCTTTGAAATACTCTACTTAGGATAATCAAGATGACATGTGAACATAGTGTAGTGGACTCAAAGCATTAAGTCTCATTGATTTGAAATGTCATAATTCCTGTTCCTATATGGTTCCTGTGAAATTAAGTGGATCCAAGTCTAGACCAAGGTCCATTCTCTAGATTTTACTTAGGATTGTTCAATTATCACATCATTTTGAAAATGCTTATGCAATGCAAGAAAAATATTTCGTGCAATAATTTTCTGATTTTTAACTTTTATGGGCTTTTTTTAAAAAAAAGTTTTGCAAATTTTATGGAGTTTTGAAAACATTTTTCAAATTTTTAGGAATTTTAGAATTTTGCAAATTTTTATTGAATTTTTGAAAAGGGGTTAGTGGATTAGATGTATTCACACTTTAACAAGGTTTTAACATATTACAAAGAATTTTATGCAAGTTATGCACAAGTTTTTATACAAGAATATAAAGAATATGGTATAGATAAGTACATGTTTTATTTGATGGATTTTATCTTTTAAAACATTTTTTTAAACATTTTGAAAATTTATTTTGCAAATAAGTTTACAAAAAAAATTCAAAAACATTTTACAACACAATTTTTACAAACCTTTTTACAAACATTTACAAAGAGCTTATTTTTCAAACGGGTTGACAAAATTTTACAAGGATTTTTCAAAGGTTTTCAAAAGTTTTTTCAAGTCATTTTACAATCATTTTCCAAATCATTTTGCAATACAGTTTCAAACTAATTTTACAAACAATTTTCCAAAAATAGATTTACAAGAGTTTATCTTTATAGTTGATTTATTCGTATACCCTTACCCAATGTAGTATATTAGCCATATTATTAAAATTACAAAAGTACAAGTTATGACTAATGTATATATATGCAATATATACATCCCCCTGATACTTAGATTGAACTATGTCCTCATAGTGGCGAAAGATCAATCAAGGAAGGCATAACCCAAGCCAAGTATAAAACAACATGTACTACAATGATTGAATAAAATAATAATAAGTCGATCATCCCCCACACTTAGGGATAAATTAATTGTATGTATAGCAGACTATACACAAAACAAGGATGATCGAGAGTTAGAATATATGAAATCAATGGCTCGGCTTGTCTCCATGTATACTTAGGGTGAAGAATATCTGAGTATAAAACATAATACCAACAAGTTAAGAGACAAGAGAGGGATGAAAGAATGAACATTCAAGTCACTCATCCCCCATATACTTAAGATCTAGTCATCCTAAGTATATCACCTAATGAAAGGGATGAATGAGTAAATACATGAAGGAAATAAATGATAAAAGAAATGAAAAGAAGAAAAGAGAAAATTAGTATTGAAGCTCATGTGTCTGATCTTCTGCTTCTAGGAGCTATTTTTGAAATAACACTTATTAAATCGATAACAAACATGAATGTATCGTGTTCTAGATACGACTTTAGAAACTTTCTGTTGAATTTAAATGGTTGTACGTCAAAGGACTATCCTAATATAATAATGCCACCATTGTCACGCACATTTATGACTAAGAAAGACCCTATCCATTTGCTCTTCAACATGCCAAGAAATAATTTTAATATTGCATCAAACAACCATGCCTTCTGACCATTCTCGAAAGTTTTCTTCTGATATTCTTATCATGTCATATCCTGACTTTCTCCTTGTACATCTAGCTATTATCGTATGCATAGTCTCGGAACTCTAAAATCGATTCAGATCAACCATTATGTTATTGTCGGCTTTCTTTGAATCCAAGTTACATACATTGATTGCCCATAAATATTTATGAATGAGCTCTACTGGCATATTACATGGCTTACCATACACCATTTGATAGTGAGACATACCCAAAGGAGACTTGTACGTCGTACGATAACCCCATAGAATGAGTCTAACAACTGTGTCCAACTATCAGGACGTACAAGTTTCTGGAGATTTGTATTTATCACCCGATTTGAAATCTCTGCTAAGCCATTGGTATGTGGGTGATAAGCAGATGCAACACGGTGTTCAATTTATTAACGAGCTTCTTTACTTATTTATTTATAAAATGGCTTCCTCCATTTAATATGAGAATCTTCAGAATCTCGAACCATGATATAATATTGTCCTTGAGAAAGCAATTCATTGTGAGGTTGTCTACGACTCGAGCAGGGATTGCCTCCACCCAATGATTGGCATAATCTATGACAAGCAAGATGTACTCAAATCCCTGACAATTAGGAAATGGGCCCAAGAAGTCGATACCCCATGCATCAAAGACATTTGATGTCTGAATATACTTTAAAGTCATTGTATCCTCAGAATGAATGGTGGCACCCATCTTCTTACAGTCAGTACAACCTTTCGCATACTCAACAACATCCTTGAAAAGAGTTGGACACCAAAGGCCGTGTTTAAGAACTTTTGTTGTTGTACGCTTCTCAGAATGGTTCCTTAAGATTCAAACTTGTGACAATGCTCTAGGTCACTTGTGTACTCCTCCTTAGGAATGCACCTTCTCCAGATGTAGTCCACACCCTCACAATATAAATACGATTCCTCCCACTATTAAAATTAGATCTCAGGAAAGATTTTGTCAACTTTTTTTTTCGATCAATCTTGCAAAATTTTCTTGGAGACAATATAGTCAACCATATTCGCATACCATGGGAGTGAGGTGACCGAAAAAATTGCCTCATCAGAGAAAGTTTCAGTGATCGAAATGGCCTGCTCAATAGTATATGATTAAATGATTATGAAAAGATGACCAGCCATAACATTTTTTACTCCAGGCTTATCATGCATTTCTAAATCAATGAAATAGACGTGACTTGGTATCCTTCCTTCTTTGTAAGTACCGTATGGCATAGTGGTCAATGTAAACAATAACATTCGACCCAAGTAAATGTGATCTAAATTTCTCCAGTGCAAACACAACTGCTAGTAGCTCTTTCTCTGTGATTGTATAGTTTTTCTTAGCCTCAACTATTGTTCTACTAGAATAATGAATCACAAATGTCAATTCATACCGTTTATGTCCTAAAATAGACCCAATAGCATAATCAGAAGCATCCATCATGATCTCGAATGGAAGAGACCAATCAAGTGGCTATAGTACATGTGCTTGAGTAATCAGATCTTTCAAACGATTAAATGCATGGAGAAATATTTCATCAACAATAAGATAAGTCTCCTTGCGTAGCAGCTCAGTCAAAGTTTGGGCAATCTTACTGAAGATCTTCTGTAGAAACTGGCATCCCCCAGAAAAGACCTGATTCGCTTTAGGGTTGTAGGTGCTCAAGCTAGAGATCACTTCCATCTTGGCTGGGACAACCTCCATGCCTCGCTTGGAGTAGACCAAGCCCTCGCTCTTGCCCTATTATATCACAAGACGCTTGATTAGTTTCCTTGTTATACGTTCAGAAAGAAGAGATGACGTGGCCTAGCACAATTCTTTCGGTTACCATAAAGTGACTCTTCTCATATAAGAGCACTAAATTTACTTCACAATAATGTTGAAGTACTCAGTCTAGATATGTCAAACATGCATCAAAGTTGTCTTTGTAGACCAAGAAATCATCGACAAAAACTCAACGAAACCGCCCTCTATATCAACAAATATGACCATCATACATCTCTGAAATGTAGCAGGGGTGTTACACAATCTGAACGTCATCTATCAAATGTGTAAGTCCTAAATGGACAGAGGAATGCAACTTTCTCTTGGCCTTTGGGAGCAAGAGCAACTTGATTGTATCCAGAGTACCCCCAAGAAGTAGAAGTATTCCTTTGCAGCAAGTCTTTCAACTATTTGGTCAATGAAGGGCAATAAGAAATGGTCCTTCTTGGTTGATAGGTTCAAGCATCAATAATCTACACATACATGCCATGATGTAGGTACTTTGGTCGAAATCTCCTCTCCTTTATCATTCGTTACAGTCATGATTCTAGATTTCTTTGAAACCACATGTAAAGGACTTAACTATTTTGAATCAGAGATGGGGTAGATGAAACCTGTGTGGAACCGCTTTGTGATTTCTTTCATCACAACCTCTCAGAGGTTAGAATTAAGACAACGATGTGATTCACAAGACGGCTTGTTGTATTCTTCCAAGTAGATATGGTGCGAGCACAATGACGGGTTTATTGCATGGAGACCCGTAATTATCCAGCCTATTGCGTTGCGATTTCTTTCTAAAACCTCGAATAAGTGAGATTCATCATCCTTGGTCAATTGAGAATTGATGATGACCAAGAACATGTTTGGCTCATCCGCAAGAAAGGCATACTTCAACGATCATGGAAATTGTTGTAGCTCTGGTGGGGTCTGCATCAGTTCAGTGATAACCTCTGCAACTACGATCCATGTCATATATGTCGACTATATACTATCCACCATGGTTACCTCTGGCTCTGAGTACAAAATATCACAAAGATCAATAATGAATTCATCTTGTTCTGATGGGCATGGATGAATCTCAAATGACTCAGTTAGTGCATCAATAAGCAACTCATCCTCAAGGACATAAGAAAACTCGACTATGCATTCCCAACCTTCATCCTTGTAGAGGAATTCTTGGGTCTCAACATCGTCCAAAAATAGTGCAGTGTCACTGATCTCTGCTAGAAAATCACAGTCTTCTATTTCATTATGCATCAACTCACTCTCATTTGGTATAGGCTCTATTGGCTTTGGTACCTAGATCGTCCTAATCAGGACCTTACCGCTGCTTGAGTGAAAGGTGATCTTTCCGTTGTTGTAGTCAACTATTGCTTTGATTGTTCAAAGGAATGGTCATCCTAACATGATCGTGGTATGGAGTAAGGGTGATGAGGTTTCCATGTCTAGGACAATGAAATTCATAGGGAACTGCATCCCTTGGATTGTAATGATGACATCCTCCAAAATGCCCCTTAACTGCATAGCTGATGTGTCTACGAATTACATAATCATTTGTTGATTTAAGCGGCCCCATCCCAAATTCGTTGAGTAGTGAAGCATGAACCCAATTGATAGACAATCCACTATCAAGAAGTGTTCATTCGAACTCTTGGTTGAACATCTCGTATCTGATGAGAGACACTCCCATGTCCTTCTTTTTGCTCAAGAGGTTGATGACAACATTGATAGTGGAGATGGTCAACATATATTCCACTAGGCATCCACTTTTACGATGCTTATTTTTACATGCCTCCTTTAGTCATTTCTTCATGATAGGCATGCACTCCATGGATTTTAACAAAGGCATTCAAGCATTATATTTGGTAATATTTCAATAATGCCCGAATCAGACAAAGTTGTTTTAATTTTTTTACTATTTTTGATTTCATTGCATTAGGAAATGAGATGTTTACATCACCAAAAACACCATTTCCATTGATAACTTTTTCATGTTGTACATTTGAATTATTAGGAGCACAATCATTCAAAATAGAAGGGGAAATGAAAATAGGAAATTGGGCTTCATCGGCTCGCCCTGGATCCGTTGTTGGTGCTAGCATCTTCTTGATTGCATCAACTTGGCCTTGGCTATTATTGTTGATGTTTGATTTTCGATTTCAAAGTGGTAGATGGATGTTTATTCTTCTCTTTCGTAGGGGTAGATGGATGTAGAGCCTACCACTCCTAAGAGTGACATCATTAAATAACATGGTAGATGTATCCATACCTGACTCATGCTCAGATTGGACATTACTTGCTACCTGGTCCTTATGCCAGAAGTTATTCTGTTTGGCTTCAACCTATGCCGGAATGATAGTTTTCACCGTGGTAAGATCGTCTAGATTCTATCTCATTTCACTTAATCTCTTCACCAACTGTACCAGGCAATCTAGGGTTGGATTCACTAGGGCTGCCTCAATCTGCTCAGCGGGTTGCGCTCGCTGACTCTAGTACTGGTGTGGAGGCAGTGACTGATAGCTCTAATAGTGACGAGGAGGGTATTGCTGATAGTATTGTGTATGGTGGTACTGCTACTGATATTGAGTAGTCGACTGCTGCTTGTGGTATGATGGTTGGAGATAAGACGACTGTTGGAAATTCGATCTCCAGTTATTAGCATTTTGGGGATACTGGTAATGCGAGGGCTGGTGTTGATATGGTCTTCCACCATGTTGCTGGAAGCGGGCGTATAGCCGAGGATTGACCCTATGATTGTCTTCAAGGACGGGTCATTATTGATCATTTCTCCAGACACCATTCACCTTTTGGATGTGTAGATGTGGAGAAAAGAACAACTTGACACATGATTGGGGCTCAGGATGGTACACTACGATCTATGTATTCTACAATTATGGTGGTTCCTAGTTGGGTACTTGCATGTAGTACACATGTTGGACCGACTATGGTTGCCATGGGCTCTACTACGGATCGGCTATCTTGGACTCGATAAATGGACTGACAGACTGACATAATTTGATTGTGCTGACCAAGAGCTCCAACTGCTTGGTGTTTTCGTCAAGCTTGTCCAAATTTTTAATCCTTTGTTCGATCACATTTTATTTTTCTAAGTCTTGTGATCATTTTTCGATTATGTCGACCTTTGAGAGATGGTTCTCGATGATGTTGCGGTTGGAACTCTCATCTCTCTCTTCTCCATACGATGCTGCCATATGTACAGGTTTGGGAGGGATCTAAGGACTCTTCTAGAAGCATGTGATGAAGATAGGATGGTAGAGCCTTCAGCCATCTCCTCAGAAATCTATCATATGATGTCTTCATCCTTGTTGAAATGTAATCCTCCACAGGTTGCATCCACTAGCTACTGACTTTATTGATTCAACCCACCGAAATAACTATGTAACAAACTGGTCTTAGGTATGTCATGGTAGGGGTACTTCTCCTAAAGATCTTTAAATCATTCTCTTTCCTCATCGATAGGCTCATGGAACAACTGCGAGATATTGAAATCAATGCTCACATCTGGTTCAAGTGATAAAGGCATTAGTACATGTGAAAAAATGCAGACTTCAACACTTCCCAGGTTATAACAACCTTCTCCAAATGATTGATCCAATAGAGAGCCTTATCTTGAAGGATAAAGGGAAAGGTGGTCAGTTTTTAGTACGTCTAACGAGATGTTGGGGTAGTGCATGGATCTGCAAATGCGGTTTAATTGTTGCATATGAATGTAAGTCTTTTCATTCGTGTTCCCATGGAATGTGGGTAGAAGTGAGAGCATCTGAGGTTTTAGCTCGAAGTGATCATAGATCTGAGGAATCTAGATCCATTCGGTTGTATGCCCTACTATTAGATTTTATGTTTATTTGAGAGTTGGCTTAGGTTTCTCTCTCACCTCGTCGTCCTCTTCATGGTGTCCACCTGCTTGGCACTCATCTCGTCCATGTTTTGCTTCTCCACTTCCACGGTTCTCTTTGTCCATCCTCATCTCAACCAACATATCCTGAAATGTAGTCTGGGCAAGGGCTTGTTTGGTCAGTTGCTATTGAATGGCATGTCTCGAGGCGAGCATCTAAGCATTGACCTCGTTTTAATTTACTTGTTATCACTTTCCCTTCGGTGCCATCTCAGGTTCAGAGTTTGAGGATATAAGATCCAGATCGATTTCAATATCTGCAATAAGAAATATGCCCCGATCAGTCTGGAAACTAGTACCGTATGTTGAAAAGAGTTTGGAATCAGGGTCAATTCTGAACTTTATCAAGGTTGGAGATGTGTATGGAGTAAAATCAATCTCCATGTTAAAAGGAGAAAATTCAAGACAAGAGTGATCTCAAATTATTTGAGAAATAAGTAGGGAGTCTTGAGAGCGGTTCATAAAGTCTAAACCAGGTTCTCTGGAATCGTCCCGAATTATTGGAGATGTCAGTATTGTGGACTCCATGTGGGCGTTCGTAGAGTCCAAACAAAATCATCCTGAATGTGATATCTTAGAAGCAAAAAAAACATTGATATGATGTGGAATTAGAGCATGAAATGAAGAAGTGAAATAGAAAATAAAAGAATGGCTCGAACTGAGAAAAAGAAAAGAAGTGTCAAAAGAAGTGTGAGTAGAAGGTGCAAGTGCACAATATTTTTTATCTTGACCAAAATAGAACAAATCAATCAAAACTCAAAACTCAACCCTACTCACCCATGCACCGGTAAAAGCCCCAATACTTCGTGAAGCAAGTCAATAAACAGGATAGTTCCCATGCTGGGATTTGGGCTCTAATGCTTGAGGGTAGTGCCTCACTCAGTTTGGATAGTACCTAAGAATAATGAGTGTATTATTCACCCAATACAATGAAGTCCAATTAATTGATTTTATTTTGGTCAAATTTTCTTTGCATTCCCTTTTTAATTTGTTTGGTTGTCACCTTTTTAGGATAATTTTTAAGCAAAGGTCTAACAATTGTGTAAATTCTTTGCTTGGCCTATGTGAGCAAAATCAGAGGGTGAGGACGGAAAAACAATGCAAGTCAGAAACCACTGATGTGATGCTCAGTCAGAAGGCTTACCTTGCTTCCTTGCTCTATCCATGCAGGATGCTAGACGGAATTGAAAATTACACTAAATGAATGCAACAATGAAATTGCTTAAAGATATGAGCTTTTATTAACGTGAAGAACATGTTCAATTTGACTAAGTCCAAGCATGAGACTATAGGTACATGAACGATATTATGGTTGGACCAAATTAATTGAACATACACTCCTAAAATCTAAGGGTTCAATCAACGAAGACATGAACTTAAAAATAAGGTAGAAATCACAAATCACGAGAAACAAATTAAAATAAGAGGAAGATTAGGGAGGAATTAAGGTAGAAAGTGATGAAAACAATGAGAAACCCATCGAGTCTTTAGGTGAACAGACACCCAATAAAATAGACCTGATAAATAGTCTAAATGTCTAATGTTCGGTTATGTATTATTACAAATTAATAGAGTCATCTCTCATTAAAATGAAAGGACAACCTACGACTAATATAAACTACTAAAGAAAAAGCAAATATCTCCTCGATGTCTGGTTCTCTTTGGCTCCCTCCCACTGAACTGCTAAAAAGAGTCCGGTCTCCACCTCGCCTGGTTGCGTCGAATCACCTAAGTGGTTTGCCAAGCTCATCGTGACCTCACACGAAAAGAAATAAGACACTGATTAGATATTTCAAAAATGATAAGTAAAAAATGATAGAAAATAAAGATAAGTGAAATAAATTCAAACAAGGAAAAAAATAAAAAAGAAACATATGTGACAAAAACTCTATTCAAACCGTTATCTACACCAATGTTGCCATTTATTAAGTCGATATGATCGATCTATGGATCTAACATGATAGATCCATAATCATCGTGTTGAACAATTCTCGAATAAGAAACAATGAACCCACAATCAATGATGAGTGATATAAATGTGTGAGTCAAAATTTATTATATTTATCTCCAAAAAATATGTGTATAGTATAAGTATATAGATTGTCAAACCACAGAGACAACAAGGAGTAGAAGACAAAAATGATTATTAATTACTTAAAATACTTTTTTATTTTATGTTTCATATTTTTAAGTCTTTTCTTTTTGCAAATTTTTTTGTGTTATTCATATATAAATTTTTATGGATTTTTCATTTTCAATATTATTTGTTTTAATTTTGTTTTTTTTTGTTTTTTAATTTTAGAAATAAAATATATAATGTTATAGATAATAAATATAATATATAGAAAAAGAAGGTATTTGGATTTTTAAAATAAGATAAATAAACTCAAAATGTAAACATTAGATGTTTTAAGGTTTTAAAGATTTTTATTGTTTTCAGTGATTTTGCAGGATTTTTATAATTTTTATGGATTTTTAAATATAGAAATAAGTCAAAGTAGTGAATATGCAAAATCAATGACCTTATTTAGGGTTTAATAAATATCATTTAGTTTTAAAATAACCTAAACTAATTTTTCTATGTATTAAGAAGAAAATTCAGAAATAGAAAAGAATATTTTTGGATTTTTCTTGAATTTTCAAAAATATTTATAAGGTTTTTAGGATTTTGGACATTTTAAAAGGTTTATTACATATTTTTTGAAAATATTTTGATAGGAGATGAAGTTTGACTAAATAAGCCCACATGATTTTTTTTGAAATTTTCCAAAATATTTTGTAATTTTTATGGATTTTTTATTTGCAAATAGGGGAAAAAGTAGTGGTTTGTGTTTTTATAAATATGAAAAGAATTTTAAATGCCTTGTGAAAAATATATGTGATAAAGTAGGCTTCCATGTAGTTAATATAATTTTCCTACAATTTTTGAATGTAAAATGCTATTTTAATAACTAAAAGATAAGCGAAAAATTAAACTAGCAATATGGGGATTGGAATGCAAATTCAAGGAGTTATTAATTCATTTCATAATATTCAAACTAAATCCAGAGGCTAATCAAGCAAAATTCTCAAATATATTCAATGTAACACGTATTGGTAGGGGTATTTTTGCAAATAAAATAAGTTCCAAGAGCATACATGCAATTTATACAAAATGTTACACTGATTTCACAATAATGGATCAAATCAAAATAGCAAAACCCTTGAGGGGATCTATGCAAATAACATTGGTGCCTCACATGCATGGGCATGTGAGGTGACCTAGAATATACTTAAAGGCAAATAGGGAAAAGACTATGATCCAAAATGCAAATGTTATGAGTTATTTTATACCAAAATAAATAATTACAGTACTTAACTAAAAACCAAAAAGGTAGAGTAGGTAAGTTGAAAATTACCCCTATCCACTAGCTCATCAATGGTCGGGATGGATTCACTTAAGCATGCCGACGAGCGAGATGTGAGGATATTAGTTCATAGATGGAGCAACGGGATTAGATCTCGAGACTTGATCAAAGGGTTGCATTGGGCTTCATCGTGCAACTACTGCTACACCTAGAGAGGTGTTCTTGATTAAATGATGATGGAGTGATAATAAAGAACAAGGAAGAACAACTCCTTGTTCCCATTTTGATTGAGCACATATTGTACCTCTGGTGGTCACTTGAGCTACTATCGGTCCCAAAATGGAGTTGGGTCTACTCCACAACTGTTGGAAGCCACAAAAAGCTCCAAACCTCGCTGAGGAGAGATCTGATGGTCAGGAAAAGTCGGGCACCTAGATCTACAAGTTTAGAATATATCGAACCCTCGGATGGGAGTCCCTTGAAGTGTAGACCTACACCAGAAGCTTCAGAGCTCAAGGATGATTCTCCTCGACGTAATTGTTAGGAGAAAATGATAGGGATGAGGTGATATGGTAGTCTCTGGTGATGCGACAGTGGGGGGGGTGCTTGATTCATTCGATTTGTGCAAGATCGAGGGGGTAGAGGGAATCTGGAGATGGAGAAGTGTACATGGAAACATGTGCGGTGGTCGACGTGGTCTAACAATGAGTTTGGGTGGTGAACAGAAGGCCAGAGCATAGTGCATTTGCAAACTATGTTTTTGAATTTTAAGTGATTTAAGAGGAAATCCAACAAAGTATATGTCAGAGCTACACTAGAAATAAAATTATGAAATGAAAGAACCTAAAATAAAGGCCTCATCTGGATGGAGGGCCTAGGAAGTATAACCACCTGGAAAAGTCTCTCCAACAATTCTGAACCACCTCCTCCTCCCTTCTCCTCATTGTGAATCAAGGAGCGTTCACTTCCTTTCACAGAGGGCAAGCTCCAGCCAAGGATTATAGGGGAAATGGATAGTTGATATTCCAAGGTTCGATGAAGAGATTTCGTCAAAGGATCAATCAGTTTTAAGTAGTGGGGTGAAGGGGAAATTGGATGAAAATCGATCGTCAGCAGTTCTGACAGCTATAGGAGGTAGCTTAGTATAGTTTACCACCGGATCAACCAAGGTAGGCTCCTGATGGGTCCACATAGGACCAAGTCAAGGTAAAATAAGAAAAGGGGAAATGAATATAAATAAAATAGCTAGGCATTTTATTAATAAAAACATAAAACACAAAATTTGTTCATTATTTTAAAAACTATTTATTTTATTTTGTTTATTTTTATCGACCTGTTTATTATACGTTAATTTTTACAAGTATAATTATATGTATATATAACTATGTTTTGTGTATTTTATATTCATTTTGTATTTTTAATATTTATTATCATATTTACATATTTCACATATTTACAATATAATTTATTATGTATTTATATATTTTTATTTTATTTTATGATTTTATTTATTTAGGTAAATAAATGTATGTAAATACAATATAGGTATAGTACACATATATTATAATATATTATTTATTCCAATGTAATTTTAATGGCTTTCTTTATGTTCATATTTTTAATATGTTTTAAATATTATTTACAACTATTTAAAAATATACAAAGAGTAAAAGTATAAAGAATAAAATATATTATATCATATATAGATACACCGTGCAATGATACCTTGGAAAGGCAATTTCTGTATTTAACTTCATTTTTAGTGATTTATTATTAGATAGATAATTTAATTTGGAATACAATAGAGTGAGTTTGGTGAGTTCATATGGAGTAGATATTGACTTGTGAAGTTCAGTATGCAGATTTTTTATTTGTGTGTCCCAGTGGCACTACATATTATTTTTCTGAGAAATTATTTTTGTAATTATATATATCAATATGCACAAGTTTCTTGTTGAAAACATTATTATTTGTGGTCTATAAAATAAAGAATAAAATAGTTCAATGTAATTTCCCGCCCCTTCGGCTACCGAAACCGACGGGATGAGAGCGTCAGACCTACGGTCCATATATGCCTATGATTTATGATACTCAGTAAAATATCATGAGCACATTAGATCAACATTTGAAATATATATAACAACAAGAGAGTGATATACAATGGAAAGTAAAATGCAACATCCATTCTCATTGATAATAATCGTCAAGTTCATGTCCACACAAAATGAGATGCAACATACAATTTTAATTTTGCAGAAGATGTTCTCCAAATATCTCTTTACATTGTCCCTCAAAAAGAATATGAAGCAATGCACAAATAACTAAATTACTCTAAGTAGGACGCACCCTGCTTGGTCCAAAAACGACGTATGAAGTCAGATCTTCTCAAAAGGCTGCTACTATTGTGACTGTTGCTCAGGTACACCTGTTGGGTTCACACAAGGGTAACGTTATGAGCAATTGCCTCGAAACGAGACAAACACTATAATAACTAAGGTAGAAGTAGTAAGGCATGTGAACATGATTCTATCTAGTTACATTTGCATATATTATAGGAACTAGAATCTACTAAATTATTGTAATTTACAAGGGATTACAAGACAAGTAATTTTATTGATTAATTTAATAATCATTCGAGTACTACCACTTTGTCTTGGTATTTCTTCCCATTAATTAGAGTCCACAACGTTATACATTGCAATTTCTAATATTCAATCATGAATCATTTCTCATATTTATTTAGCACACGCAAGTACACGACTCGCAGGCCACCGCTACGCGGGAACGTGATATTCATCTTGAGTAGCTCTCAAATATCATTGCTCGTATAGAACAAGAAAAGATCATAACCCCAATTACCCTGACTTCAAACCACATCCCGGAATACCTCTCACAATAATAATATTCGAAGTAAAATTCCATGCGGCCACATCTCATTTAAATCGAATCTTAATGTTGTGTATAAGTGCAAAAACAAGAATGCCAACCATGACACCTTCCAACTCCGTCGAGCGACTCCAGCTACTACTAGGCTGCTAGGAGCAACGCGTCACCCAACTCGTCCGTTGGGGTCACGACCTTCAAGGCATCTATCCAGGGTCCAAGTGCATGTCTAATCCCTTGATTAACCTAACTTCATATACCCCATTACCACGAACAAATCAAAGCTATCAACTTGTTTCAAATTATTAATTTCTTTACCAAACAATTATTGTATGAAATAAAACTTAACCTAGTCACAATAATATCCTTAGTAACATTATCTGAGTCAATTTTTTTTACAAGTGTAATTATGAAAATGTTTTCCATGTTGTAACCTATATATATCTCCTATACATGCACATAAATTAACTCTCTCTCAAAAATAATTAAAATACAAAGGAAAGTGTTAAACTCTTGCTTCCGTAGATCATTGCTATATGATAAGTGTTAAACTCTTGCTTCCGTATTTCATGCATCCTCATGGGAATCCGAAATGGACTCACTAATCGAGTATGCAGGTAGCTGATCTAAAACACTTACTGTTATAATTCTAATGACATGAAATTCCAATCTATTCTCCATGTCTGTGAGTTTCTATCTATCGCATAGCACTATAACCGAGTACATTAATGTGCAAAAAGGAACATTGATATAAAAACATTTACATTAAATATATTAACATTGAGCATAGATTAATATTATAGACCTTTAATGTTGCTCCTTGAATGGTTATGTCCGAAAACAAAATTTATCACAACATTAATATTCAATGACAAAACAACCCAACATTTTATCCACGTTTCATATTCTGATTTGATTTCAGGTGAAAGATGTCAAATATATATTAGTCTCAAAATCTAAACCAATCAATTGAACTCCCTGCATTTATAATTCTCTTAGACTCGTTACATGCCATTGATTCCATTAATGATTTCAACTTAATAAAGATGCTTTAATAGTGTAATGTCAATTCTTCATTTTTTATACAATATGATCTCATGTGTAACTATGATGGTCTGACTTTCTATCGTGAACCTCTTTATACCAAAAGTTATTCATCTACAGTGGTTTGTAATTTAGAAGATTGGCGATGCTATAACTATAATAGAGTCCGATGCAATCATTTCAAGGTCATGTCGTATAGATTTGATGATCCATGATGCAAATAAATGATAAAGAAAACAACAACATCATAAAATAAGTTATGTATGATAGGAGATAGCTGACCAATGCAAATCATATTTCGAGAGAACTTAAGGCTCTAATGATGTTGAAAAACCTAGGATAGATAATCATGTGAATGACAATAGAAAGGAAGGAGAAAACTTTGTTACAAAAATCTTATTTTGTTCATCTCTGTGTCAATGCTCAAAAAAATTTGGAATAATATTATCGATGAAAAATAGTTCATGAAACGTGGCACCCACATGCTACAAGAAACACATAAGGCTCTAGAGGTGTTCAAGAATATAGGGACACAAGTACGTGGAAACCAACCGCAAGAGGAAGGTATTTACAGTTACCTCTGAGGATGTTTCCTTAGGATCTCCTCTCGCATGGAAATAATATTTCCGTCACTTGATCACAGCGTGAATACGTACACTATGGTGACCTCGAGCTCACCTACGTGATGGCGATTTCGGATTTTCGATGGGAGTACCTTCTCCACCGTCGACGATAGCCCTCCGATGACAAATCTGGCCAAGGTGATGATGCTCCAATGAGGAAAAAGGATGGTGGTGGCTAGGGTTTTGAGAGGGTATCCTACAACCTCCTATTTATAGGAGGAGCGGTGAATTAGGATCCTAATTTTGGATCCGTCTCGGATCCATATATGGATATTGATCATCCAACTTTAAATATCAATATCTCAAGCTAGGAATGCTGGAATTGGAAGTTCTTGGGCTCGTTGGAAAGATCTCGACGAAATCTATGAAATGACATGATTATCTCATTTTTTTGATGGAAAAAATACTCTAGATTTTAGAGAAAAAATACAGGGTTTTATATCATAAAAATCTTTAAGGAAGTGTCATCCTCGAGACGTAGGATTTAACGTATATGTTTTAAATGTGACATAGATTTAGGCATAAAAAATTCTTAAAGAGAACGAAACCCACAGAAATCTTAAAGAGGATTGAAATAGGGTTTCGTGATCATACCTTCAAAAAGATAGGGGTATTTTAGTCGCATATCTGCCTCAGGCTCCCATGTGCCCTCCTCAACATTCGGAATTTATCACAATACCTTGACCAAAGGGGTGTCTTTCCGTCGTAATTTCTTGACTGCCCAGTCTAAAATCTGCATGGGTGCCTCAGGGAAAGACAAATTTGATTAAACCGTGAGTTTCTTATAGCTAATCACATGTCGAGGGTCTCGAATATACTTCTGGAGGTTTGACATGTGGAATACATCACACACACTTGTCAAGTGAGGGGGAAGTGCTACTCGATATGCTACCTTCCAAATACGAGATAAAATCTCAAAAGGGCCAACGAACCGTGGTGTTATATTACCCTTGACACCAAATCTTTGAATACCCTTCATTGGAGATACCATCAAGAATACGAAATCTCCGACCTTAAATTTCAGGCTGATGCCTCTGATCAATGTAACTCTTCTAACGGCTCTGTACAGTCAATAATTTATTCATAGCCATTTCTAAGGCTCTTGTTGTATCCTCGATTATCGGAGTGGAATAAATGTCTTTGTCACCCACTTCCTGCCAACACAAGGGAGTGGTGCATCTCCGCCCGTACAATGCCTCAAAAGGTGCCATGACAATACTAGCATGGTAGCTGTTGTTATAAGTGAACTCCACCAAAGGAAGGTGATCCTTCCAAGATCCATTCCACTCAATGGCACGTACTTGGAGTAGGTCCTCAAGGGTCTGAATTGTCCTCTCCGATTGCCCATCAATCTGCGGATGATAGGCTGAACTAAGACACAGTTTGGTTTTTAGGGCCTTCATGAATTCTCCCCAATAATGAGGTGTACACCGAGAGTCTCTATCAGATACAACCTCTTTGGGAATCCCATGCAAGCGAATAACATACTGAATATATAACTTGGCCAGATCTATCAGAGTGCATGTCATGTTAACGGGAATGAAATGTGCGGACTTGGTGAACCAGTCCCCAATAACCCAAATAGCATCATATCCACATACTGTACGAGGTAAGGATGTCACGAAATCCATAGAGATACTCTCCCATTTCCACAATGGGATAGGAAGTGACTGTAACAAGCCAGGAGGATGCTTGTGCTCTGTCTTCACCATTTGACAAGTAAGGCAACGATTAACATGTTCTGCAACATCTCTCTTCATCCCCTCCCACCAGAAGTGCTGACAGAGGTCACTATAAATTTTGGTGCTTCCTGGGTGGATAGATAATATAGAATAGTGAGCCTCATTTAGGATGCCTCTCCTCAACTAATCATCATCGGGGACACAGACACGATCTCCCTTCCATAAGATGGACTCACAAACTCTGAATCCATCAAACTTCTCCTTCAGACATCGATGGAAGAAGTCTTATAATTTCTGATATGTCTACTTACCATGCACAATCCTTTCCGATAACCCACTGTACATGGTAGGTATAGTTATGACATCTGTAGTACTATCAAATAGGTGCCACTTACTGAGTGTATTTAGCATATCCCATGTTTGTAGCCATGTTGCGGTACCCTCAGTATGTGCACTCCTACATAAAGCATCTGCTACTACATTTCCCTTACCCAGATGATTAGAGATCGTGCACTCATAATCTTTCAACAGTTCCATCCATCATCTTTGCCTCATATTCAACTCCTGCTAGTCAAAGATATATTTGAGACTCTTGTGATCTGTAAAAAGCTCAAGCGTAATCCCATATAAAAAGTGGCGCCATATCTTCAATGCGAAGACTATAGATGCCAACTCCAAGTCATGAGTACAGTAGTTCTGCTCATGGTTCTTTAGTTATAATGATGCATATGACACGATATGACCACGTTGCATCAACATTGTACCTAAACCCTCCTTCGATGCATAGGTATACACCGTCAAATCTAAGGTAGCTGAAGGAAGGGTGAGAATCGCAGCGCTGGTCAGTCTCTCCTTCAATGTACGAAAGCGCAGCTCACACTTGTCGCTCCAAACAAAGGGGACATCTTTCTGTGTTAGACGAGTAAGTGGTAGGGCTAGCTGCGAGAAGCCCCTGACAAAATATCTGTAGTGGTCGGTGAGGCCTAAGAAACTACGTATCTCGATAACTATCTTGGGGTTCTCCCAGGACATTACTGCCTCTATCTTGGCTGGATCAACTGCCACACCTGCTCCCTAAATTACATGACCGAGGAAAGCTACCTCGGTAATCCAAAACTCATACTTACTGTATTTAGCATACAGCTTGTGTTCTCCGAGTGTTTCAATAATAGTATGAAGATGTTTCTCATGCTCATGCTCATCACGTGAGTAGATCAAGATATCATCAATGAACACCACCACAAATGATCCAAGTATGGATGAAAAATTCTGTTCATCATGTCCATGAATGTTGTTGGAGCGTTCGTGAGTCCAAAAGGCATGACCACAAACTCATAGTGGTCGTATCTGGTGCGAAAAGTAGATTTAAGCACATATGTGTCCTTAATTCTCAATTGATGATAACCCGATCGTACGTCAATCTTTGAGAATACCGCTGCACCCTACAACTAATCGAAAATATCATCTACTCGTGGAAATGGATACCGATTCTTTACCATACTTTTAGTCAATTGCCTGTAATCGATGCACACCTTATTCTTTACGAAGAGGACCGATGTTCCCAAGGTGATGTACTGGGACGGATAAATCCCTTTTCCAACAACTCCTGCAGTTGTACTTTGAGCTCCCTGAATTTGGCTCGTGCCATTCTATATGGAGGGATGGAGATGGGTTGTGTATCGGGTATCAAGTTGATCTCGAACTCAATCTCCCTCCCTGGTGGTAATACGGGTAACTCTTCTGGAAATACATCAGGAAAATCCCGCACACTCTGACATCTTCAATCATGCGATCCTTGGCAGGAAACTCCACAACATAGATGAGAAAATCTATGCAACCCTGATTAAGAAACTTTTGGGTCTTCAATGCTGATACATATAAGACCTCACTATTTACAGTATGTCCATAAAACTAAAAGGTAGGTGTGCCTGGAAGATGGAACACTACCGTATCCTTAAAGCAATCAAGGCACACGTGATGTTGCTCGAGCCAATCCATACCTAAGATGGCATCAAAATCTTCTAATTGAATGAGTAAAAGATATGCGGGCATCAGGTGCCCACCAATATGCACTGCTACATTCTCCACTTCTTGTCGCACTGTGAATAATTGCCCCCCTGGGCCTTTGATGTAGTAAGAAGAAGAAACACAGACTGGCTCTTTATCTATCTTAGGTACTATTCGGTGTGCTAGAAAAGAGTGCGTAGCTCCCGAATCAAATAAGGCATGTAAGGATATACCATGCACTAAAATCATACCTCGCACTACAGCTCCTGAGGCGTGGGCCTGCTCCTGTGTGATTACATTCAGTTGTCCCTGAGGCTATGGTGGGGCGCTAAAACCTGCAGCACTGAAGGTTGGTCGTGGTGGAGGATGTTGAAAGCCTCGATCTCCATGACGAGAAGTTGATCCATGTGACGATACAAATGAGAAAGGCGGTCGTACACTTAGTTGATGGCCACCTAAGCTGTTGGTAAGTAAGGGACACTTGGCCTTGAAATGGCCCGACTGTTGATAGTAGAAATACGTACGATCTCCTGGTTGAGAGAAGGAGCCTCCTGAGACAAGGCTAGCACCTCCTTTATTGCGACTCTGGGAGTATGTAGAAGAGAAGAATGAAGTAGTATCACGATACGCCAAGCCCTGCCCCAAGGTAGGTGTAGGGGCAAACCTGCTAACAGTAGGAGTGGTCGCCATTGGGTGGAAACGATGCTCTCTATGAGCTTTGTAGAAATCTCGACGAGTAGATCTCCCTGACTGATGTGGCTGGAAATGTGATGGAAACCCTTGAAATGTGATGGAACCCCTGAAGCTGACTCTGAGTTATCTCCATCTTGGTAGCCTTAGCAACTTCCTCCTTGATGGAAGTGAAATCCAATGTAGACAGCTCGTGTTGCACATCGTCACGCAATCCTCGGATAAACTTCTATAATTTCTCCTCAGGGAAAGTAGTAGTCGCTGGTGAGTGGCGGGAGAGTTCAGTATAGCGAATGAGGTATTCTTGAGCCATCATTGACTCGTGCTTCAGCTCAGCAAACAACCTCCTCTGATCCTCAACCCTGTGATCATGATAGAACTGGCCACAGAACTCGTCGAGAAATATTTCCCATGTTATGTGATCCTGCAGATGTTCCTTGGTGGCGTATCACCAACGTTCAACATAGCCCGCTAGTGAAAATTCCATTAATGTCAGCCAATATGCTTCAGAGGCACGAATCATCTGTAAAACCTTGGATACATTATCCATCCATAGTTCAGCCTCATCTGGTATGCCGGTACCAAAAATTATGGCACCTTAGACCTCTGATATGTTGCGTAGGCCGTCTTATGTTTTTGCAATGCCTCTATGTCCTCTGATCCTTCCGGCTCCAGAGATACCGAAGGATGAACATTGTCCTCCTCCCCATGAGAGGGCTGACACGAGGAGCCATCCGGCTGAAGGAGCCTTTGCTCAAATACCTCCCGACGCTGTTGTATACCCTGCACCACTTGTACTAGTAAAGCTAGCTGCTGTGCAACATCAGGGTCAACACGAGGCGGCATGATTCCCCTGCAAGAATCATTATATTATAATTTATTTCCATGAGTATAGATACAATGGAAATGTTAAGAATGACTTGAATTATTCTCCTTAATCTAATGCTAAAGTCAAAAGACTTTATCGTTACATTTATATTCAAATCTTGTTGATAATCTAATATGCAAAAGAGAGAATGGAGTAACGGGCTCTGATACCATGTAACGTCCCACCCCTCCAGATACCGAAACCGACGAGACGAGAGTGTCAGACCTATGGTCAAAATAAACCCATGATCTGTGATACTCAGCAAACTATCTTTTGCACATTAGATCAACATTTGAAATATATACAACAAAAGGAGAATGATATAAAATGGAAAGCAAAATGCAGCATCCGTTCTCATTGATAATAATCGTCAAGTCCATGTCCACACAAAATGAGATATAACATACAAATTTAATTTTGCTGAAGAAGTTCTCCAAATATCTCACTACATTCTCTCTCTAATAGAATATGAAATAATGCAGGAATAAATAAAATACTTTAAGGAGGATGCACCTATCTAGTGCAAGACGACATAGGAAGTCTGATTTCCTCAAAAGGCTGCTACTGTTGTGGCTACTGCTCAGGTACACATGTTGGGTTCACACGAGGGTAATGTTATGAGCAATTACCAAGTAATGAGACAAACACTATAATAATAAAGGTAAAGTAGTAAGTAATGTGAACCTGATTCTATCTAGTGACATTTGCATATATTATAGGAACTAGAATCTACTAAATTATTCTAATTTATAAGGGATTAGAGGACAACTAATTTTATTGATTAATTTTATAATCATTCGAGTACTACCACATTGTCTTGGTATTTCTTCCCATTAATTAGAGTCCACAACGGTATACATTGTAATTTCTAATAGTCGATCATGAATCATTTCTCGTATTTATTAAGCAAACACAAGTACACGACTCGTAGGCCTCCGCTACACAGGAACTTGATATTTATCTTGAGTAGCTCTCAAATATTATTGCTCATATAGAACAAGAAAAGACCATAACCCCAATTTCTCTGACTTTAAAC
Organism: Ottelia alismoides; assembly: GCA_037367405.1. Lineage (NCBI taxonomy): Eukaryota > Viridiplantae > Streptophyta > Magnoliopsida > Alismatales > Hydrocharitaceae > Ottelia > Ottelia alismoides. The sequence continues at coordinate 231,827 of JAZKJV010003381.1, read as the reverse complement.
CACATCCCGGAATACCACTCACAATAATAATATTCGAAGTAAAATTCAATGCGGCCACATCTAATTTTAAATTAAATCTTAATATTGTGTATAAGTACAAAATCAAGAACGCAAACCGTGCCACATGCCAAGTTCGTCGAGTGACTGGCTACTACCGGGCTGTTAGGTGCAACGCATCACCCAACTCGTCTGTTGGGTCACGACCTTCAAGGCATCTATCTAGGGTCCAAGTGCATGTCCAATCCCTTGAGTCACCTAACTCCATCTACCCGATCATCGTGAACAAATCGAAGCTACCAACTTGTTTCAAATTGTTAATTTCTTTACCTTACAATTGTTGTATGAAATAAAACTTAATCTAGTCACAATAATATCCTTACAAACATTATCTGAGTCATTTTTTTACAAGTGTAACTATGAAAAGGTTTTCTGGATGGTAACCCATATATATCGCCAATACATGCACAGAAATTTACTCTCTCCCTAAAATAATTAAAATACAAAGGAAAGTGTTAAATTCTTGCTTCCGTAGATCATTGCCATATGATTTGGGTGAACCATATGGGGTTTTAGCTAAAAAGTGTAAACCGTATTTCATGCATCCTCATGGAAATCTAAAATAGACTCACCACTCGAGTATGCAAGTAGTTGACCTAAAACACTTACTGTTATAATACTAATGACATGAAATTGCAATCTATTCTCCATGTCCATGACTTCCTATCTATCGCATAAAACTATAACTGAGTACATTAATGTGCAAAAAGGAACATTGATATAAAAACATATACGTGCAACATATTAACATTGAGCTTAGATTAATATTATAGACTTTTAATGTTGCTCCATGAACGGTTATTCCGAAAAAAAAAATTATCACAACATTAATATTCATTGACCCAACACCCCCAACATCTAATCCACGTTTTGATCTGTAACACCTCGCCCCTCCGGCCACCAAAACCGATGGGGTTAGAGCGTCAGACCTGCGGTCCAAATACGCCCATGATCTATGATACTCAGCAAACTATCTTGTGCATATTAGATCAACATTTGAAATATATATAACAACAGGAGAATGATATAAAATGGAAAGTAAAATGCAACATCCATTCTCATTGATAAGAATCATCAAGTCCATGTCCACACAAAATGAGATACAACATACAATTTTAATTTTGCATAAGAAGTTCTCCAAATATCTCAATACATTATCTCTCAAATAGAATACGAAATAATATAGGAATAAATAAAATACTCAAAGTAGGATGCACCCTGTCTGGTGCAAGAATGATGTACGAAGTTTGATCTCCTCAAAAGGCTGCTACTGTTGCAGTTGCTTCTCAGATACACCTGTTGGGTTCACATGAGGGTAACGTTATGAGTAATTGCCCTGTAACGAGACAAACACTATAACAACTAAGGTAGAAGTAGTAAGGCATGTGAACTTGATTCTATCTAGTGACATTTGCATATATTATAGGAACTATTATCTACTAAATTATTCTAATTTACAAGGGATTACATGACAACTGATTTTATTGATAAATTTAATAATCATTCGAGTACTACCACTTTTTCTTGGTATTTCTTCCCATTAATTAGAGTCCACAACGTTATACATTGCAATTTATAATATTCAATCATGAGTCATTTCTCGTATTTATTTAGCACACGTAAGTACACGACTCGCAGGCCTCCGCTACGCGGTAACCTGATATTCATCTTGAGTAGCTTTAAAATATCCTTGCTCATATAGAACAAGAAAAGATCATAACCCCAATTTCTCTGACTCAAACCACATCCCAGAATACCTCTCACAATAAATATATTTTATGTAAAATTCGATGCGATCACATCTAATTTTAAATCGAATCTTAATATTGTCTATAAGTGAGAAACCAAGAACGCCAATTGCACCACCTGCCAACTCCGTCGAGCGACTCCGGCTACTACCGGGCTGCTAGGTGCAATGCGTCACCCAACTCGTCCATTGGTGTCACAACCTTCAAGGCATCTATCCAGGGTCCAAGTGCATGTCCAATCCGTTAACATCTAACTCCATCTACCGATCATCACAAACAAATCGAAGCTATCAACTTGTTTCAAATAATTAGTTTCTTTACCTAACAGTTATTGTAAGAAACAAAACATAACCTAGTCATAATAATATACTTACTAACATTATCTGAGTAATTCTTTTACAAGTATAACTATGAAAAGGTTTTCCGGGTCGTAACCCCTATATATTGCCTATACATGCACAGAAATTAACTCTCTCTCTCTCTTTCTCCAAAATAATTAAAAAACAAAGGGAAGTGTTAATTTCTTTCTTCCTTACATCATTGCTATATGATTTGGATGAACCATCTAAGGTTTTAGCTAAAGAGTGTAAACCGTATTTCATGCATCCTCATGGAAATCTGAAATGGACTCACCACTCGAGTATGCAGGTAGTTGACCTAAAACACTTATTGTTATAATACTAATGACATGAAATTCCAATCTATTCTCCATGTCCGTGAGTTTCTATCTATTGCATAGCACTATAACTGGGTACATTAATGTGCAAAAAGGAACATTTATATAAAAACATTTACATGAAATATATTAACATTGAGCATAGATTAATATTATAGACCTTTAATGTTGCTCCATGAATGGTTATGTTCAAAAACAAAATTTATCACAACATTACTATTAATTGACAAAACACCCCCAACATCTTATCTACGTTTTGTACTCTGATTTGATTTCAGGTGAAAGATGCCAAATATATATATTAGTCTCAAAATCTAAATGAATCAATTGAGCTCCCTGCATTTAGAATTCTCTTAGACTCGTTACATGCCATTGATTCCATTAATGATTTCAACTTAATAAAGATGCTTTAATAGTATAATGTCAATTCTTTATTTTTTTATACAATCTGATCTCATGTGTAACTATGATGGTCTGACTTTCTATCGTGAACCTCTTTATACCAAAAGCTATTCATCAACAGTGATATGTAATTTAGAAGATAGGCGATACTATAACTAGAATAGAGTCTGATGCAATCATTTCAAGGTCATGTTGTATAAATTTGTTGATCTATGATGCGCACAAATGAAAAGGAAAACAACATCATCTTAAAATAAGTTATGTATGATAAGAGATAGCTGACTAATGCAAACCATATTCTGAGAGAACTTAAGGCTCTAATGATGTTGAAAAACTTAGGACATATAATCTTGTGAATGCCAATAGAAAGGTGGAAGAAAACTTTGCTACGAAAATCTTATTTTGTTCATCTCTGTATCAAGGCTAAAAATTGGAATAATATTATCGATGAAAAATAGTTCATGAAACGTGGCACCCACATGCTACAAGAAACACATAAGGCTCTAAAGGTGTTAAAGAATATAAAGACACAAGTACATGTAAACCAACAACAAGAGGGGGTGTATTTATCGTTACCTCTGAGGATGTTCCCTCGGGATCTCCTCTCACAAGGAAATAATATTTCCGTCACTTGATCACAATGCAAATATGTACACTATGATGACCTCGAGATCCCCTACATGATGGAGGTTACAGGTTTTCTATCGGAGCACCTTCTCCACTGTCGACGACAGCCCTCCGATGGCAAATCTGACCAAGGTGGTAATGGTCCAATGAGGAAAAAGGATGGTGGTGTCTAGGGTTTTGAGAGGGTAGCCTACCACCTCCTATTTATAGTAGGAGCGGTGAATTTGGATCCTAATTTCGGATTCGGTTCGGATTCATATATGGATCTTAATCATCCAACTTTAAACATCAATATCTCGAGCTGAATGTCAGAATTGGATGTTCTTGGGCTCATTTGAAAGATCTTGACGAGATCTACAAAATGACATGATTATTTCATTTTTTATGTCAAAAATACTCCAGATTTTAGGGGAAAGAATACGGGGTTTTACATTCAAAATGGTTATTTTCATAATAAAAATTAGGGTTTCTATATAGTGTATTTGGCCCTTATCCCCCTACTTTATTCATGTCGACCAAGTCAATATTGAGTTGATCTTGGGGTTCAGGATCATTCTGTATCTTTGATGCTTCTTTTATTTTTCTTTTCATTTATTTATTCATTTCTTTTATATTTAAATATATGTAATTATGTATTAATTACATATGAATAAAGAATGTTAATTGTAAAAGTTATTAATAACTTTATGTGTTTTGATAGGGATTTAAATACAAAATAGAAGAATAAAGCTATATGAATGGCTATTCATCAACACCAATGTCCCTTTTGAGTCTAAACCTATATAAGGAACCCTATGGTTCATTGTTTGAGAACACAACCAAGAGAATCATTCTCTGCTCTCAAAATAAAAGAAAGAGTGATTGTTTTGTGTGATATTCGAGTTCTTATAATGTTTCTACAATTTTATGCGCTCTTCAATCCAAAGATTTTTGCTACTGAAGTTGTTTGTGTTCTTTGTGCTCTATTGCAATCGTATTCATCCTGGTGCATTGTTAGGATCCATAATCTAGGTCATCAAATCCTCCCATTTCCCAGATCTGATTTCTCAACAATAACTTTATCCAATAATAACAACTAGTATTTAGAAACAAACTACAATAAAAATGTTACATAGAGAGAATCTCACATTTTTATTCCATTCACAAAATAGTCTTACATCGAAAGCATATCCTATTTTATTGTACATAAAGCTGAAGGAAAAGCACTCAAAAGAATTATTAACTACCTTAGACTAGAAGCTACTCTTGTTGGTTGGTTGGATGCTTGACTAAGGTCCTTGCGATGGCTCATTGATACCTTTTGGATTTCCAGAAATAAGATAAAGATTAAAGAGTGATAAGTAACAAGGAGTAGAAAACAAACAAGGTAAGTTAGAAAAACTTGTTATTCTAAAGAATTCCATTTCTTCTCATTAATCCCTATTCCTTTTATTCAACATCAGGAATTAGCCCATATGAATTTTCTACCCTCTCATGGACTCTAAAACTGTGCACTCGGGGATTGGAGATTGCATTTATCTGATGAGCATATGTCGGTGGACGCCACCACAATGGATGCTCCAATACTACCTGGACTCTTTTCTTTTATTTCGTTATTCAAGGTTCCAAACCATCAATTTGACAAATAAAGAAGCATGCCATCCTTGAGGACCCGGTAGCTTAAAACCACAGGAAAACCTTTAAAACATATAGTAGCAGCTTTAAATACATGTTATCTTGAACAAACCACTATTAAACCACACATGCCTCTAACGAGCCCTAAAATCACCCTTCTAATTTAATTTGTTATTGTTGTTGTCAGGTAATTCTAGAATCATCAAAAATGATCACACCAAGAAGTGATATAGAGTATAAAGTCTCGATGAGATAAAAATATTTATTTTACTTGGTTAGGTCCCAATGTAGAACTAAGGGAGGTAATATGAGGGCATCGAATTATTATTTACATAATCTAGAGATTAGGTTTTTAGAAGAAGAAGTTTTTTTTGTGTTTTTATATTTTTCAGATTATTATGGGTTTTAAATTAAAATAAATGTAATGAATTGCTAAAAGAAATATGATGCATGGGTTTTGAAAATAATTTTAATGCAGAGAAATAATGATATGATATGCGGTGAGAAAGAAATAAATAACTAAATGCAATATTTATGGATTTAAAATGATGAAGTTGATTGCAATGATAAGAAGAATCCGGGTTGGGAAAGCACCAAGACAAGCAAATTAATTCAAGCACCCATCAACTAATTTGGTTCAGAGATAATGTGTTCAATTAAATTCCAAAGTAATTCCCCAAATCCATGTAAGTTATGGAGCAATCAAATCAATCATAATAAATACATGTGCTCCAAAGATAAAATAATCCCTTAAATAAATTATTATTCAAAATTATCTCAAAGGATAGATCTCAGTACTCTAGATGATAGATAATAAATCAAGGTTCAAAATGATGCCAATAAAGCAAAAATCAAGTACAAAATGCTCAAGATATGATCAATAAAAGTGCATGTACTAAATAGTAATAAAATAAGTAAAATTCTTGCAATTTCGACCTTTTAGAGGGTATTCTTGTAATTTTCAAGGTCACTGAGGCTTTGATGTAAATTACCCCCTCTCCTGGGGGGGAAGGTTGTAATTATCTGAAGTCTTGAAAGCATGCCCACAATTTGTCTAAGGTCACACATGTAGCACGCGTGACCAGGACATCCTTGTAATTTCTATGAACAAGCAGAGTGGAGCACAAAAATTTTCTGCTCGCACATGAGGGGCGTGTGGGGAGCGGAGGTTCGGTGACAACTAGTATCCGAATGGTCCATGTGTTAACTACTCGATGCTTCATCTCTTGGTTCGAGCAATGACTCGGAGGAGGTTTGAAATCATCTGATGCTTCTCAATCTGATGGCCCTCATTTGGGTGTGACTGGTCGACTAGGATCAGCCTAGTACTTAATCCAAGGGTTTCAGTAGCTCTGACATGGGCAGTTCTTCCCGGAGCTCTTCTTCCGATCGATCGATTGTAGGTGAGGAATGCGTGCTTGGTTGCTCTTGATGCTGAGGGAAGATGGACGTGGATGCTCAAGGCAGGGTGATGGACGGAGCAATGGTTGGTGATGAGGTTGCGTAAAGGATAAGATGTATTCATGTGGGAAGAGGAAGGGCGGATGCAGTGGAGTCAAGGAAGAAGATGGAGTGGAAGGATAAAAAGGAACAGTGTTTCTTGTGGAGGGGGCGTCGCGGATGCTCCTCCTATGATCTCTTCAGTTGTGGGTGATGGCGATAAAGCTCAGCTGCAATTTGGAAGTGGCAGTAGAATGATGCTTACAACACCTTGCATAACACCAGAGAAGTCCTCACCTCGATGGATCGGGGCTGCTGTCACCAACCTAGCCTTGGGCACCTTCTCTCTCTCACTCTGGAGATGAAGATAGCGGATTCGGTGGATCGTCATTTGTGGAGGTGTTGCTTGGGTTTAATATGGAAGGAAACAAAAATAGGCATGAAATTCGGGGATGCATGTGGTTGGTTATCATCGGAGATGTCGACGATGTATTTCATGGAAGTGGATAAGGTTAGAGTAATGGTATTGGAGGTTTAGTTTGATTGGTTGGGGAAGAGTTAGAGTTGGGTTGACCATCGAGGATAAGGGTTAGTTAGTCGAGTAATGGGTTCCTGAAATTAGAAGGAATGGTTGTTAAGTTTTTTAGGATTGAAGGGTGGATGAAAATAACGGTTTCGTGTCCTGAGGTGACAGGGAGATGGAGGAAGTCGACATTGTGAGGTTGGTCGATCGATGGGAGAAAAAGGTGGTTAGCAAATGTAGGCAAGAGGAGAAGCATGTGTCATTGGATCGGGGGTCGATCAAATGGCTGGGGTGATGTACTTGAGGTGCATGTGAAGGACATGTGAGATAGGTGTTAGGAGAGAAGAAGAAGCTGTACATATTCTGAACCATTGGATCATAGTAGATCCAACGGCCTAGATCAAGTTTGCATGAGACAAAGAGGCTGACCTAGGTTGACTAGGACTGTTAACCATGCATTAAAATGCAATAAAAATGGAAAATAAATAATGAATGGACTCAAATGCAAAAATACATAAAATGAAAAATGTAGATCTAAATGCAAGCTACAATGGTCATGAATGACACAAACGCAAATGAAATGATTAGTCAGGATGTGTTCTTTTCTATGATATTTTATGTACATAAAATATCAATATTTAGTTTTATAGTTTTTATTTGATTTTCTATAGATAAATAATGCATGCAAAAATCAATCATGATGTGAAATAATGTAATGAACTCTAATGTATTTTTTGTTATTTTTATGAGTTGTTTGAAGGTCCAAAAAATTAGGGAAGTGGATAACATATAAGTGGATTATGTCAGTAAGAATAAGTCATAATTTATCTTTTTATTACTTTTCTGATTTTTTTTATTTTAATTTTTATGTTGTTAGTTAAAACATGGAATGAAATGATTAACTGAAAAAGAAATAAATAAAGAAGAGTCAAATATATACATGAACTAATAGGTCAAAATCAAAGAAAATGTACATTTCACAATTGGGCCCCAAAACCAAATTTCACAAATAAACACTGATTATTTTGAATTTGATCTTGATTTATAGATATTTGAATGTACGCTAATTCAAAAGCGAGTAGAGCACATTTAGACATTGTATGGGAAAGATATCAATATTTACAGCTTTTTGTCCTAAAATTAAGGTTTGGTATTATATCATATATATAGGTTGGTATTTTTAGGATTTTTTATTGATTAAGGTTAGTGATACATACACAATGAAGTTAGTTTCAAATTAATTGAAGTTGAAAATGTGCGAAACGAGGTGAAAATGTGCTTATGATTATGAATGCAAAAATGAATGTCAATTTATGCAAATTATTTTCAAGTGCATTAAAGTTAATTTTATGATATTGACAGATGAATGAACCTAATTTCTCGGGACAGAGCTCTATTTTCTGCTATTTTCAGCTATTTTAAGTATCTACTCCAAGTCATCCTTATCATAAAAGATAATTTGAAAATTGTACCGTGATCCTCATTAGACCATATCAATTTTCATCTAAAATATCGGTATAATATTGCAAATAAATTGTACTATTTACAAAGACGATTCATTACACCAACTCTATTTTAACAGTTATTTTAGAGAAAATCATGGAGCAAGCATTTGAACATTATTCGTAGTAAAGAACACAATAAAAATAATTTTATAAGCTTAACCTGGATACCCAACATCAAGAGGCATGTTTTTGTTACATGCTCAGTGGAGTCCATCAAACTTGATTCCTTGTTCTTTTCATCTAGGGACTTATTTCCTTCCGAAATGGTTAAATTCCTTTTACATGTCAAGAACACAAAGAACATGAAGAACAAAGAACACAAATAACTTGAAGAATGAACGAAGAACGCGACAAACATGAATTCTCACATAATTTCGTTGGAGTTTCTCCTTATATCGGGATATATTTCAAGGAAAATTTGGACAGAGTCTTCCCTTACATGGAGTGATATTCCAAGGAAATTTTTGATGGAAGATAATTCATGAAAAAGTTCAGTAGAGTTTCCCCTTATGTCTAGAGAAACTCGAAAGAAAGTATGAGTCTTTATAGAAACAGATCAAAATATGAACTAAAAAGATCCTCTTACCTCAATTCCGAAGTCGTCAAGGAGAGGAGTGTGAAGGATATGGAAAGATCCTTAAGTGCATCACTGAAGCGTGAGGATCACATCAATATGCGATCGGGAGAGACTAGTCGCACTAGTTTCTCGAGGTAGTGGAATTTAAAATTTTTCAATGTGATGAACCACATGATCCAAGAACACTTATCTGATCATTTCATCTAAACCACAAACAAGTATTAGGTTTACCTCTTGAAGCGTGGTTTTGATCGAGTCTCTAAACGAAGAGACCTCCTGTCTCAAGTCCGATCTGACGGAGGAGACGCTTGTGAGGGCATTGATGAGACACATGCTCCTCGCAATCCATGTTGATGATCCAAGCGGTGAAACTCCTGATCTCATCACTCATGATCCGACATCTTCTTCATGAGCAAGGCATACCGAAGGAGATGGAGATCCATGACCAAACAATCCATAAACATAATGACGATGCTGCGACGATGGTGACTTTCTCTCTAGGTATACCGAGGGCGGCCACCCATGGGAGAGAGATAGAGTGGAGTGAGAATGGGAGAGAGAGAGAGCTTATTTCCATGGTCATTGGAAGAGCCATGGTAGCCTCTTCTTATATAGTATATTGGGAGTCCATGGATCCCAATCCATGTGCACACAAATCTAATGGATGAGATTGATTTGTGTTTCTTCCAATGACCATGATCTTGTTGTGAAAACACAATAATAATTAATTAAATTTAATTTAAATATATATTGAATAATCAATATAAATTAGTTTCAAATCAAAACAATTATCCTGGAGATAATTGGAATGAGATAATTATCTACCTATCAAGGGGAGATGGCCACCCAATCCCATTGGGACTTGGTGGTCGTCCACCACCTTTGGTGGATGGAAATCATTTCCAATGAGATTACATTATCTCACAATAATAATTCTCAATTATCTTAGGAACATTGCAATCATGCAATTGGAAATTTGTGAATCACATTCACAACCCAAAATAAAATGTAAAATATATTTTCAATTAATTATCCAATGTGAATCCAATTCACATCAATAATTAATCAACAAATATAAATTACAATAGGCTCTATCTGATATATTACAAATCACATATATATATATATGATTAATATGGATAGTGCTATCCACAATATTCATATCCATGATAATTAAGTCACAGTTAATCATATTGGATCTCTATTATTTCATGCCCAAATAATATGAATCACATTCATATCATTCACATCTTTTGATAATTAAATCATATTTAATTATCTCAGATAACTCTCCTTATAATATAAATCAATTCATATTATTCATGATAATTAAATCAAATTTAATTATATGTTTCTCAATGCTCGGATACATATATCAACAATGAAATTATCCTGAAGTCTTTGAAGGATAATGCGCTTTTTCCATGGATACTTGGAGATAAGGACATGGTGATTGTATTGTTCCATGTATAGTGACTTGGATATTGAGATCACAACTCAATCCAGATCTTGCGGACCTCTCATAGATGCTTGATTAAATCAAGACCACAAATCTAATCTTCTTATTACATATGAATCACATTCAGATCAATGTCCAACATTTGGACCAAGATTAGATCACTTCACTACTGAGAGGAGTCACTAAAATCCAGACTTGTTTCATCACTCCGTAAGAATGGAAAGCATCATGGTTATACAATCGTTTATGATCACATTACCCTCAAGTATTCCTAGTACATGTACATCTTGTATACTAGAAGACCAAGAGTGAACTCGAAGTTTTAGATCTCTTTTAGATAGTTTCCTTCAGGGTTTTGTCATTAAGTTTCCCATTTTACTATTGGGAGTTGGTATCTATCATATACTTTCCAAAAGCATATATCATACTCAGGTGTTGATTATATACTTTCTAAAAGGATATATCAAACTTACAAATTCAACCAAGCTTCCAAAATGAGACGACCGTGCACAGAATTTGATTCTTCCCAATATCTCATGAGTGAGCTCATGGCTTTCTTGTTCAGTTATGAACCTGTATGATCCCTTTAAGAGATCGTATTACTCATATGCCCTAGCATGCACACCAGCGCATCGGTGTATAGACCTTGGTTTGGTCATCAACCTATTGGTCTGCCAAATGTACATACTCAGACATATAGTAACACATCTGTCTTCGGTCAGAGGATGCATTGCCTATATCGTAACAACATACGATATAGGTTTTTTATTATCTCGATCTCGTTAAGTCAACTATTTGACCTAATTTATCTAAAACCTCCTAATCTCCATTCCTATGCAGAGGACTTGCATAAAGAGGCTAGTTAGATATCAGACTTTAGAGAAAGGATTGCCATCTCCTTCTCAAGTTGGAGATCCTCTTTTGATAATCTTTAATGGTGCTTGATGAGTCCTCAATCTAATTCTTTAGATATTCATCCAAGCACTAGCCTCTTTGATTCAACAATTGAATCAACATTTGTATGATCATTAAGATGGCCATGGTACATTACCCTAATTGTACTAAGGGACATATTATGCAATTTAATTTTTCTTAATTTCAGATCAGGGAATGATATTTGCAATAACATTTATTGCATAATGGCCCGTCGTGGGTTCGCATGTCCAACAATCTCCCACTAGCCCAAAAAGCCACTAATGGGCTAATCTTTCAACTCACACTCATGTGACAATCATAGGCTACTTAGGAAAATATCTAGGTAAGTTGATCAGTCACTCTGTTCCCAAGAGACTACGCCAAGTCATTTTACGACACTTGCATATCTCCTAGTAACAGTACTCACATCCAATGCGGATGTTGCATCTTATGCAACCGACACTCAATTTTGTTAGTTATAGTGTCCTTGACACTATAGATCAATAATCATTATAACCAGTATTTCCATTATCCTTATCAAAATACTCTTATTCCTGGAGATCTCTATCTCCTAAGGTATTCACAGTTAAGACCTTTTAGATCACAATCTATAAAGTCTTAAGTTCTTGAAGATAAGACTTTGAGATCACTATCTCAAAAAAAAACTTGTCATCTTTGAAGATATTATTATTACTGCAATCAAGTGTTTTATTTCCATTGTAGGATTAGTAATAGTTTACTACTCCCCTGCATGGTAGACATCTTGCTTTTGTATATATCTAGCATACACACAGCTTCTCATAACTGATGCATAAGGGCGAGCAATCTTAGCATTCACTTCCTAAACTCCTTGAGGTGCTATCCCTTTAGATAGTTCGGTACCATATCTTATGGGAATAAAGCCTTACTTGTATTTTCCAAAAAATACAAATGTCCAAGGTGTACAACTAATGTGATGGTCTCGTCCGATACCCTCTTTTCTTTGCTTTTGAACAACTTCAGAACTAAGATCTAAGAAGTATCCTTGAGATCTCATCTCATGAAATGGAACAACCCGATTATAAAATGCTTATCATTATAATTATATCATTCCAAATGATTGGGGCATCATCTACATTTAGCACGATGAACACAATGGCACTCCCACTAAGCTTCTCATGGTTCATCAAGATTCTACCTGAAATCATAACATTTATAATTTCATCAAATCTAATGTTCCAAATAAAAGAAGCTTATTTGAGTCCATAGATGGAGTTCTTCAGCTTGCACACCTTGCTTTCCTCAACCATGAAGCCCTGGGGCTACTTCATGTGAATATACTCAGAGAGATATTCATAGAGGAATGCAATCTTGATTCACATCTTGAAGATGTCATAGTCAAGTTGTGTAGTTGTATTTAGCAATATTCTGACGGGTTTAAGCATGGTCACTAGAAAGAAAGTCTCATCGCAAGCGATGTCTTCTTTCTGTGTATATCTTGAGGATACGAGATGTGCATTGAAGGTCCCTACCTTCTCATCAGGTTCCCACTTTCACTTGAAAATCCATTTACACCTAACAGGTCTTATCAATTGATGAATCCATGATTCATCACCTTTATTTTTTTATTTTAACTTTATTTCCTTAGTCAAATACCGGTAAATACCCACTAATCTCATGAAATTATCATTTTACATGCATTTATTAATATGCATTTTAACACTTTTATATTCAAATAAAAGAATAAAGAAGAAAAGAAAAATAAAATAAAATAAAAAATAAAAATAAAGGATGTATTTATGAAATAAATGCAGACTGACCCGAACCCCGAGAGAAGGTCAAGACTTGACTTGATCGACCGTGAATAAAGTAGGGGGAGATATGGTCTTGAATCTAAAAATCCAAAAAATACTTCGTAAATATTCTTCCTTTTTATTTTTGAATTTATTCTTTGTATCTTTGTATAAAATTTACACGATTTTATCTGTATATAAATTGACATCAAATTAAATATATTTCTAATCAGAAATTGTAAATAAAAATATTCTGTAAATAATAAAAATAATTTCAAAGTAAAATGATGTATAGAGTAAATGTACCCACACTCAAAAAAACATGTAAGGTGATAATTGAAAGATCAATTCTTGCTCTATACATACTCAAATCGAATAAACTCACTTCCATTGACCTCTAAATTAAATTATCTTTAAAAAGGCCTTGTTTCATAATTTTTAGAGTTACGGTTGAAAAGTCGGTCTTTTGGGATGGTTTTTGCAATTTTACCATTTATTTATTATATATATTTATACATCTTTATTTTTTTACATAATGTAAATAATTGTAAATATTTTCCTAATTATTTAAAATAAAAATAAAAATAATATATAAATATTAATAATAAATAATTTTCTTTTTTGTACTTATGTATAATGTACTATATGTGTATATTACTTGTATATAACTAATTTCCTTATATAAAAAAACCACAAAAAAATTAATTTCTAATATTAACTAATTAAATTAATATAATTATGAAATTTTGATTTATTTTATTTATTCAATTATTTAATTTGAAAACCTACCATGTATATAAGATTTTATTGTATACCTTAAATAACCACCATTAAGGTGGCTAATTATTTTTTATAAATTAATTATTTGATTATATTTAATTATTAATTTCGTTTTTAATTTGTTTATTACTTTATTTTATTTATTTAGTTAACCACTAAATACCTTCATTTTTGTAATTATTTTCCTTTTCTGAATTTTCATCTTCTTTTTATTGAGCTCCTCCTCCCTCTTTCACATTTTGATCAATCTTTGGTGGAGAGGAACCCAACCTCAAAGAGCTTCTTATCGCAGATGGGTGGCCAGCCTCTGAGCCGTCCGGTAACAGTGAGTCGGGCCTCATCGAGGCCATCACGATGTGTCCGATCCCAAGGTGAGATCCACTTAATTTATCATCTATCATTAATATTAATTCTAGGTGTAATTTGTAGTGTTTAATCATACCTAATTAATCATCATCCTAAATCAATCATAAAAAATTTTCCAATCCGATCCAACAACGATTTCCATCTCATTTTCTCAATTTTTCCATTTTTTAATTCTAGCTCACGCAAACACTCACCTTCGGTCACACATGGTGACCGGACCTCCGGATCCATTCCTCATTTTTCGTCGGATTCCCATTCACGCATCCTATTTTGTTTTTAAAATAAATACTAAAAATACAACATAAATTATATGTTTTTTAACAATTGTTTTAAAAAATAAAAAAATAAAAAATAAATATATATATATATATATATACATTTTTTCTTACATTTTCTGTAGGTAAAAAAAATCACCAAAAAAATAAAAAAGGAGGCACGACCGCAACCGCACCTCCGCCTCCACTTGTGGTCAGCCCACCGACCACCTTCTGCACCTTGTCCTGCCAACCACCTCCTGCACCTCGTCCCATGTGACGGTACTGCAACTGCTGGTACTGACTTTGTTTCCAGTTTTATTGGTACGGTAGAGACTGTTAGTGGTGAGGCAGGTCACTCTAGACAAACCTCCCTCCTTGTTGTCGAGGGAATGGACGGGAAGAAGCAGGCTGCCCTGCTCGTGTCCTTGTGAATGGGCCAGTTGTGCACCGTTAGACCACACACCATTCACCTCTTGATTGAGAGGTGGAGGTGGAGAACATGGATCTGGTAAACAACTGGTTGTTGTTGCGTTTTTGAGGCGATGTAGTCTTAGGGGCGTGCACGTAGTTCATATGCTAGACCATTGGATGTGATGGACTTTACTAAGGAGGATGAGGTGATGATGGCTCCTTAGTCTTAGCAAGAGTCATGGCCGATGCAGACACAGACTAGCAGGCGCTAGTTATGCTCACCTGCAACTCTAGTTGCTTGGTGATCTGATCCAACTTGTCTATATTTTAGGTCCCATGTTCAATTATAACAAGTTTCTCAATATCATGTGATCATTTTCCGATAATGAATGTCTTGGACAGATGTCTCCCTATGATGCTCAAGTTGGAGCTCTCATCCCCGTCCGGATCATGTAATGCCACCATATGAGCTGGCTTCTGATGAATCTATGGTTGACGTTGGTATCCACGAGATGACGACAAGACAGCCTCTCCTTCGGTCATTTCTTCAAAAATCTTTCACATGACGTCCTCATCTTTAATGATGTGTGACCCGTCACAAGCGGCATCTATGGGCCTTTAGCTCTCGAGACTGAGTCCCCCAAAGAAGCGTTGGACAAGGCTGGTCCGAAGAATATCGTGGTCGGGGCACTTCTCATGCAAATATGTGAAATGCTCGCAAGCTTCATGGATGGATACATGTGTGGCTTGGGAGAAATTGGCAATTTGGGTTCGCATCTAATTGAGCCGACCGAGAGGGTAGAATTTGTGCAGAAAGGTGGACTTAAGCTCCTCCCAAGAAATAACAATTTTTCCAAGATGATCGTTCAAATGGAGTGCCTTATCTTGAAGGCTGAATGGAAAGTTGTCATCTTGACTACACCTAATGGGATGCTAGGGTAGTGAGTTGTTCCATATATGCGAGCAAATTGTTGAAGATTAATGTATGGTTATTCATTGGCATTCCCATGGAAGGTGGGAAGAAGAGATAAGAGTTGAGGCTTCAACTCAAAATATGCATGGACCACTGGGATCTGGATCCACTGGGTCATTTATCCTGCTTCAGGGTTCTAAGTCTCCTTGAGAGTAGGATTGGGCATCTTTCCTCTTTGCTCATCTGTCGGACCTCCATGGCTTAAATCTTCTCTTTCTTCCTCTTCTCCTCCTCCTGATGGTCTCTCCTTCTCCTCATATTACTTAGCATATCATGGAAGGTGACATGGGACAATGAATGATATGTTAGTTGCTGTTGGATTGCTTGGATATAAGTAAGAAGTTGAGCATTCACTGCATCTTAATCTGGCTATGGATATGGGTGTTGCGGCCCTTCCCTTTTCTAGCAGGAGCCATCTCTGAATCTGAATCTGAAAGAATTTCTAGCTCTATATCTTGATTTTGATCTAAGAAGGGAAATACATAGCCTTGACTTGACCAGAAGACTAAGGAGACAGAACCGGTCGGAGCTGCTCTGGTAGTGCACTTGGATCTCATCCTCCATCATTCTTGCCCGTAGCAGAACCATCCAAATCCTTGATGTCACCAAGAAGACAACATGTAGATGATCTGAGGGGCTAAGATTGGAAGAAGAGGGACAGTCGTGTGTGCTCACAAGGCGAGGCACAATCTCTAAGGTGATATCTCACGAAGACCTCAATTAAGTCAACAATCAACCCACAACAATGATATAAAGCACCACAAATCAAAGAGAAGAATCAAATATTATAAAACCCTACAAACAAGTGTGTATAGTGGAGAAGTATGGTTGGATGTCGAACTCAGGGAACAAGGGGTGTAGCAGGTGATAACTGGTATTTTTTGCGGGTTAGAAAATATCCTCACAGAAAGCGAAGGTAAATTATCGTTGAGGAAACCCACAAGAAATTAAAGTCAATCAATAATTAACCCACAATGTAAATCAAATAATGAAAAATAAAAATGTGGAGTTGAAATTTAGTATAAATCTACAAATGTGTTTATAGGTGTAAGTTTGTGTAGAGTGTCGAACACAGGTAGCAAATGTGATAGATTGTGTAAATGGATGCGTAAAATTTGTGTTCCTTCCTTTTGTCTAGTTATTTGTCTTTTCATGTGGGTTTTAATTTTTATTTTTTTATGTATTTTAATTTTATATTTTATATTTTTTTTTGATTTTTTAATTTTTATTTCTTTTTATATTTCATGAATTTTAATCTTTTTTTCTTTTTAAAGAACTAATATAGAAATATACATAACTATATATACAATATAAGGTAATATAATTATCAATACAACTAAAAATAAAAAAATACAAAATGAATTTGTGTTTAAAATATTTTTCTACTATTTTTGAGATTTTTTGGGAATTTTTGCAAATTTCTTTATATTGTTAATTTCAAAATTATCTTAAAATAAGGATTAAATAAATAGTCTGAATTGTTTTGGAATTTAAAAATAGTAAATAAAGCCAAAAATCTCTAAAACTATTTTTAAATAATAATATATATTATAAAAAGAAAATTACATAATAGAAACGAATATTATTGGAATTTTTGAGGATTTTATATTTTTTTACTGGATTTTAGAGCTTTTAAATTTTTTGTCTTTTTCTTTTTCTATTTTTAGGGATTTTTGTTCTAGAGTTACAAAACATTAAAATAAATAAAATATAACTTTTTTGGATTTTCAAAAAGGATTTATATTTTTTGGTAATTTTTAATTCAAAAAGGGAAAGAAACATGCTCTTTTGATTTTTAATAAATAGTTAAAATGCTTAAAATAAAAAAAAATAAAAAAGTGTCTGTGTATGCTAGAAGGCATGTAACGCTAATTTTTCATAGTTGTTGGAGCATGGATGATGTTTTTAATAGAAAGAAAATATCATGAAAAATACATGTACTCGAAAGGGTATTTTTGTAATTAAAAATAAGGGCGGGGCTACAATGCAAATTACCCAAAATATTAAAACTAATATTAAATGTTTACATACTAAACAAAAACACAAAAAACACAAGGTTATCCTTACAAAATTCCCACCTCATGTGGGATGACACGTGAGGTGAGCTGGACAAGACCCAAGTGCAATATACAACAAATAACAGGGGTTCCTTGCAATTTCTATAGAAAGTTTTAAACTGAAACTACAAGTTACATGACAAAATTTAAAAGAAAAAAGGTAGGGGTTAAGATCAGCAATTTACCCATTAATACGCATGGTTGGAATGTTGAGATTACTTTACTTATCCACGTGGTCGAACTGCAACGACCGATACTGGTTTGCAAAGATACGGATTGGATCAGATCGCCCCATGGATCTAACGTGGAGAAGTAGGAATAATCCGATGGCTCTAACCAAAACTAGGGCACATGCATGATAAGACGACACTGAGATACCTACAAAAACTGGGAAGAACTTCTGCATGGGGCTACTTCAATCCGTTAATTCTCCTCACATCGTGGGTCTCCATTTCTACCAAGATGATCAATCAATGCCCAAAAGGAGACCACAACTTCAGATGGTCACCAATAGGTCAAGTCCTCGTCAGAGGAGGCATGAGAGCTCGGAGAAGACGAATAACCAGGAGAACCTTGAGGTCAATTCGATTCGAGCTCAGATGGGCTCCCTTCATCTCATGACCTACACAATTGAAACAGAGTGTCAAGGGCAAAGTGCCTCGACCAACCAACAGGGGAATGGGTTGATAATGGAGTACGCATAGGTGCTCCAACGAAGGATGGAGGTGGAGCATCGACTGCCAGATCCACGGTGGATCTTGGTGAGTGAAGAGACGTGTGGCGTAGAAGAAGTGAAGGGGAAGAAATGGTGGCGGAAGACGGGTCGGAAACGATCATGGATAACAGTGAAGGGTTTGCCAGAGAGGAGCTCCAGCGAACTACGAAGGTTCGATCCTAGGCTAAATTAAATGACCAAAAGACCAAATAAAATGCGGAACGTAAATGCCTTAACTAAATCTCCCTAAAAGCAATAAAAGGGACCTCTAGCAGCTATGGGCCGCAAGATAGGTACCTCACAGCAGAGCACCGGTGGAGATGGTGGAACCGACCTCTACTCCACCTCCTTTATCCTCCTAAGTGCAGGGCGAAATCCATGTCATGAAGCTCAAGCCTCCATGCACAAAAGGAGGGGATAAATGAGGTATAAGTGATTTAAAAATTCAAAATGACAGAGGGGAGGTTTATGTACAGGCAAAGGAATAGGGGTGAAAGATCAAGGCGAACAACTCGATGCAGCAATGCAATCCTCAAGGATTTGATCTAGCGTGATAGAGCATAGATCGAGGAGAAAAACTGGAGAAGGAATCTCTCTAAACAAACACAAGATGCGAGATGCAAAAATCGAAGAAGCAAAGGGTCAAATGAGTTCTGACAGGGCTACAAGGCAAGTTAGAGGAGTTGACCAAGGTGAACTGAGGACGCAACCTGGTTGGTCCACATGGCCCAACCAGGAAAAAAACCGACCCGAAATTATTTGTAAAATAATTAATAAATAGTAAATGAAATGATTAACTTTAATTATAAAACAAAAATATTTTTTTATGTAGTATTGTAAAATGAATTTTATTTATTTTTATGAGTGTATTTATTAGAAGTTATTTTTAGGGTTCTATTTATAGGTAAATTTACCTATGTTATGTATATTTTATTTTGATTTTGTATTTTCTAATTTATTATTTTATGTATATAATTTATATATTTAGAACTTATTATTATATACATAAATAATTTTTTGTTATAATTTTCTAGATGTTATTTGTACACTTATAGAGGTATATATTATATAGGTATAAGTATATGTGTTCCATCTTTGTAGTTTTGTATATTATTTTATTTTAATATATTTCTAACGGTTTTATTCTATTATAAATATGTACATATATTATAAAAAATATTTATAAAATCATAAAAAATAAGAATTTATAAAAAAATTAAAATAAATAAATAAAACAACTATTTTATTCAGGTGCATTGTAAAATAGGCGTCCAAAACCTAACTTTTGCATCTTAAATCTCCAAATTGAATGAAAATACCTTCATTAAATTGCTTATTAAAATTATATACAACAAATTTCGATTTTGATAAATTTTGAGTTCATATGGAGAAGATATGGGTCTGACAAGTTTGGATTTTGGACATTTATTCTGAGTATAAAATGTACACTTTGTATTATTATTATGTGAAATTAATTTTGTAGTTTTTTTATATATTTTTATCTACAACTTTCATGTACAAAGTTTCTTTATTTGTGGTATAAATAATAAGAATGAAACAGGTCCAAAAATTACAATATTAAAAGTTTAAAATCCAGGGTCTTTATTGTGTTTTTGACCCTTATCTCCCCTACTTTATTCCTTGTCGATCAAGTAATAAAGATGCCTAGGTCTTAGAGATTAGGGTCATAAAATGCCTTTGGCATTTTATTTATTTTTCATTTCTTTTCTTTATTCTTTTATTTTGGCTTTAAACCATGTATTTAATACAATAATTATGCAATAAATAATGAATGTTAATTTGTAAAAAATAATGATATTGACATGCATTTAACTAGGGTTTAAAGGACAAAATGAAAGAATAAAGGTGATGAAATGGAGATTCATTATCCCCCTATACTTGCCTTTGCTACTCCCTGACAAACACTTAAGCAATAAATATAGAAAATAAAAATAAAGAAAATAAAAAGAAAGAACTTGGATTGGTTTTTATTTTTGAACTTTTCTTCATAAAATCAAAGTTTGGAGCTTAAGTCGAACCTTTGGATTTTCGGTGCAGTCAGAACCATATTGGAAAACAGATTTGAAACACAATAGCCTTCGAGAATCGCAAAACTTTGCTTAGGTTCCTCATTAGCCAGGTCAGAATAAGTCAACTCATATGCGAACCCTTATGACTATGAATCTGTCTTGTACAATGTGTGTGATATGCGCTCCTTGACTGAAGTTGTAAAAGTCAGTCTTCTCCAACATGGGACCCTAATTCCCCAATCTAACAACTCTTTCGTCAAGAAAGCGGGGTACTCCCTTCTATGTTCAAGTACAAACAACTCAAGAAGCGGAGTTGGAGAGAAGAATGGATGATAGCTAGTGTAGCTACCTATCCTAGGATGCTTGACCATTGTAGCCAAGTCATCCTACTGTAGGCTCACAAATATCTAACTTTGATTCTCAAGCTTGCTTATTGGCTCTACAAATATATACATTCCGATAGACACTTTATTTTCAATAAGCCCAATCCACTTTTCTGGAGTTCTTTATTTTTCCATTTTGTTACTATATACAACTGCATTTACATATGGACTTTTTGCTCGTGATCTAGTAGACTATCCCTCTTTTGAAGCTTTATTGCAACCCACAACTTCTATCTTTAGACCTCTTCGCTACTGGATCGGGTTGGGGTACAATGGCCACAAATGCATGACTTCTGATGTTTCCATTGGATTCTGTCTCATGCTGGCAAATCTAGCCTTCTACCACTTCAACTGAGGTGAGCAAAGTGAAAAGTGTAGGTGTGCAAGCTAGGTCATTATCAACCAAAGTCATGTGTGTGCTCCGAAATACTCTACTTAGGCAGTCACGAAGACACTGAACTAAGTCTCATGATCTCAAAGAATTAAGTCTAGTAGACTTGAAGTATCTCAATTCCAGTTCCTATAAGGTTCTTGGGATTAAGTAGGTTTAAGTTCCAACCAATCTCCAATCTTTGGATTTTATTTAGACTTGTTGAATTATCAAAGTCAGTCCAAAAAATACAAATGTTATGAACAATGCAGAAAATATTTTGTGACACAATTTTCTAATTTTGAACTTTTTATGGATTTTTGAAATGGTTTTGCAAATTATTATGGAAGTTTTGAAAAGATTTTCCAAATATTTTTGAGATTTTTCCTTTTGCAAAGTTTTAGGGATTTTTCAAAATAAGAGATTTTATAAAGTGAATTCGTATATATATTTACATGGCTATGCATATAATATTTACAAGAGTTGGTTTTCAAGAATTTATAGGTTTACAAAAGTTGTATAAAGGATTTGTATTATATATCCAATTCTCGAAAATAATTTGAAAAGATTTTCACAAGTATTTTGAAAAAAAATTATTTTGCAAATTTATTTGCCAATTTATTTACATATTTTGAAAATCATTTTGCAATGATTTTTAAAACTGTATGTATATATTTTTTAAAATATTTTTGCAACTATTTTCCACAATCATTTGCAAATAGATTTTCAAAATATTTTATTTCAAACATAGAAAGAAACTTTTACAAACAAACATTTTTTACAAAGGTTGAAATTATTTAACAAAACATGTTCCAAATAGTTTTCAAAAGATTTTTCAAAAAGATTTTCAAAATATTTTTCAAACATTTTGCAAAAAACATTTTTAACGTGATTTATTAATTAGTATATACAAAGAATTTGGTTTGCCTTTTAATTTTTATTAATTAGACATATTATTAAAAATATGAAAGTTTGAGTTATAGCTAAAGTAAATACAAATTATATACAACCCCCTAAACTTAGCTTGAGTTATGCCCTCATAGATCAAAGAAAAAAAGAGAAGAAATAAATCGTACTGAGCATTGAAGAGTCTATACTACAAAGATGAAAGAATAAAGAAAGAATGAAGGAATGAATGAACGAGAAGTTGATCCTCCCCCCTATACTTAGGATGAAATAATTCTAAGTATAGCAAGTTGTATCTACATGCAAGGATGGACGAGAGTGGGAATAGATAGATCACAACTCATTCTATCTACCCCTATACTTAGGGTGAGATACCCCTAAGTATAGACAAGAAAAGGAGACAGACACGGGATTAAAAAAACAAAGAAAATACATGAGGAGAATATAAACATCACTCCCCCTATATTTAGGGTAAAAGAGCCCTAAGTATAGGCAACAAAAAGAGTGATGAAACAGAATAAAGAATGAACACCCGACTCATCCAACCCCTATACGTAGGAAAAACATGTCCTAAGCAAGGCAAAAACATGAAGCAGGGTGGATGAGCAAAAACGGTAGATGGAAACAAGAAAACAAAAGTGGATATTGATTAATCTACGTTTCATCATCTTTATTCTATCATTTTGGCCTTAAAAACCCTAGTTAATGCGTGTAAATACTGTTAATTCGGGCATTTTAGCATTCATGCATTATTGTGTAAATAGTATATAAAATACAGTTTTTAAAGCCAAAATAATAGAAAAAAGAAAAGAAAAGAAAAAGAATAAAATATTGTAAATATTTTATGACCTGAAACCCCGAGACCTAGGCATCTAGATGACTAGGTCGACAAGGAATAAAGTAGGCGGAGATAAGGGCCAAAATACAATAAAAATTCCTTTTAATTCATTCATTCCTTATTCATTTTGGGACCTATATTTGGTTCCACTTTTTATACTTCAAATAAAGAAACTTTGAACATGAAAGTTGTAGATAATTAATAAATAAAAATACAAAAGTGATTTCACTCGAAAATAATGTATAAATAAAAAGATATGATCTAAATAAGATTCCAGAATCCCAACTTCCCAGACCTATATCTCCCTAATAAAAATTCGAAATGCATCAAACTCACCTTTAATTGTATACAATTTTAAATAATGTATTTAATAAAGGTGGTTTTGCATTTGATAGATCTACGATTAGAAAGTTGAGTTTTGGACCCCACTCGTATACTTGTATAGATTAAAATATTCATTTTATTATTTATTCATTATTTTTATAAATTTATATTTTTATATTTTTGTAAATATTATTTATAATATATTTGTACATTAAAATCGGAATAAAAACCTAAAGAAAATACAAAAATAAAATTCTTGTATGTAATACATAGATATAATACCAATACACAAACCTATATAATTAATACTTATATTTTATTAAGTGTAAAAATCATTTTAGAAAAATAAAATAAAAATATAATTAACTGTATTAAAATATTCCATAAATATATAAAATAATAAACAAAAATAAATAAATTAAATATACAAAAAATAAATATTAAAATATATAGATTAATATACCTGTATATAACATATAAAAGGTAACTTGTATTTTTAAATCTTGAAAAAATAAATAAAAATCATAATAAAATAATTTTTAAAATAATAAAAAAATTTATTTTATAACCAAAAATTAATTAAATCATTTATTATTTTTAACCGAATTAATAAACCTTTTTACAAGGGATTTTTCTGGTTGGTCCACGTGGACCAACCAGAACCATCCGATGGTTGACCTTGGTCAACTCTCTGACCGAGGTCTGTACAGTGTCAGAGATGTGTTTTTCGCCTTTTTCTCCCATTTTTCTTGGTCGCTCCTTTCACCATCTCGTGATACTTCCTTCGTGACATTTTCTCCCCATTCTTCCATGATACACGCCTACAGCTTGTCTTGGGGATTGGATCATTGCAATCGTTGATACACCTCGATCTTCGGAGCCTCTTCGCCACTTGTTCAAAATACATCCGTCACCTCTCCTTGCTCCTTGAACCCTCTTTGACCGTCTCCTTCTCTCCGTTTGGTGAGCTCTGGACTGGAGCTCGTGACAGGAGACCTCCAGCTCCCTGGTGGCGTGATTAGGCGACCGTAGAGTGGTCTCCACCCATCTCCGGCCAAGCTTGGCCATGAGGTATTTATCTCGTGGTTCCCCACTGCTCGAGGTTGATTTTGTTTATTTTTCTTTGCTCTATAAGATTAGCTGAAGCATTTCCTTTATTCCATGTTCTTTATTTGCTCAATTGACACCTGATCCTCCGCCCTCTACCCCTTAACCGGAGCTTGCTCCAGCAAGCTCCTATTCACGCCATTTACCACCTACTTCTCTCGTGCTCGCCCTTGGACCACCTTCTGTCGCTGTGTGTTTTGATTGCAGGTACCAGGTGCGAAAAGACCCTCCTGGGGGGTCGTTTTTGCTGACGCACGTGCAGCCTGGAGCCGTCCTCATTCACCAACTTTGAGGCAGCGTACCGATGGTCTACACGCCATTTTGACGCCGCTGCCCTCCATAGGACGCTTCCAAAAAGCTTGTGGGGCCATCAGAGGGGAAGATACAGCTCCGCGCATAAAAATTTTGTGGTTCAAGCTCATCTAGGCCGTGTTCTTCGGATGTTCTTCGTCCATGCCCCGGAGCCGCTCGATCACCCTGTGTTCTTGAAGAGCTGCAGCCACCATCGGATTCAGTCCTCTGCCAACTGTCGATCATCAAGGATTCATCTAATACTGGTTGTTGTCGCTGAACCATCAGCGGGCCATAGGAGCACGATGCGTGGTGTAAGTGGGAGGCGCCCCGCTATCTGATCTACGCAGGCCAAGGGTATTTTGCACAATAGATCTGGCATTTTTGTATTTACTAAGTAATACTTAAGGTTTCAGGTGCAGTGTTAAACATTTGGTGCATTTTGCACGGAGTCCCCCATATTTTTGTAGTATTTCAGTTTAGTCCCTGCCAGGTCACGTGCTTTGCGCACGTGACGCGGCAATTTTGTGTGGGACCCCCTGAGCGTTCGGTTATTTTGTTTTAGTCTACGAACTTTTACATGCAATAATATATTCCTGGCATTTTCGCTTATTCACCCCCTAGGTTTTGAATATTACAAATTAACCCCTGCCAGGTCACGTGCCTTGTGCACGTGACTTGGCGATTTTGCAGGGAAACCCCTCGGTTATTTGGTATATGTATTAAGTCACAAAACTTTAATATTGCATTATATATTTCTGGAGGAATTGCTATTGTGCCCTTAAACTTTTCTTTATTTGCAAAAACATCCCTGCTAGGAGTGTAGTTTCTAGTTGTTGTTTCTATTTATTGCATGCATATATAAAATCCCAAAAATTACAAAAAAATATCATAAGTTCCTGTTGCATTCTAGTTCCACGCTATGTTTTATTTTCATTTTTATTGCATTTTATAATTTATAAAAAATTCAAAAACATTCATTTTCAGTACTATTTACATTATAAAATACATAAAAAATTATAAATACACTTTAGAAAATTCCCCAAAAAATATATTTTGTGTCTTTTAGTGTATTTTAACTTCTATCCAAAAATCACTAAAAAATATAAAACAAAAGTCGTAAAAATTAGAAAACCCCAAAAAACTTTATAAAAATCGTAAAAATTCCAATTAAATCCCAAAAATATAAACTCTATTTCTAAATTTTCTTTATTTTATTATCTTTTATTTAAAATTAATTTGAGGAATTTTGGAATATGTTTGTTATTTTTCATCCTCAATTTAGTTTCAGCCTTTTATTTTCTTCACTGTTTTCAGTATTTTTGACTTTAAAAATACCAAAAGAAATTAGGAAAAATATAGAAAAATCACAAAAACATTAGAAAAATATAAAAATCCTAAAAATATTTTATCTCCTCAATTTTCCTTATTTTTACCTATTTTTATAAATACATTATCTATCTCTTTCTTACTTTGTGTTTACATCCTAGAAAAAGAAAATATAAACAAATATAAAATATAAAAAGAAAATAAAAAATCAGAAAATTAAAAATAAAATATAAAAATATAAAATTAAAAATTAAAATAAAAAAATATAAAATTTAAAATTCACAAAAAATAACAGAAATAGGCAAATACATCATAGTAACACTTGTGCATTCACCTGCCCCGTTCTACCTTTCTGCTCCCTGTGTTCGACCTCTACACTGCTTGCACACTATACACATCCTTTGTAGAGTTATAATAAATTTTAACTTTGCACCGCTTTTCATTGTTTGATTCTTGTTGTGGGTTAATTATTGATTGATTGAGGTTTCGTGAGTGGTCGCTCAGCGACACTGTGGTCCCACCTTGTGTGGACTACTTTAGAACCTCACCAAATCTCGATTATCAAATGGCGCCATTGCCGGGGAGAAACAACGCTTAGTTCGGGTTTTTTTTGTGCTTGTGATTGTTTGTCTATTTTTGCGGCTTTTATTTTCGCTTATTTTATTTTCCTTATTTGTGATATATCTGTTGAGCTGTCTAACCTCTTCTCTTGTTGACTTTGTGTGAGGAACTGCAGATCGAGGGAGGCGCTCCACCCTAGGCGCCTACGCACCCACGCGAAGCCGGCGTCAGCCTGCAGCCCAAGCACCGAGGAGATTTAGAGAAATTTTGCAGATTTAGCTCTATTCATTTTCTTGTATTTATTTTGTAATTTGAAGTGAGAGAGATACTTTAATTTGTAATAATACAGGTACTTGAACTCTTGGACATTCGGGCCCAATTTCCAAGTGATTGTTCACTTCGGGGCTCACCGCAGTTTTCTCGCGTTTTCCATCGCATTTTTTGTTTTTCGGTTTTGTTTTCTTTCTTTTGTGTGATTGAGCCCTTAGTTGTAGGAGTTGCTTGCTGATTGTATTAGGTCCAAACACGTTAATTACCTTTGCCTGTGCCTATAGTGACGTATTGGATCTAGTCAAATTGTGAAACTGTGTTTCACGCTAATAGCAGCTTCTCATCTTAGGACAATTTCATCGGTTGCATCTGCATATAGATAGGTTTCAATTCTGTTGAACATCCTTGCATGTAGAGTGCTGGAGGTAAGGTGAGCATTTACGCTTTAGCATTCATCATCGTTTGCCGCTTACATTGCTTTCCCGCTCCTCTACCTCTGATTTTGCCAACCTAGGTGCTAAGTAAAATTGATTCCTCATTAGGCGCGTGAATTTCTCACTAAAAAATCAAAACAAAGTGACAACAAATTAAATTGGGACTGTTAAAATTATTCAACACTAAAATCAATCAAAAAGAAAAATTCTCTCGGGGCGAGTAATCCCCTCATTGTCTTCGTTTTACATTGCTCGCGCACACACTAAGGTTAGTGCCCAAATCCCATTCAGCCCCTAAGTGTGTGTGCAACTCTTTGACTTCTCACCTAACTCTAAACTGACAAGATAAAAGGACCGTATTTTAGGTCTCTACCGAGTTGAGTAGGTGAATTGAGGGTTTGTTTTGTGTGAGTTTGCTTGTGATTGCTTGTGTGCATACTAGATCATCCCTGCACATTTGCACCTTCTTCTTCTCTCTCTTGATTTGATCTTCGTGCTCTCCCGAATCATTTTCCTTTTGTTTTCGAGATGGACCCCTGGAGCGTATTTTATCCGAACTTTGCGGATCCCTCGTTTACTCCAGCCGGTCCACCTCACTGTTATCAGGAGGACTCTCCTCTTACTTTTTCTGAATTTTGTACATATCTGCCTCAGCCACAGCATCAGGAATCGGATTTCTACCCACACCCACCTCCACCTCCGTATTTTCCACCTTCACATCCACCCGAGACTGAGCTGTTGGAGTCACCTTTCATGGAGTCCACCCTTGAGCACTTAACCCACATGATGGATCATATAAGACAGAGGATTGACCACCTCACTAGTACAAATAAGAGCGACCATGATATCCACCATTTGATGATATGGGTCATTCGAGGATTTCTACGAGAGCTTGAAATCATCCAAAATACAAAAAAATTGAGAAAATTTAAAAAATACAAAAATATTTCAGGAGACACGTGATCGATTCAGATTGTGAGGAGAAGTACCACTTGCCAGATCCCTTGACCACACAACCTCTCACACCCTTTTCCACCTTTGACCTTGAGGATGCCGCTGTACAGACTACTCTTGGCATGCCTCGTGTAGATGCTGATTCCGACTTCCTCCCTTGTATGGAGGAGGTCCAAAAATTAAAAAAATGTTGACTGAACCTGAAGTGGTGGCCACCATACATGAGATCATCTGTGCCCCACTTCAGCAGGCCATGACCGATTTATCTGCTCCTCTTCCCACGAAGAGAAAGTGGAGGAGCAGATCTGAGCGTCATATCTTGATGGCCACTGCCCACGCCATCACACACTGTTCCATTTATTCGAAGAGGTGCCACACCTTTTATTAGCTGCACCATCCCTGACCACACATGTGATCACACTCTCCTATACGGCGGTGCTTCGATTAGCATCATAGCCTTCTGGATGGCACAGTCTCTTCACTTAGGTCCTCTCAAGAAAACCAAGATGACCGTTCGGTTTGCTGATGGATCTATAAAGAGGTTGAAGGGTATCCTTGAAAATGTCATTATTTCGATTCAGAGCACGAAGTACAATATTGATTTTGTCATTTTGCCCATGGAGACCCCCACTGGGGAGCACTCTCCAATCATCCTGAGAAGACCATTCCTCACCTCTGCGAGGGTCGTTATTGATTACGAATCAGGAGAGATTCGCTTCCGTCCTAGTGATGAGAGGGAAGTATTGATCACTGCACCCATAGTTGACCAGAGACCTGCATCTGATGTGACTACACCTGTTCTGGCTGACCCTGAGGCCTAAGACCTTTATGAGGATATCAGAGAGACTTTCTTTATGATCGATGATGAGACCTGAGAATTCCTCTCCAAGGAGGAAGGCTCGAAAAGCGTAGACCTTGGCGTTTCTTCTTCTTGTGATCGGCGATGTGTTGATGACATCCGCAAGATTTACACAATCGATACCATTGAGCAGAGGGCAGATTTAGAGACCAGACATGACAGACACGTTTTGACTACTTTCACTGATAAGTCCGCTCCTGTTCATTTAGATTCAGATGAGACAAAGGCTGAATTTGTTTTGATTGCTTTTATTCGGGAATTTGGGCTTTTTGATGAGAAAGATGATCCGGTTGAGATTATAGAGGACGAACAGAGTTCGGCTACTTCCGCTGATGAGTTCGTTCCTTTTGGTTTTGACCTGGCTGATACCTGGCAGGACGACACTGACTACACTACTTCCGATGATGATGAGTTCGTCCCATTCCACTTTGATATCAGCGAGACCCCCAAGGCCAGACCTCACCACACTTCTTCCACTCACTCGTCTGCGCCTTCACACCATAGGACCAGCGAGGACATACACTCTGTCGACCCTGATCGGATTCCATCCACTACGGACCCCGATCTCGACCTGCACCACACCAGATCCATTCCTTAGCGGTCCTGCAAGAAGGTTTGATTTCTACCTTCTTGATCTCTGTATATCCATTTCTGTTGTATATTCACTTTCATCTCTGTCTCTCCCGTATTGCTCATCCACCCATTCTCGTGTTTGCCTTGCTTGGGACGTACTTTGTCCTAGGTATAGGGGGGTGGACGAGTCGAGTGTTCATTCTTCATTTCGTTTCATCACTCCAGTCGTTGCCTATACTTAGGGCTTCTTTTACCCTAAGTATAGGGGGAGTGGTGTGTACATCCTCACGATCTCTTCTCTTCCATCTTCTGATTTCTTTTCTTCTTTTCTTCTTTTCCTTTTCTATTTTCTTTATCTATCAAAACGGTGTCGCCCCTTATTGGCAGTCTTTTATACTTAGGACGTACTTTGTCCTAAGTATAGGGGGTGTGCACCCCGAGTTTTCATTTATTTCGATCCTCTCCATTGTCTCCTCTTCTTGTCTATACTTAGGGATACCTAAGTATAGGGGGAGACAATCTGAGTACGCTCTGTTCGTTCCCACCCTTGACCCTCCCTGCTTGGTGTACAGTCTGCTATGCTTAGGATTATTTGCTCCTAAGTATGGGGGGACGGTCAACTTCTCATTCATTCATCTCTTATTCGCTTATTTAGACTTGTCTACACTCAGTACGAGTTATGTCTTCTCTTTTCTCTCCGATCTATGAGGATATGGCTCAAGCTATGTATAGGGGGTCATATATACTACATATATACTTTAGCCATAACTCGTACTTTCGTATTTTCTTAATAAGTATGGCTAATAAACCTTTAAAATTCATTAAAAACCTTAATAAAAAGATGCTATCATTCCTCAAATTCTTTTTGTATGTACTTATTAATAAATCAAGTGAAAATATATTTTGGAAAATGTTTGAAAAATAGTTTGAAAATCTTTGTGAAAAATCTTTTGAAAACTATTTGGAAAATGTTTTGTTACATATTTTCAACCTTTGTAAAAACATTTTGGTTTGTAAAATTATTTTCTCTATGTGAAATAAATTTGAAAAAAATATATTTGCAAATGGTTTGAAAAATGGTTGCAAAAATATTTGAAAAATCTATATATACTACTGGAAAAACTTTGCGAAATGATTTTCAAATGTGTGTACATGTCTGTAAAGTGTTTGTAAAAATTATTTTGGACTATAGTTTTGAAAAATGTTTGTAAAATAATTTTCAAATAAGTTTGAGGAATACATACATCACACTAAAATCTATATATGTATTTATAAAATTGATCACTTACCCCTGTAAATTCCTAAAATCCACCTCTTATAAATCTAAGAAGCAGGACCGTGTAAATATTTTTACCCTAGTTTTTATCAAAAAACTTTTTGTTTTCAAAAATCCTAAAAACATTTGCAAAATTAAAATACCAAAAACATTTGAAAAATCTTTTTGAAAAATACAAATAAAATGCATATGCATCATCATCTTTTCAAAAACCCATAAAAAGTTCAAAATCTTAAAAATTGCATCACAAAAATATTTTCTGCATTCTGCATATCATTTGCATAGCATGAGCATTTTTCGGATTGAGTTTAATAGTTGAACGAATCTAAGTAAAATCTGGAGATTTGAGCTTGATTGGACCTTAAAATCTACCTAATAACAAGAATCTTATAGGAGCTGGAATTAAGGTACTTCAGGTCTAGTTGACTTAATTCTTTGCGGATCACGAGACTTGGTTCAATGGATTCTTGACTGCCTAAGTAGAGTATTTCGAAGCACACGAACGACTCTTATTGATAATGACCTAACTTGGACACCTGCACCTTTCACATGGCTCAACTCAATTGGAGTGGTGAGGGGATTGGATTTGCCAGTATGAGACGCACACGAGTGGAAACACTTGTCCTCCTCTAGGGAGGGAAGTGTACCCCAACCCGTCTAGTGATGAGGAATTCTAAAGACAAGAGAGTGTGGGTTGCAATAAAGCTTCAAAAGAGGGATAGTCTACTGTCTCAAGAGGAAAAACTCCTTATGTAAATGCTGCTGTAAATAGTATTTCAAAATAAGGAAGCCAGGACTGTACAAAAATAAAATGCCTGCCAAAGTATGTATGTTTGTTGTATAGAAAATAAGCAAGCTTGAGCTCCAAAGTCAAATATGTGATCCTGCAGCTAGATAACTTGACTACACTGGTCTTGCATCCTAGGATAGGTAGTTACACTGGCTACCGTCCATTCTTCTCTTCACCCCCTCCTCTTGAGCTGGTTGCCACTTGAACTTAGAAGGGAATACCCCGCTCCTCGAGGAAGGAGTTGTTGGATTAGGGAATCATTGGGTTGTCATACTGGAGAAGTCAGTTTCTTTGACATTCTAGTTGGGGAGAGCCACAATCACTTACACTGGACGAGTCAGCTTCATAGTCGTAAGGGTTTGCGTATGAATTGAGATATTTTCTGACCTGGCTATTAAGGAGACTTGAGTTGAGT
The DNA here is from genome assembly GCA_037367405.1 of Ottelia alismoides. Lineage (NCBI taxonomy): Eukaryota > Viridiplantae > Streptophyta > Magnoliopsida > Alismatales > Hydrocharitaceae > Ottelia > Ottelia alismoides. The sequence goes on along the minus strand of JAZKJV010003381.1, from coordinate 199,243 downwards.
TTTGGGATTCTCGAAGGTTGTTGGAATTCAAATCTGATTCCCATTAAGGTTCCACCTGCACTAAAATTCCAAAGGTCCGACATAAGCTCCAAACTTTGATTCTGTGAAGACAAGTTTTAATAATTGAACTAAATACAATTTCTTATTTTTCTTTTCTTTATTTTTCTTTTTCTACACTTATTGCATAAGTGTTTGCTAGGGACTAGCAAAGGCAAGTATAGGGGGATGATGAATCTACATTTCACCATCTTTATTCTATCATTTTGGCCTTAAAAACCCTAGTAAATGCATGTAAATACTATTAATTTGACATTTTAGCATTCATGCATTATTGTGTAAATAGTATATAAAATACAGTTTTTAAAGCCAAAATAATAGAATAAAGAAAATAAAAGAAAAACAATTAAATATTGTAAATATATTATGTCCCGAAACCCCGAGACCTAGGTATCTAGATGACTAGGTCGACAAGGAATAAAGTAGGGGGAGATAAGGGCCAAAATACAATAAAAATTCCTTTTAATCCATTCATTCCTTATTCATTTTGGGACCTATTTTTGGTTCCACTTTTTTTACATCAAATAAAGAAACTTTTAACGTAAAAATTGTAGATAATTAAATAAATAAAACTACAAAATTGATTTCACTCAAAATAATGTACATATAAAAAGATATGATCTGAATAAGATTCCAGAATCCCAACTTCCCAGACCTGTATCTCCCTAATAAAAACTCGAAATGCATCAAACTCACCTTTAATTGTATATATTTTAAATAATCTATTTAATGAAGGTGGTTCGCATTTAGCTAACTTACGGTTTGAAAGTTGAGTTTTGGACGCCACTTGCATACTTATATAGATTAAAATATTCATTTTATTATTTATTAATTATTTTTATAATTTTATATTTTTATAATTTTTTAAATTTTACTTATAATATATTTGTACATTAATATCAGAATAAAAACTTAAAGAAAATACAAAAATAAAATACTTGTATATAATACATAGGTATAATACCAATACACAAGCCTATATAATTAATACTTATATTGTATTAAGTACACAGATCATTTCTGAAATATAAAATAAAAATATATTTAAGTGTATAAAAATATTCTATAAATACATAAAATAATAAACATAAATAAATAAATTAAATATACAAAACAAAAAATTATTAAAATATATAGATGAATATACCTGTATATAACATATAAAAGGAAGCTTGTATTTTTAAATCTCAAAAAAATAAATAAAAATCATAATAAAAAAATTTTAAAAAAATAAACAATTTTTATTTTATAACCAAAAATTAATTAAATCGTTTATTATTTTTAACTGAATTAATAAATCTTTTTACCAGGGATTTTTCTGGTTGGTCCACATGGACCAACCAGAACCATCCACTAGTTGTCCTCGGTCAACTCTCTGACCGAGGTCTATACAGTGTCAGAGATGTGTTTTTGGCCTTTTTCTCCCATTTTTCTAGGTCGCTCCTTGATGAATCTCGGATTCATCACTCTAAGTCTCATTTATTAAGTTCAAATCCCTCAAAATCAACAGCATATCTGCATCTATTCTGCATAATTAGCATTCATGCCTGTTTTCATAAGAGTTGCATTTTATCCATAAAATCTGCACAAAATAAGAAGCCAAAAATCCAAGCCAAAAATGACCTGTAAATAGCCTAACTTCCATGAATTTTAACTCCTTCATGCTAACTCCGAATGACACAAAACTATCTCCATTGTGTACATATCACTAACAAGAATAAAAGAAAAATACAAAAAATCACTAACCCTATTAAGTGGACCAAAAACCCAAACCCTAGTTTCATGATTTCTGGACTAAAAGCCACATATCTTCCCCATCCAGTGTCCGATTTGATCCTACTCACTTTTGAACTAATGTACATTCAAGTACCTTCAAAACAAGACCAAGTCCAAGTGAATCGGAGCTCATATGTGAAAGTTGGGTTTTGGGCCTCTTTTGTACATTGTATATTTTAGCGTTTTTTGACCCTTATTTTATGCCATACTTTCTTAATCAATAAAAATCCAAAAAACTAGATTCAGATGTCTTTATTTATCTTTGATTTTTCTGTAGTTTTTTCGTATTTTTATCTTGTTTAAAAATGACAAAAAAATTAGAAAACCCAAAAATCAAGGTATTCTATGTACATGGGATACCCCAAAAAATCACTTTGTGCATTTGATCGATTTTGGCTTTGATGTCTTCATAAAAGTTGTAGATCTCATCGAGACGAGCATTTTTTGTGAAGAAACTTTTTTGATCCGAGATCGTCTACTGTTTATTATTGATTTTATAAAGTATTTTATTGGCGAATTTTCTGGTGCTGACATATGGCCGCCCTAGAGGCCGCCACGTGTAAGCATTTTTTTGGTGTTTTATTTATTTATTTTAATAAAAAAATTTAATAAAATATAATAAAATGGGGCACACGTGCATCGCACGTGCCTCCCAGGCACGCGCATTGCACGCGCCTCTCCCTCTCATCCCCATGCCACGCGTCACCGTCATGGCCGTCCGATCTTGGCAGATCGGACGACCCTTGGCCATCGTCTCCAACGCTCCTTTTGCCCCCTTGAAACCGCCGCCAACCCCGATATCTTCGCAACCGCCGCCTCTGCGCTTCGTCACCATTTGACCACCCCGACTTCGTCGCAACGACCAACCGCCGCCCCTCAAACCTCGCACCTACTCTCCGCAACCACCTCCCCTGCATCTCTCGCCGCTTAACTCGTTCCCCCGTCGGCTGTGCTACTCCCCGCTCTCCTATTTAAGACCCTCGGCCCTCCCCCCGACAATGCATCCGCCGATTTACCAACGCGAGAGGACCTGTTCGCCGGAGGTGATAGCACTTGGCAAACTCCCTCGAGCTTGCGGCGAGATTCGAGGGTTTCTCTACCTTCGTTGCAGGTGCGGCCAACGTCGTCTACTGCCACAGCTCTGGTCAACTCCTTCGAGCCTACTGACGATATCTCTGCTTCGACAACGCCTCTGCCCTCGCCTCGTCAACAACGATCCTCATTCTTCTCTTCGCCACCACCGTTATCGACTTCAACGCTTGTGCATCTCCTCCACTCCATCTCCTCCGCAACACCGTACTCCTCTGCCTTCGCAACCTTGCCACCGACGTTCTTTCAATGCCTCGCCAACAACTCCGCATCGCCACCGTCCTCGTGACCAGCAGCAGCTCACCACTCATCGGAGGGAGCCTCAGTCGCCGCGCCCCTCTTCGCAGGCCACCTGAGCCCCACCTTCAAACTACATCAGCCACGCCGCCGGGGGCTGACCCGCAACCCCCCATGCACGTGCGAGGCACGTGCGTCCCCGGGGGGGACGTCAGCAATTACGCCAGCGTTACGTCAGCAAGCTTGGGGGTCACGTGCATCAAACGTGACCCACTGGGTAATTTTCAGAGACGCCCCCAGACTCCTCCATATTCGCGCGCAAGCCCTCGCCGACCAGGTCACGTGTTTGGCATGTGACATGGTGGCATTTTTGCAGAAATATCCCTGAAACTATTGGTAATCGCACTTAGGTCCTCCCTGCTCTTTTATTTAGTTTATTTAAATTGCAATCAGACCCCTGTGTTCCCTTGTGATTTTAAACTCTTCTTTACATTATTTTATTAATCCAAAAAATTGCATGATGTTCATCATTTAACTCTCTACAGTTTGACATATGGTGGAAATTTTTTGATCATTGGTTAATTAATAATCAATTATTTGTGGAAAATTGCAAACTTTACCTAGTTTATGATCTTCTATTTTTTATTTGATTAATTGTTTCTCTAAAAATTACCCAAAAATCACATTTAGTAGAGTAATATGTGCTTAACATTGTGCCCAAAAAGAATTTCATTTGCATGCATAATTTGCTCTGTAAAAAACATTTTGCATATTTCATTATTTTATTTTTAATAGGTATTAAACTCCATATTTTCGAGGTTTAGGATTTTTCTTAGATCCATCACCTAGTGATAGATCTTAGATAATTTTATCTCTTGAAAATAAGTAGGTTTAATGTTTATTATAATTAAATATTGAAAAATCATTCTGTTTGCATTTAAAAATTCATAAAAAGATCATATAGCATCCAAAAATTCCAAAAAAATTACAGTGCATTCATCACATCATATTTTGCATTGTGCATAAATTTCATATTTTTCAGACATCGTTTGATTGAAATTTACATTTTAGTCCCTAAATAGGACAAAATTACATCCTGCATCCCTTATTTGCATTAAAAATTTCAAAAAATAAGATCGCCTTGAAAACCATGCACGAATCTTAATAGACATAACTCTTGGTTGTTCCTTTGTCTCCTTGTGATCGACCTTGGGACTTTCCCAAGTAAAATAAACGTAAAACCACTTGATTAAAAATTGAATAATATTTGTGGTTATTTCTTGACTAATTTCAATCGCCGCCTACAACAAACGACACGTTAAATTTTGGCACGAACAAATAAAAACAACTTCTTAACTCAGTGATTTTGGACCCGTCAGATGGCGCCGTTACCGGGGAGGTAAACGGCTTAGTTTTGTGTTTTGAAATTTTTCATTCGGTTTTCCGCATTCGGGTAATCTGACCCCCAAATTGTTCACTGTATATCCCATTTTATTTCCTGCATTTATTTTTCAGCATTTATTTCTTTTATTTTATTTTTTATTCACTCTCTTACATCTTCTCTCTTATTTTTCTTGCGAGGTACCCAGCGCACATGGAGCGATTTTTCAAGAAACTGACGCATCTTCACCGACTTCCGAAAAGCCGCAATTAATTTAAGATCGAGTCGAGTCGTGAGAGAGCGTAGAGTATAGGTTTTTAATTTCTGCAAATTTCAATTTTTACTCATTTATAGCGGTGTCCGTTTGGACTCTCACGTGTGTAAAAAGACTCTGAACTCTTCTTGTGGTGTGTCGTGGCTTGTTTCACTCTCCGGTGAGGGTGGGGTCCGACTTGAGTGGCGATTAGGATTGACCTACACATACGGCTCTCAGAGCATTTTTATATTTTTGATTGTGCTCGTAGGATCTTAAGGCACACTTCACATTAACTGAGACACACATAGATCGTTCAACTTAGCCAAAATTTAACACAATTCTTTCCCGCTAATAGAACTTTCTACTTAGGTGTGGTTTTTCATCGGCATGCATTCATTTAGAGTAATTTATCAATTCTGTCTAGCATCCCACATGGAGATTGCGACGATTCACTGTAAGTCTTCTAACTGAGCATTAATCATAGTTTTTCCACGTGCATCGGCTTCTCCCGAATTTCTCCCTCTTGTTTTATCACGTAATTCTAAAGGAAATTGGGACTGGACGGTAGACGTGTATTTGTGCTCATTTAAATTCTTCAGTGATCACCTAATAAAAATTGGGACTGATAAATATAGTCGATTTCAAAATAACTCATAAAATCAAGAATTTCTGTGGGAGAGCAACCCCGACCTTGGATGTTTTCTATTTTCTGAGTGTGCGAGAGACGACACTTAAGTCTAGAGCCCAAATCCGAAATTTCGGCACCTAACAACTCGCTAAATTTTTGCCAAGATTGATTTGTCACCAACTAAAATTGAAAAGATAATAGCTGAACTCTTACGGTTTCATTGTGTGAGTTGGTGAACCCGGGATTTGAATTGTGTTTGCATTGGTGTGCATGAACCGATTTCAAGACTAATAGCCGCACATTTGATTAAATTTTTTTGACTATCCCAAGCAATCACCTCTCTCCTTTCTTGATTTAAACCTCATCATGGAACTCTTGTCCAAAAACTCTTGCAGATCCAACCCCCCATTCCTTTCAAAAATGACCGAACATCTATCCAAAAACCCATCAGAGCTATACTATGAAGATGAATTTGTTTCGATTAGGCCCAAATCAACTAAATCCTCTCCTTTCAACAATCCTCCAACATTTGCAGAAGAGTTTCACCCGCAAATAAATTCGGCCTCCTCATTGAATTTCTATTCGCATCATACGACCACACATGACCATATACCCTCTTGGACTGAACCGTTTTATTCTCGGATTCTCGCTAATGAGCCATTTCAAGATCAAAATACCTTTGAGCCTCATGACTGGCTGAGAAACCAAACCCAGATGGAAAGACCCGCACTTAATGATCATCAGTATTGGATTGACCATGACAAACCCCTCTTCAGACATGATACTCATACAGAGGACTGGACTGATCACATAGAAACATATAAACCTTGTATGCTGACTCCACAATATCAAAGTCTGACAAATCATGATCAAAGGATTGAACTCCACTCAGATTAACTATACATGTCTGAACCATATGAGCAGCCTCCTTTCATAATTTTTGAGGAGAAATTTTCAGAAAATAATTATCATATATCGGATATTCCAAGAAACTCTCCTCTCAGCACAAACGGGAAAATGGAATATGAAATTATTAAACACACACCGACTGCTCCCATGATCGATCATGAACAGAATTTTGAGGATGATATTTCAAGGATAAATGAGAGATTCAATTCAATAGAGGATAGATTTCAAAGATTTACCGACCAATTAATTTCACTCTATGGGAGCTCGGACATAAAAATGAATGAGGAAATGATTGGATCTCATGCCAAAAAATTTGAGGATATTCAGAAACCTGGGGACAATTCTGACATTGATAACGCTGCAGATTATTCCCCTAGACATGACTATGCATCTGACCCCTTATCAAAAACATCAAAGCCCTTACTCATCGATGGAAGAAACCACATCACCACATCACACACAAAATACCAAAAAAATCGAAATATTCAAAAATCACAAAAAAAATCGAAAATCTCAAAAAATACATAAAAATTGAAACTGAAGAAGATCTGAAGAATTTGGATCCTGCTGTATGGTAAGCACTAAGAAAGAAATTGATTTTTGAATTTCCCTTTCTACAGGCCATTGAACACTTCCCTGACCTTAAAAGATTTTTAATAGACAAATTAATTATGAAAAAGTCGAGCAGGGTTATAATCAAGACCGAGAGACATATCTTGTCAATGGCCTCCTCCTTGTTGTTGAGGAGAAAAACCAAGAGCCGCATAGTGAAGCGGATGCCCATATTTGACTGTGTAATCAAAGACATGATTTTTACCCATGCTCGGATTGATGACGATTCACCGATCAATATCCTTCTGACCTCTGTATTTTATGAACTCAAACTCGAACCAATTCGGAAGATACGAGAGATTGTTCAATTGGCGGACCGATCAATAAAGCGGCCGAGAGGAATCATTTCTGTCATCATGAAATTCCAAGGTGCTCCGCTCAAAGTAGAATTCTCGATCATTGATATTTAACATCAAGGAAAATTCACCCAGTCTCCAATCATTCTTGGAAAGCCATTCTTGGCATTGGCCAAGGTAATTATTGATTGTGAGACTCGGGAAATCAATTTCACAGCATTGGAAGCACATAGATCTGACCCTGTCTTTGAGGAACCACGATCTTCTGAGGAAACCCACGAAGTCCCCGGCATCCGCAACCAAGAAGCGGTAGAAGAGCCCTACCCCGATGCTACACCTGAGATAGCGGTTGTTGATAAGACTATTGGTTTAGAGACTCTCCCCAGTATTTCAATTCCTACTGGTCTCAAAATAGACAAACCCTTCTACTACGATCCTGAAACATATGCATGGTCGCACCCTGGAGCAACATTCTCTGAATACTTGGACCAAATCATCCCAAATCGAGAGTGCACCAACATTCAGAAGACCAAGAGTAAGCAAACAAAATGCAAACCGACCAAGGATAAGAACTCTAATGGCTATTCATCTGGATACTCAAGTGAACCGGCACCTTCACGAAGAAAGAAAAAGAGAGTTACCTTTTATCTTTCGGAAGACAAATCAGCTGATGATCCCTCATCGTGTCCGGAAAAGGTAGTCTACATGAGTGAAGTTTGTTCGGCAGCTTTACAGCCATATCTTCGCAAGGATCCAAAATTCAATTCTCGTTGGACAACTCCCGTTCCTAACTACTATTCATCCAAACCTGATGCTCCCGCCCTCTTCAAATACACTGGAATTATTTCTTATAAACTGACTGAGACCGGTGCTTCTGAGTATTCATCTGAGGACAAACCGCTTGACCCCAAGAAGGAACGAATTCTGAGAAAACAACTAAAAGACATGAATACTTGGAGTATGTCCACTTTCAAATACTATTCCTCTGAGGATAACTCTGATGATGGATATCTTTCATCTGACTCAAACACTTCATCTATTATCCATCATGATTTTTCTGAGGATGACACTGATCATAGTTGTGAATCGTATGCCTCATCTCCGTCTCATCATTACGATCTCCCACCGCAGGCTCACGAGAAGATCAGCCAAAAACTTCCTTAATCATCGGCTACCCACCCTCCCTCCCGACCACATCGGCCTCCTTGTACAACTTCTTCCTCTACTTAGGCCAAGGCCTAAGTATAGGGGGGACTGATGCCATCTTTACATACCATTCTTCTCCTATCTCCCGATCGCTCCATTTCTACCCTCCTTCCGTACTTAGGTTGATCATAGCCTATGTATAGGGGGAACCAACACCCACCTGTCCATACTCTCCTCATTCACATATCCTGACCGCTTCATTTTTCTTTTCATTTTTTTCCACTCCCTTACACTTAGCCCGAGCTATGTCTTCTTTCCGCTTCTTGTGCTCTCAGGACAAAGCACTCGCTAAGTATAGGGGGTTCTATATATATACTTTGTATATATTTTACCCATATCTCGTACTTTCACGTAAGTCTATATGTATTTACGGGGTGGGTAACTAACTTGAAAAAAAAAAGAAAGAAGAGTTTTTCTACTAACACTAACCTTGCCCAAAAGTTTTGAAAAAAATGGCTTCTTATTCATTTTTGCATAAAAAAATTTGTGTCTGCATTTAGCACACCTGCACTTCATCCAACATCACATGCATTTGCATCTGTGAAAAGTCATTGGGTTCTGAACCGAGTTATGAGTAGAAACCGAGAGTGGTCCGGACTTGACCTTAATTCACCTAATTTTCAGAGGAACTTCACTGAGAAGTAGGATTTTAAGAACATCAGGTCTTTTGACTTAATTCTTTGAGTTCCATATAACAATGTGCAGCGTTTGACTCTTAGTGTCTAACCTGGTCTCTTCGTTCTGGGTACAACTCTGGAATAGGGAATTAATTTGTACTCTCGCACTATGCACTTAGCTCAACTCAGATGGGATGTTGGAAGACTGTGTGAGTCTCTTTTCTGGTAACGTGGAAATCTAAAGACTGGAGCACGGGTTGAAATGAAGCTTCGGAAAAAGGATGGACGGCTGGCACAATTTTTTCTAAGACCCCAAAAAATGTACGGAACAAAAAGATTCTATATCCGTAGGGGCACAACAAGATCCAAGCAGAACCACCAAAAATTCCAAATACAAAGAAGCAACTACCAAATAAAATCCGACCAAAAAGGTCCAAGCTTCAAGAAAACCTGCAGATCTTGGTGGAGACTTGGCTACACTAGCCATCTTCACAAGGAGAGGTGACTACACCGGCCACCCTCCCGTTCTTTTCCCCTTCTTCTAACTTCTCCCTCATTCGATTGTGAACACAACGCGACAGACCTTAGAAGGAAATACCTGACTCCTCGAGGACAAGTTACTGGAGAGGAGAGGAGCATGGTAGTCCGGCATTCTGGATGGGAATAACTAAAACCCTTCACACACATGAGTCAGTTGTTCAATATTCATAGGGTATACTTTGGGAAGAGGATTGATCTAAGATGACTTCTGAGCCGAAACTATGTCAATGATGTGTAGAACTTGAGGGTTGTTGATTTTAAAATTCTAAGTCTCACAAAAGTTCCGCCGCACTATTAATCCAAGGGTCGAGTTTAGTTTCACTTTCACCTTCAGTTCATGGTCTTGGTATGGAACCCAATCTCATTTCACTTCATGGTATTTCTTTTTGATGCTCAGGAACGAGCATGGTTTAAGTATAGGGGGGTGATGAATCTCAGATTCATCACTCCAAGTCTCATTTATTAAGCTCAAATCCATCAAAATCAACAGCATATCTGCATCTATTCTGCATAATTAGCATTCATGCCTGTTTTCATAAGAGTTGCATTTTATCCATAAAATCTGCACAAAATAAGAAGCCAAAAATCCATGCCAAAAATGACCTGTAAATAGCCTAACTTCCCTGGTTTTTAACTCCTTCATGCTAACTCCGAATGACGCAAAACCACCTCCACTGTGTACATATCGCTAACAAGAATAAAAGAAAAATACAAAAAAATCACTAATCCTGTTAAGTGGACCGAAAACCCAAACCCTAATTTCAGGATTTCTGGACTAAAAGCCACATATCTTCCCCATCCAGTGTCTGATTTGATCCTACTCACTTTTGAACTAATGTACATTCAATTACCTTCAAAACAAGACCAAGTCCATGTGAATCAGAGCTCATATGTGAAAGTTGGGTCTTGGGCCTCTTTTGTACATTGTGTATTTTAGCGGTTTTTGACCCGTATTTTATGTACATAATTTCTTAATCAATAAAAATCCAAAAAAATAGATTTAGATGTCTTTATTTATCTTTGATTTTTCTATAGTTTTTTAGGATTTTTATCAAGTTTAAAAATGACAAAAAATTAGAAAACCCAAAAATCTAGGTATTCTATGTACATGGGATACCCCAAAAAATCACTTTGTGCATTTAATCGATTTTGGCTTTGATGTCTTCATAAAATTGTAGATCTCATCGAGACGAGCATTTTTCGTGAAGAAACTTTTTTGATACGAGGTCGTCTACTATTTATTGTTAATTTTATAAAGTATTAAATTTGTTAATTTTCTGGTGCTGACATGTGGCAGCCCCAGAGATCGCCATGTGTCAGCGTTTTTGGGTGTTTTATTTATTCTTTTTAATAAAAAAATATAAAAATATAATAAAAAGGGGCGCACGAGCGTCACGCGTGCCTCGCAGGCACGTGCAATGCAAGCGCCTCTCCCTCTCATCCCCATGCCACGCGTCACCATCATGGCCGTCCGTCTTGGCCGATCAAACGGCCCTTAGCCATCGTCTCCAACGCTCCTTCTATCCCCTTGAAACTGCCGCCGACCCCGATATCTTCGCAACCACTGCCTCCGCGCTTCGACACCATTTTAACACCCCGACTTCATCGCAACAGCCAACCGCCGCCCCTCAAACCTCGCACCTGCTCTCCGCAACCACCTCCCCCGCATCTCTCGCCCCTTAACTCGCTTCCCCCACCGGTCCTGCTACTCCCCGCTCTCCTATTTAAGACCCTCATCCCTCCCCCCGACAACGCATCCGCCGATTTATCAATGTGAGAGGACATGTTCACCGGAGGTGACAGCTTCTGGAAAACTCCCTCGAGCTTGCGGCGAGATCCGAGGGTTTCTCTACCTTCGTTGCAGGTGCGGCCAACGCCGTCTACTGCCACAGCTCCGGTCAACTCCGTCGAGCCTACCGACGATATCTCCGCTTTGACAATGCCTCTGCCCTCGTCTCGTCAACAACGATCCTCATTCATCTCCGTGCCACCACCGTGATCGACATCAACGCCTGTGCATCTCCGCCACTCCATCTCCTCCGCAACACCATACTCCTCTGCCTTCGCAACCTCGCCACCGCCGCTCCTTCAACGCCTCGCCAACAACTCTGAATCGCCACCGACCTCGCGACCAGCAGCAGCTCACCACTCATCGGAAGGAGCCTTGGTCGCCGCTCCCCTCTTTGCGAGCCACCGGAGCCCCACCTTTAGACTACATCAGCCGCGTCGCCGGGGGCTGACCCGCGACCCCCCACGCACGTGCGAGGCACGTGCATCCCCAGGGGGGACGTCAGCAATTACTCCAGCATTACATCAGCAAGCCTTGGGGTCACGTGCATCGCACATGACCCATTGGGTAATTTTCAGAGATGCCCCCGGACTCCTCCATATTCGCGCGCAATCCCTCACCGACCAGGTCACGTGTTTGGCATGTGACCTGGTGGCATTTTTGCATAAATATCCCCGAAACTCCTCGTAATCGCACTTAGGTCCTCCCTGCTCTTTTATTTAATTTATCTAAATTGCAATCAGACCCCTGTGTTCCCATGTGATTTTGAAACTCTTCTTTACATTATTTTATTAATCCAAAAATTGCATGATGTTCATCATTTAACTCTCTACTGATTGACATATGGTGGAAATTTTATGATCATTGGTTAAATAATAATCAATTATTTGTGGAAAATTGCAAACTTTGCCCAGTTTATGCTCTTCAATTTTTATTTGATTAATCGTTGCTCTAAAAATTACCCAAAAATCACATTTAGTAGAGTTAATTGTGCTTAACATTGTGCCCAAAAATAATTGCATTTGCATGCATAATTTGCTCTATAAAAATCATTTTGCATATTTCATTATTTGATTTTTAATAGGTATTAAAATCCACATTTTCGAGGTTTAGGATTTTCCTGAGATCCATCACCTAGTGATAGATCTTAGATAATTTTATCTCCTGAAAATAAGTAGGTTTAATATTTATTATAATTAAATATTGAAAAATCATTCTATTTACATTTAAAAATTCATAAAAAAATTCATATTGCATCCAAAAATTTCAAAAAATTACAGTGCATTCATTACATCATATTTTGCATTGTGGCCAAATTTCATATTTTTCGGACATAGTCTGATTGAAATTTACATTTTAGTCCCTAAAATAGGCCAAAATTACATCCTGCATCCCTTATTTGCATTAAAAATTCTAAAAAAAAGACGGCCTCGAAAACTGTGCACGAATCTTAATAGACATAACTCTAGGTTGTTCCTTTGCCTCCTTGTGATCGAGCTTGGGACTTGCCCAAGTAAAATAAACATAAAAACACTTGATTAAAAATTGAATAATATTTGTGGTTATTTCTTGACCGATTTTGATCGCCGCCTACAACGAACGACACATTAAATTTTAGCACGAACAAATAAAAACAAGTTTTTCTACGCGAGATTACGGACTCGTCACTCCTTTCACCATCTCGTGATACTTTCTTCATGACTTTTTCTCCCCATTCTTCCATGATACACGCCTACAGCTTGTCCTGGGATTGGATCATCGCAATCGCTGATACACCTCGATCTTCGGAGCCTCTTCGCCACTTGTTCAAAATACACCTCTCACCTCCCCTTTCTCCTTGAACCCTCTTTGACCGTCTCCTTCTATCCCCTTGGTGAGCTCTGGACTGGAGCTCGTGACAGGAGACCTCCATCTCCCTGGTGGCGTGATTAGGCGGCCGTAGAGTGGTCTCCACCCATCTCCGGCCACGCTTGGCCGTGGGGTATTTATCTCGCGGTTCCCCACTGCTCGAGGTTGATTTTGTTTATTTTTCTTTGCTCTGTAAGATTAGCTAAAGCATTTCCTTTAATCCATGTTCTTTATTTGCTCGATTGACACCTGATCCTCCGCCCTCTACCCCCTGCCGGAGCTTGCTCCGACGAGCTCCTATTCACGCCATTTACCACCTACTTTGCTCGTGTTCGCCCTGGGACCACCTTTTGTCGCTGTGTGTTTTCATTGCAGCTACCAGGTGCGAAGAGACCCTCCTGGGGGTCGTTTTTGCTGACGCACGTACAACCTGGAGCTGTCCTCATTCACCACCTTCACGGCGGCGTACCAGCGGTCTACATGCCATTTTGACGTCGCTGCCCGCCATAGGATGCTTCCAGGAAGCTCGTGGGGCCATCGGAGGGGAAGATACAGCTCCGTGCATCGAAATTTTGGTGGTTCAGGCTCATCTAGGCCGTGTTCTTTGGCTGTTCTTCGTCCATGCCCCGGAGCCACTCGATCTCCCTGTGTTCTTGAAGAGATGCAGCCACCGTCGGATTCAGTCCTCTGCCAGCCATCGATTATCAAGGATTCATCTAATCCTGTCCATTATCGTTGAACCGTCATCGGGCCATAGGAGCGTGACGCGTGGCGTAAGTGGGAGGCGCCCCGCCGTCTGATCTACGCAGGCCAAGTGTATTTTGCACAACCGACCGGGAATTTTTGTATTTACTAAGTAATATTTAAGGTTTCAGCTGCAGTGTTGAACATTTGGCACAATTTGCACAGAGTCCCCCCATATTTTTGCAGTATTTCAGTTTAATCCCTGCCAGGTCACATGCTTTGCGCACGTGACTTGGCAATTTTAGTGGGACCCCTTGAGCATTCGGTTATTTTGTTTTAGTCTACGAACTTTTATATGTAGTAATTTATTCATGGAATTTTTGCATATTCACCACCCCAGGTTTTGAATATTACCGACTAGCCCCTGCATGGTCACGTGCCTCGTGCACGTGACTTGGCGATTTTGCAGGGAAGCCCCTCAGTTATTTGGTATATGTATTAAGTCCCAAAACATTAATATTGCATTATATATTTCTGGAGGAATTGCTATTGTGCCCTTGAACTTTTCTTTATTTGCAAAAAAATCCTTGCTAGGAGGGTAGTTTCTAGTTGTTGTTTCTATTTATTGCATGTTTCTATATAATCCCAAAAATTACCAAAAAAATATCATAGTTTCTTGTTGCATTCTAGTTCCATGCCATATTTTTATTTTGTATTTTTATTGCATTTAATTATTTATAAAAATTCAAAAACACTTATTTTCAATACTGTTTACATTATAAAATCCATAAAAATTATAAAAACACCTCAGAAAATTCCCAAAAAAATATATTTTATGTCTTTTAGTGTGTTTTTACTTTTATCCAAAAATCACTAAAAAATACAGAATAAAACTCCTAAAAATTAGAAAACCCCAAAAAACTTTATAAAAATCTTAAAAATTCAAAAAAATCCTAAAATCATAAACTTTGTTTTTAAATTTCTTTATTTTATATCTTTTATTTAAAATTAATTTCAGGAATTTTGGAATCTGTTTGATATTTGTCATCCTCAATTTAGTTTAAGCCTTTTATTTTCTTCATTGTTTTCAGTATTTTTGATTTTAAAATACCAAAAAAATTAGGAAAAATATAGAAAAATCACAAAAACATTAAAAAATATAAAAAGCTTAAAAATATTTTATGTCCTAAGTTTTCTTTATTTTTACCTATTTTTATAAATACAATATCTATCTCTTTCTTACTTTGTGTTTATATTCTAGAAAAAGACAATATAAAAAAATATATAATATAAAAAGAAAATAAAAAAATCAGAAAATTAAAAATCAAATATAAAAATATAAAATTAAAATAAAAATAAAAAATATAATATTAAAACCCCACAAAAAATAGCATAAATAGGCAAATACATCACAGTCACACTTGTGCATTCACTTGCCCCGTTCTACATGTCTGCTCCCAGTATTCGATCTCTACACTGCTTGTACACTATACACATCCTTTGTAGAGCTATAATAAATTTTAACTCCGCACCGCTTTTCATTGTTTGATTCTTGTTCTGGGTTAATTATTGATTGATTGAGGTTTCGTGAGTGGTCGCTCAGCGACACTGTGGTCACGCCTTGTGTGGACTACTTTAGACCCTCGCCAAATCTCGATTATCAGATATAAAAAGTGGAGGCTATACAAAGATCAAGATGGTAGAAAGTGGACCTTCTTGCATGATTTCTAAGGAATGGATCTGACAAGGTGCAGGTCGATATCAGGGTCATCAGCCGACACAAATCGATCAGGATCGACGTGATGAAGATCCTCAGTGGTCTAAAAGCGTAAAGGCACAAACTGGGCACTGGAAATATTGTGGTCATGGTCGGCCTTGGAAGTCTCCGATAAGTCACAATCAAAATACCTGAATTCCTTGATGAAAGAAGTATGGTCAAATTCGGCCTCTCCTTTCCCTACTAAGTTTGTCCTCCGCACTAAGGTGTCTATAGTGTAAATACCACAGATGTCATCAATGCATCGACACTTACCATATGGGAGAACTCTAAGTTCTATGCTTTCGAAGTCTTCCTCACTAAAAAGGAATCCTCAGGTCTCAAAATCATCCATCAAAAGGAAAACCTCTTTGATATCAGCATCAAGGTAATAGTCCTCGGGGTCAGCTAACACAGGTAGACTCTTGTCAGATGCGGGTCTCAGGTCATAGGTGGGTGCAGTGATCAACACATTGCTCTTATAAATAGAACGAATGCGATTCTCTCCAGATCTATAATCAATAATGTGCAGAGGCAAGAAAAGGTCATCCTAGGATGATTGGAGGATACTCCACAGGGGTGGAGGTCTCCATGGGAAATACAGCAAAGTCAGCAGTGAATCTTATTCCAGGAATCTGAATTACAACGTTCTCTAGAATACCCCATGGCCTCTTTATTGATCCATTCAAAAAATCGAGAAATCATCCTGGACTTCGTGAGAGGCCCTAAGTGAAAAGATTGTACCAAGGAGAATGATAATACATTATTTGATGCATTGGTTGTCAAGGAGAGTGTGATCACAAGAATGGTTAGAGATGGTGCAACTCACAAGAGGTGTGACAATGCTCCATTTTCTAATTTGTGGATGGTAAGTGATGGCGTAGGCAATGGCCATGGTCAAAATGTGATGCTCAGATCTACTCCTTCACTTGCTCTTCTTGGTTTTAGGAGCAGATAATTGGGTCATGGCCTGACGAAGTGGGGCCTCAATAATTTCATGAATAGTTGCCACCACTTCATGTTCAATCAACATTTTTAAGAATGAGGATCTCCTCCATACAAGGTAGATGATCGTAATCATCATCTACACAAGGATGACCAAGAGCAATATGTACAGTGTCATCCTTGGGGTCAAAGGTGGGAATTGTGGTGAATGTGTGTGTGTGTGTGTGTGTGTGAATATAGGATCTGAAAAAGGTGAGATGGACTCCATGAGAGGTGACTCCAACAGCTCGGTCTCAGGTTATTGAGATGGAGAAAAATGTAAGGGTGGTGTGGATAAATGTTCGAGGCCTGAAACTATGGCTGAGGTGGATATGTACAAAAAGAAAAATCAGGAGCAAAGTCCCCCTGATAAAATGGAGGTGGATCGGTTAGAGGGTATGAGGGATCCACAAGGTCCGGATGAAAATCTCTCCAGTCGGTCGTCTCCAAAACAAAAGAAAAGTGATTGGGAGAGCACGAAGGCAAGTCAAGATATGAAAGAAAAAGGTACAAGCGCGTAGGTAAGATCGAGTATGCACACAAATAACAAACAAACATACACAAAACAAACCCCTCAATTCACCAACTAAACATAGTGATGATCGTGAAAGTTCGATCTTTTTATCTTTTCAAATTTAGAGTTAGGTGTTAAACACAAAGTTGTACAAATCCATAGGTAGGCCTGGGATTGGGGCACTAATACGTAGTGTGTACATGGAAAATGAAATGTGAATACAATGAGGGGGTTACTCTCCCCAAGACAATGATATTTTTCTTTTTTATATTACGGTCGTGTAATCTTAGGAGTCATAATTTTATTGGTTGTCAATTTTTTGTATTTTTTATAAAAATGCACGAACCTAATGAGGAGTCAATTCCTTTTAGAACCTATGTGGTCAAAATCAGAGGGAGAGAGTCGAAAAAGCAATGTGAGGCGAAAACAAACGATGAATGCTAAGTAGAAATGCTAAACTTGCCTCCATCTCTCTCTATGCAATGATGCTAGGTAGAATTGAAACTTGTCTATGTGCAATTCAATTGATGAAATTGTCCTAGGGTAGTTATTTCTATTAGCATGAAGCACCATATACTAACATTCTAGATCCGAGACCTAGGGTCCAGTCTAGGAGGCTCATCGGTTCCCGTCACAGTGGGTCCTACAAGCTTAACCATCATGATGAAATTGCAAGAAGTAAATAAAATGAGAAAGAGAGTCTTCTCTATCGGAATCCGACGTCACGACAAAGGAGGCGGATGTATGCGCAAGGTGGCATGAATGCCAGGAAGGCAGACGCACGGCTGGTGGCTGCAGGTCGCTGGAGAAGTCGCGTGGGTTGTCTGTGAGCTGCTGGTGCATGCACAAGGTACGAGGGGTGTGGGAGATGGCGCATACGGGTTGGACGCACGAGGGTGTTTCGAGCTGGGGTGTGCAGCTACGGGCTGCGGCGAGGCGGACGCCGGTGCATGCTGGAGGAGAAGACGATGCCGGCAAGGAAGGGGATCTTGCCGGCTATGCCTTCATCTGCACGAGACAAAAAAAGAGAGAGAGGGGATAGAATAAAAGAGAGAGGGGGGCCGCTATCCTTCATGTGTCATGCCTCCTTTTATAGATGAATGTTGCTTGGAATGAAGGGACACATCCCATGCACATGAAGACAAAACAATAAATTCATTCATGCATGAGGAGGGGACGTCTCCTTTTCATTTGCATGGGGGAGGGATTTTTATAATAACTATATGCCTCTTCAAAATGAAGAGTCACATGCAATTAAAGGCAAAACCAATTAATTTCATTCATGCATGGGAGGAAAGGGACTTAATATGGCCGACTCTTTCATGGGAAATGGGAGAGAGAGTGGTAAGGATGGTGCACTTACATGTATGACATTTAATGAGTGGGAATTTTTCACTCTCAACCTTCCTCATTTCTTTCCAAAAAAATGTAAGAGATAATTTGTAGAGCCAAGTCAATTCGTTGGATGTTGATTAAATTAGTGCTCTATGAGTGTACTCAATTTCTCTCTGATAAATCTGATTGATGATGATAATTGATTAGAATATTTTATCAGATGTTTTCTTGATTTTATTATGGTTTTATACACTTATGCGCATGGAATAATGTAGACATATATTATGTGAATATAGAGTTTGTAACCTAGGAATTGATATTATATTACACATAATTTGAGCCTATTGTCACCGCATATCATGCAATCATCACACCCCATACTTAAATCTTGCTAGTCCCGAGCAAGAATAAGATAAGTAATAATGAAGGATAGGGTAAATAGCCAAGATAGGTTGGGTGAGGGTTTGCAGCAGACATACCCACAAAGTCTCGAGTTTTCAGATCTTAACCACACAAATACACAAACTTTAGTAGAGTTGACCCATGGATTAATGATTTTCTCGAATAGTCGACTTGACTTGAGTTTTGTAGTTTCAACAGCCTCTCAGTTCCAACAAAATCAGACATGATTTCAGAAGGTCGATCAGGTCAGCTCATCCCTATGAAGCAAGTATTCTCTTTGACTTTGAATGGATATAAACCGTGTTAGTGATGTTTTAGCTTTCATGAGTCAAGAGAACGAGCTAACAACATAATCTATCGAGGTACTGAATGATTCCCTGCACATATAGCCTCAGTCCTCACCCGAATTCAGGCATATTCTCTTTTCACCCAAGTATTTCAGCATAAAAAGTAGGTCATAATTCTTGGAGAATGAGACTTTAATTTTCGGGGTTTTCCGTAGACCGCTTTGGTCCATTGCTCTCATTTTTTTCTTTCTGCAGAGCATAACCCTGGGCCTCTTTGGGCCTCTTTTAAGAATTTAGGTAGCATCATTGGGCTTCTACCACTGCTTTTTGGTGGAGAAGGGTTATTCGGTGGTCCTGTTTCATTGCTTTTGCTTTGAATATCTTTGCATGTTTGGTGGTTTTTTTGCATTTGTATTGCGATATGCCTTTTTGTGGTGTTTTTGTCCTGGGTTAAGCATCAAAGGTAGTATCAGCTTAATATTGACTTTGGAGGCACAATACTGGCTTATTTGATGACATACTTAGACTAGAGAGATCATGTTTCCCCTTAGTCAAGTTCCTTCACTGACTATAGACAAGGTTCAGGCATTGGCAAAACCAAGAGGACAACTCCTCACCTCAACTAGATTGTAATTGTATCTCGTAAAATCAACTCAATCAAGCTAAGTGCAATGTGCAGTTGTTTAATATCCACTGAAGAGTTTAAGAGTGCTACTAGTTGCTAGGTGATCTAGTTAGACAATGAAGATCATTGACCAGTAGAGTTAGTGGAAATGAGAGAATAAAGTCCATATGGACCTGAAGAAAGCTTAAAAACTCATGCCTAGTGAAATTTTAACGGAATTAAGTGGATTAAGGTCAACTCAACTTCTGTCTATGATCTATGCAATGAAGAGTTGTTTTCTCAAAAGATAGGATAAAACTAGGAAGGATGTATATTTGGTGGTTTTCTTGCTTTTTGAAAATAAACTTTAGGGGAATTTTTGCAAAATTTTTGAAGATTTTTTTGTTTTGAAAAGTAGGCAATTTTGGAAACTATGCAGACACCCCTCACACTTATCAGAGACCATGTCCCCATGGTGAAGACAAGGTGTAATAGGAAGACCAAAAGAAGGAGTGAGTGAAAAGTATTTTTTTTGTTTGTTGTTGTTTTTGTTTTTTTAATGCAGTGTGGAGGGGTACCCCCATACTTATCTAATGCAATGCAATGAAAACAAACATGTGAGCAGTAAGACGAAAAGATACCTGTGAGGAGAGGCTCACGAGAGTACATGGTTTAACGCCTCAGCAGGCGATGTCGTGGTTCATTTTTCCTGCAGAAGGTATGTTGTGCAGACATGCATAGGACCAGATAGTTCAACAAAAGGTCTTAGTCTTTGACCATTGACTCTGAAAGTGGATTTAGTGTTTGGGTCAGAAATTTCTATCGAGCCATTATCAAATACTTGAGTTACAGTGTATGGTCCTTTCCATTTCAATCTTAGTTTTCCCAGAAATAACTTCAGTTTTGCATCAAATAGACATACTTTTTGATTTTCTTTGAATGTTTTCCTTGAAATGTTGGCATCGTGCCACAGCTTG
The DNA here is from genome assembly GCA_037367405.1 of Ottelia alismoides. NCBI lineage: Eukaryota > Viridiplantae > Streptophyta > Magnoliopsida > Alismatales > Hydrocharitaceae > Ottelia > Ottelia alismoides. Next base: position 178,459 of record JAZKJV010003381.1, on the reverse strand, counting down.
ATTTTCTCTTTGTATAGCAGGTTGTTATCATAGGCTTGTGATCTCAATTCTTCTAGTTCAGATAAATCCAATAGTCTTTTCTTTCCAGCCTCATCATAATGCAAATGGCATTTCTTGATCGCCCAAAGTGACTTGTGGTGGATCTCAACGGGTAGATGGCAAGGCTTTCCATAGACTAACCTATATGGGCTCATTCCTAAGGGTGTACGGAAGGCTGTGCGGTAGGTCCAAAGAGCAGACGGTAAGTTTTCAGACCAGTCTTTACGATCAGAGCGGACAATTTTCTGGAGGATGGTCTTGATCTCACGATTTGACAGCTCGGCCATTCCATTGGTCTGTGAGTGATAGGCAGTTGAGACACGGTGTTCGACTCCATTCTTCTTAAGTAGATTCTTTACTGAAGCATTGAGAAAGTGGGTTCCACCATCACTAATGATCACCTTTGGTAGTCCAAATCGAGAGAAAAGGTTGGTTAAGAATATGACAACAGTGGTGCTATCAGCAGCGCGAGTGGGAATGGCTTCAACCCAACGGGACACATAATCAACAATGAGCAGGATGTGCTGATAGCCTTGTGAGGTGGTGAAAGGTCCCATGAAGTCTATTCCCCATGTATCAAAGATTTCGACTATGTGCATTGGTTGGAGGGGCATCATGTTGCGTCGGGTCATTGTTCCATTGGTTTGACAGGCAGGGCAAGATTGAGCAAAATGATGGACATCCTCAAATAGTGTAGGCCAATAGAAACCACATTGTAATACCTTAGCGACTGTGCACTTCCTTGAGTGGTGTTCTCCACACCCAGAAGTGTGGCAGTGAGTTAGGACATCGTTGACTTCAGATTCAGGTATACATCGCCTCTATATCAAATCGGTACCCTCTTTGAAGAGCAAAGGGTCTTCCCAGTGATAGTATCAGGCTTGGGCCTCAGTTTTGTCGTTCTTATGTTTTGGCCAGTCATCATGAGATGTGGAGGTGACAATGTAATCGACGATGTCTGCATACAAAGGGAATTGAGAAGTAGACATGATACTTTCATCTGGAAAGTTATCAGAAATTGGGATTGTGTCTGTGTTTGATGGAGGGAATCTTGAAAGATGGTCGGCTACGACATTCTTCGCTCCGGCTTTATCTGGACTTTCTAAATCGAATTCTTGGAGCAATAATATCCACCTAATGAGTCTAAGTTTAGCATCAGTTTTTGTGAATAGATATTTCAAGGCAGAGTAATCTGTGTAGATTATGATGTAGGACCCCAAGATGTATGACGAAATTTTTTCTAATGAAAACATCACAGTCAGCAGTTCTTTCTCAGTCACAGTGTAGTTCTTTTGAGCATCATCCAGAGTCTTGTTGGCATAGTGAATGGCATAGGGTCTTCCGTCTTTCCTTTGACCCAATACTGCCCCACAGCATAATCAGACGCATCACTCATGATCTCAAATTCACAGTTCCAATCAGGGGGTTGTATTATGGGTGCTTCAGTGATGATTTTCTTCAGGGTTTTGAAGGATTCAAATGCTTCCTTAGTAAAAGTGAAGTCTTGATCTTTTCCCAGTAACTTTGTGAGAGGGCGGGAAATTTTCGAAAAGTCCTTGATGAAGCGACGGTAAAAGCCGACTTGATCTAGGAAGGACCGAACACCCTTTATGTTCACCGGTGGACTTGAATGGGTGATTGTCTCAATTTTTTATGGATCCACTTCCATCCCTTTCTTTGACACAACATGTCCTAACACAATCCCTTATTTCATCATAAAATGTGATTTCTCCCAAGATAATATCAGGTTCACTTCAATGCATTTTTGGAGGACTCTATCCAAAAATTCGAGAGTTTCCTTGAAAGAGTCTCCAAAAATAGAGAAATCATCCATAAATACTTCCATAAAATAGTTGATCATATCAGTGGAAATTCCCATCATGCATCTTTGAAATGTTGCTGGGGCATTACATAGTCCAAAAGGCATGCGACGGAAGGCATATGTTCCAAATGGACAAGTGAAAGTGGTTTTGTCTTGATCCTCTAGTGCTATGGCCACTTGGTTATAACCGGAATATCGATCCAAAAAGAAGAAAAATTCTTTTCTGGTTATCTTCTCAATGATTTGGTCAATGAATGGCAATGGGAAATGATCTTTTCGGGTAGCCTTATTGAGTTTCCTATAATCTACACAGACTCTCCAAGATGTGTCTACTCTGGTGGGTATGTCTTCTCCTTGTTCATTCTTGACAATTGTTGATCCAACTTTCTTGGGGACAACTTGGTGATTTTAAATTAAACTCTTCCATCCTCATAATAAAATGAGCTTTAGCAGTGGCCAAAAATGGTCGTCCCAGTATGATGGGTGTTTCACTCAGTGTGTTGGGGGAATCCATATCCACAACAACAAAATCCACAGGAAATTTATGTCCTTGTACTGTGACTATAACATCTTCAAGAAGTCCTATTGGTCTCTTAATTGTGCAATCAGCCATTTGTAAAATCATTGAAACATGTTTCAGTTTCCCTAAGTCAAAGTGCTCTAGGATGGGGGTAGGGAGAAGATTGATTGAGGCGCCATTATCTAATATGGTGCGCTCAAAGGTCAATTCACCAATCGTGTATTTAACCAAGGGTGCCCTTGGATCTTTTTTCTTTGTGGGTAGGAATTGGGAAATAGCATTTGATGTGGCTTGGGGGAGCACATACTTTTCTTCTTGGTTTTCCATTTTCTTTTCGCTTGATTTCCTTTTTGGTGTGCATTTTTCCTTTAAGAAGCGGGAGAAGGGAGGGACTTGTTAGAGGGCTTTTAGGAGCGGGATTTCAATGACAATGTCCGAAAACAATTTTTCTAACTCAGGATCGATGGTGGATGATCAAGGTTTTCTTCGGTGAAGAGCTCCGGGAGAGGGGATGGCTATGGTTGGGGAGGAAGGAGGGAGCATGGTCGTCTCATGTAGCTTCTCTTCATCATCAAGCTCTTATTCAAATTCGATTTGATCCTCTGAAGCCAGTGGTCTGGTGAAGGCATAAGTGGTTTTCCCGTTTCTCAGAGTGACCGCATTAGCAGATTGGTTTGGTCGGGATGGAGTTTTGAAATTCACTTGACACCAAGGTGCTTGCTGTGTGTTCCCTTGATTTGCCCTAGGAGATGTGAGGAATCCTTGATTTTGGTTTTGAAAATAAAGTGGTGAGGTGAAAGATCCAGTAGGTGGTAGAGTTTGAAGTACTCCAGATGAACTGGCCTTGTTGGTATTGGGGTTGGGCAGCGGTTGAGGTGACAAGGCTGGGATGTATGACCTGATTTTGATGAATTGTCGGGCATTCTCAGAGTTGGCTTTTTGTTGAGCTTCAGTGGCCTGTTGTTGTGCTATATCCAGTTGTTGTATTGCTTGAGACAAGGCATCGAAGTTTACCGCATTGGTGGAGGGTTGGGTTATGGACGGTGTTATCAGTTGTCTGGGTTGGGTGTGATTTTAGAAATGGTAGTTGTTCTGTCCATTCCACCCAGAATTTGATTGTTCTCTCCATCCTGTATTGTGGTTGTTTGAATATGCTCCTCCTTGATTTCTCTGCACCCAATTCACAGTTTTAGGAGTCATGTCTTGATTATGGGTGAATGTGGTGTGGTCAACTTCATGGATGGTGGAATTATTCATGGCCAATTTTTCTATGGCTTGGGTTCATGTGTTTTGAGAGGGTTTCCTATTTGTCAAGATTCTCCTTACTAGATTTCTCATGGTCAATGATATTGACTGTCCTCATGTTTCCACTGTATTGTTCAATTGAGGAACTATTTACCGAATTATCAAACATATTTTCAAATAAGGTCCAAACAAAATGCTCATCGTGGCTGATGTAATTTCCATCACAAGAGCCATCAATCACTCTCTTAAAAGATGTATCTATGCCCTCATAAAATATCTGAACTAACTTCCATTTGGGAATGGTATGATGAGGGAATTTCCTTTGAAGTTCCTTAAACCGTTCTCATGCTTCATGAATGGGCTCTCTGTTTTTCTGAGTGAAAGATGAAATGGCTTATCTCAGGGCATTGGTTTTTCCTATGGGGAAATATTTCTTGATGAAGGCTTCCCAAGGTATCCCATGAAGTGAGAGGGGTTCCATAATTCTGAAACCATTGGAGTGCTTTATCCTTGAGTGAGTAGGTGTAGGCTTTCATGTAGATGTATTCTTTTTCTACCTCAGGGATACTCATTGTGTCACAAGAAGATTGAAAATTTTGGATGTGGAGGAAGGGATCTTCTGAATCATTTCCATAGTACATTGGGATTAAGGAGAGGGATGCGGGCTTTATTTTGAAGTCTCCTACTTCAGGCGGGATTTAGACCCAATGAAGTAAGTCTTCTACAACCGTGTTGTAATGTGTACTTATGGGTGGTGGTCGGATGAGAGGTGATATGGTCTGACGGATCGTCGCATTTTCATCTCTCAATAATTGCAGTTGATGCAAGATGAGATCCATAGGGTTTGGTCTTTCTTCTCCCATGTCAGGTGAATTCTCAGGTTTCTCAGTTGAAGGAGATGGGTTGGGTTGTCTTTTATAGATCGGGTCGTACTCTAATGGTTGTTGCAATGGTTCTTTCGGAGACCTACAACCTAGCATACACAACACAAACACCAGACAAGTTGTTGATTCACCAACTCACACAAAAATTACCGCGGGAGCGGTTATCTTTTCAATTTTAGTTTAGTGATTCAAAAAAAGTTTTTAGAGAAATTAGAGTCCTTAAAGATGAGGTGGGTGTGGAAGATTGTGAGAAATCGATGTCCTAATCCGGATGTGGGATCCAGGGTGTGATATTCAGATCGAGGATCTGCTTCTTCCCACAAGAACCTATTCCCAACGCGTCGAGGAGTTATGATTTCTCTCTGCAATCCCATGTAGCACCATGGATTTTTGTCTCTATCCAAGGGTTCTATGTTCTCGTGATTTTTGTGTCATACATGTGCATCAAAACAAGTATTCAGGAATTTTACCCACTTTCTGCTCGGGCCACTGCGGTGGCCTTTCAATCTTATCTTTTTTAGTGTGATAAAGCACGTTTTGGTGATCTTTTTAGGTGAGCAGAGGGAGAAGACCACAAAGATGATGCAAAGAAGAAGTATTTTTTAGTTGTTTTCAGTTTAAGTTCGGAACACAAACAAATGCAAATATTTCAAAACCTAAGATGCCTGAGAGAAAGTGGAGCTCACAGTACCTGCACTTCTGGCGCTAATCCGTAATATTTTGTCCTACTGATGGTGAGGTTTCCCGAGAAGAGGCGGGAGAAATTAAGATTACAAAATTTTTCTACTTAAAATAAATTACAAGTTCGCTAAAAAAAATGCATGGATCTTCATTTTTTCTTTTTCAGAGTTCAAGTACCTGAAATAAAAAAAATACATGGATTAGAATATCGAAAAGAAGTTAGGAATGAAGAAAAAATTGTAAATGTTACCTAGTCCCTGGCAACGGTGCCAAAATGTTGACCCGATTTTACATAGTTTAAGAAGTTGATTTTACTACGTCATTGTTATCCCACGAAAACCGTAATCAAACAAATAAAGTTACAACCACAAGCATAACAAAATTACACAAGATGTATAGTGCAAGTAGAGGTTCGTATCCGTAGGGACTAAGCAAACTCGTAATTTTTGTTCTTCTTTCAAACTTGATGCAAATTTTAATCTATTGCCACAAAATAAAAAAATATGAGAGAATGTGATCCATGGTAAATATACTTTTTAGAACTTAAAGTAAATGAAGGAGGGCATGAATGCAACTAAATAAGAAAATGAAGGGATGAATTGCAAATTAAGATGGAAGAAAAATTACTAAGTAGAAGTTATATCAAATAAGGATGGAGAATTGCATTACATGTTATAAAGAAAAAACTAGAGTCAATCAAAGATATTCCCAAATAAACATTCTATCACCTTAACTTAAACAACAACTAATACAACAAAAATGCAAGAAAGATATAAAGATTGAGAATTGTTTCTTCCAAAAAAAACTTAAACAAACTTAACCATCATGACGAAATTGCAAGAAGTTAATAAAATAAGAAAGAGAGTCTTTTCTATCGGAATCCGATGTCACGACGAAGGAGGCGGATGTATGCGCAATGCGAGGAAGGCAGACGCGTAACTGGTGGCTGCGGGTCACTGGAGAAGTCGCGTGGGGTGGCTGCGAGCTGATGGTGCACGCACAAGGTATGAGGGGTGCGGGAGATGGCGCGTACGGGGTGGACGCACGAGGGTGCTGCGAGCTGGGGTGCGCAGCTATGGGCTGCGGTGAGGTGGACGTCGGTGCGCACTGGAGGAGAAGACGACGCCACGGGGAAGGGGATGTTGCCGGCTATGCCTTCATCTGCATGAGACAAAGAGAGAGAGAGAGGATAGAATAAAAGAGAGATGGGGGCTGCTATCCTTCATGTGTCATGCTTCCTTTTATAGATGAATGTTGCTTGGATTGAAGGGACACATCCCACGCACATGAAGACAAAACAATAAATTCATTCATGCATGGGGAGGGGACGTCTCCTTTTCATTTGCATGGGGGAGGGATTTTATAATAACCATAAGCCTCTTCAAAATGAAGAGTCACAAGCAAGTAAAGGCAAAACCAATTAATTTCATTCATGCATGGGAGGAGAGGGACTTAATATGGCCGACTCTTTCATGGGAAATGGGAGAGAGAGTGGTAAGGATGGTGCACATGTATGTATGACATTTAATGAGTGGGAATTTTTCACTCTCAACCTTCCTCATTTCTTTCCAACAAAATGTAAGAGATAATTTGTACAGCCAAGTCATTTCGTTGGATGTTGATTAAATTAGTGCTCTATGAGTGTACTCAATTTCTCTCTGATACATCAGATTGATGATGATAATTGATGAGAATATTTTATCAGATGTTTTCTTGATTTTATGATGGTTTTATGCACTTATGCGCATGAAATAATGTAGACATATATTATGTGAATTTAGAGTTTGTAACCTAGGAATTGATATTGTATTCCACATAATTTGAGCCTATTATCATCGCATATCATGTAATCATCACCTACTGTAGGGCGAACTCCCTATCACGAAGCTCAAGCCTCTAGGCACAAAAGGAGGGGAGAAAAAGGCGGGAGAAGTGATTTAAAAATTCAAAATAGAGGAGGGAAAGTTTTTATATAGGCGAAGGAAAATGGGTGAAAGATCGAGGCGAACAGCTTGGTGCAAAGATGCAATCCTCGAGAATTTTATCTGACGTGATAGAGCATAGATAGATGAGAAAAAGTGGAGAAGGAATCTCTCCAAAAGAATGGAAGATGCGAGCTGCAAAAATCGAAGAAGCGATGGGTCGAATGAGAACTGACAGGGCTACATGGCTAATCAGAGGAGTTGACCAAGATCAACTAATGACGCAACCTAGATGGTCCACATGGACCAACCAGGAATAAGCTGACCCATAAATATTTGTAAAATAATTAATAAATAGTAAATAGTTAATTATTTTTAAGTTATAAAAAAATGTTTTTTATTTTTTGTAGTATCTTAATATGAATTTAATTTATTTTTATGAGTATATGTATTACAAGTTATTTTTTAGGGTTTTATTTATAGGTATATTTACCTATATTATGTGTGTTTTATTTTGATTTTCTATTTTCTAGATAGGTTATTAAAAGTTATATACAATTAAAGGTGGTTTTGATACATTTTGTGTACATACAGAAAAGCAATGCGAGGCGAAAATAATGATAAATGATAAGTAGAAATGCTCACCTTGCCTCTAGCTCTCTTCATACAAGGATTCTAGGTAGAATGAAACCTGTCTATATGCAATGCAACTGATGAAATCACCCTAGGGTAGTAATTGTTATTAACGTGAAGCACCATATTCTAACTATCTATGAGACCTAGGGTCCGATCTCGGAAGCTCATCGATGCCCTCCACAGCAGGTCCTGCAAGCACTATATATAGCTTCTCTCGAGGCATGGTCTCAAGTCTAAATAGGCTATAATTTGATTTGACTAATTCCAAGCACGAATCTATAGGTATAGGCAAATATAAATAGGGCTTTGGACCTTAATCTATCGACAAGAAAATAGTACACTAAGGCTCAATAACACAAAATAAATAAAAAAATCGTGAAAAAAAGAAAAAGAAAAGCAAAGAAAACACAAAAAAAAACGATGAGGCCCTCAAGTGAACAATCACTCAGGCAATGGACCTCGAGAAGTGGCAGTGTCCTGGAAAGTCCAAATTATTATAAATATATGTCTCTCTCACTTAAATTACGGATAAAACAAATGCAATAAATGGTAAAAAGCTCTATCTTCAAAAATCCTCCATATCTTCTTTTGTTACTCTCTCTTGTCGGCTAGGTCAAAGAGATTGACTCTGCTTCACGTGGGTGCGAGGTCTCCTAAGAGAGCCTCCCTCGATCCTCGGTCCCACGTAACAAAGTCAAAGAAAGAAGATGGTCAAATAGCTAACAAATAATATCAAATAAAATGATAAATAAATAAAAGGAAAAATATGCAAAAGAGACCAGAAGGAACAAACAAATATATGCAATCTACGCGATGTTGCTCCCTGACAATGATGCCATTTGATAATTTGTATTTTTATGGGTCAGAAAATATCCTCACAGAAAGCGAATATAAATTATCGCTGAGGCGACCCACAAGAAATCTCAAATCAATCAACAATTAACCCACAATATAAATCAAACAATGAAAATAATTATGGAGTTAAAATTTATTATAACTCTACAAATGTGTGTACAGGTGTATGTATGTGTGGAATGTCGAACACATGGATCAAACATGATAGATTGTGCAAATGGTTGCACAAAATTTATATTTCTTTTTATACAATTATTTGTTTTTTGTGTAGGTTTTAGATTTTTACTTTTATGGATTTAATTTTTATATTTTTTTAATATTTTTATTTTATAATTTTTTTCTATATTTTTGATTATCTAATTTCTTTTTCTTTTTAAAGAAATAAAAAGGAATATATAGAACTATATATACAATATAAGGTAGTATAATTATAAATACAATTAAAAATAAACAAAATCTACAAAATAAAATATTTTGTATTTTAAATATTTTCATACTATTTTTGTGTTTTTTCAGAATTTTTGCTAATTTTTATATATTTTAAACTTAAAAATATATTAAAAAGGGATTAAATAAATAGGCCAAATTTTTTTAGAATTTAAAAATAGTAAATGAAGCTGAAATTCTCAAAAACTATTTTAAACAAGAATGTATAATAAAAGAAAATTATAGAATAGAGATGAATATTTTTGGATTTTTTTGGGACTTTATTCTTTTACTGGATTTTAGAGCTTTTTAATTTTTTATCCTTTTGTTTTTCTAATTTTAGGGATTATTGGTATTGTGTTACAAATTACTAAAATAAATAAAATATAATTTTTTGGAGTTTTTCAAAAAGGTTTTATATTTTTTGGTAATTTTTAATTCAAATAGGGACAAAAACGTGCTCGTTTGGCTTTTAATAAATATTTAAAATGCTATAATGCAAAAAAAAGTGGTGTGAGTGTGTATGCTAGCAGGCACTGAACCCTAATTTTTCATAATTTTTGGAGCACGGATGATACTTTTAATAAATAGAAAATATCAACAAAAATACATGTACTAGAAAGGGTATTTTTGCAACTAGAAATAAGAGCGGGGGCTACAATGCAAATTGTCCAAAATATTTACTCTAGTATTAAATGTTTACGGAAGAAACAAACAAATAAAAAAATACAAGGTTATCCAAGCAAAATGCCCACCTCATGTGGGTTGACACGTGAGGTGAGCTTGATAGGACCCAAGTGAAATATGCAACAAATAGCAGAGTTTCCTTATAATTTCTCTATAATTTTTAAACTAAAACTATAAATTACAGGACTAAATTTAAAATACATAAAGGCAAGGGTTAAGATTAGTAATTTACCCCCTACTACATGTGGTTGGACGGTTGCGAATACATCACTTATCTATGTTGCAGGACCGCAACGACCGATACTGGTTTGCACGGCTATGGCTTGGATCAGATCGCTCCACAGATCTGACGGTGGAGGAGTGGAGCTAATCTGACGGCTCTAACAAAAATTGGGGCACTGGCATGATCGGATGGCACTGAGATATCCTGCAAGAACAGGGAAGAACTTATGCACGAGGCTGCTTCAATCTATCGATTCTCCTCACACCATGTGTCTTCGTCGCTACCAAGTTGCTCAATCCATGCCTAGACGGAGCCCGCACCTTCATATGGTCGCCAACAAGTCCATATCTCATTGAAGGAGTCCTAGGAGCTCAGAGAAGACGACCTTGAGGTCATTTCGATTCGAGTCCAAATGGGATCCCTTCAGCTCAAGACCTGCGCATATAAAACACAGGGTTGAGGGAAAAGTGCCTCGACCAGTCAGCGGGGGGAATAGGTCAGAAATGGAATGTGGCAAAGGTGTTGTAGTGAAGGATGGAGGTGAAGCACCAACTTCCAAATCCATGGTGGATCTGGGTGAGTGGAGCAATGTGAGATATATAAGAAGCGAAGGGGAAAGAAATGGTGTCAGAAGGCATGTCGGAAACAATCGTAGGTAATGGCCGAGGGTTCGCCGGAGAGGAGCTCTAGTAAACTGAACTATGAAGGTTCAATCATAGGCTAAATCAAATGACCAAAGACCAAAGCAATGGAGAATGTAAATTCCTTTACTAAATCTACCTAAAAAGTAATAAAAGGGACCTCGAGCAGTTGTGGGTCGCCAGATAGGTACCTCACGGTGGAGCACCACTAGAGATGGTGGAACCGGTCTCTACTCCACCTCCTCTATCCTCCTAAGTGCAAGGCGAACTCCCTGTCACAAAACTCAGGCCTCCATGCGCAAAAGGATGGGAGAAAATGGGGGTAGAAGTGATTCAAAAATTCAAAATGGCAGAAGGGATGTTTATGTACAAATGAAGGAATAAGGGTGAAAGATCGAGGCGAACAACATGGTATAGTGATGCAATCCTTGAGGATTTGATCTGGTGATAGAGCATAGATCATGGAGAAAAAGTGGAGAAGGAATCTCTCCAAAATAATGCAAGATGCAAGCTGCAAAAATCGAAGAAACGAAGGGACAAATGTGGTCTGACAGGGCTACAAGGGCATATAGAGGAGTTGACCAAGGTCAACTGGTGACGCAACTTGGTTGGTCCAAGTGGACCAACCGAAAAAAGCTGACCTGAAATTATTTGTAATATAATTAATAAATAGTAAATGAATTAATTAATTTTAAGTTATAAAATATAAAATATTTATTATTTTTTGTATTATTTTAGTATCAATTCCTTTTTTTATGAGTATATTTATTACAAGTTATTTTTAGGGTTTTATTTATATGTATATTTACCTATATTATGTGCATTTATTTTGATTTTGTATTTTCTAATATATTATTTTACGTATATAATTTATATATTTATAACTTATTTTTATATACATAAATATATTTTTTATATATTTCTGATGTTATTTGTACACTTAAATAAATAGAGGTATATATTATATAGGTATAAGTATATGCAATTCATCTATGTAGTTTTGTAAATTATTCTATTTTAATGCATTTTAATCATTTTATTCTATTCTAAATATATGAATATATTATAAATAATATTTACATAGTTATAAAAATATTAAATTGTAAAAATTATAAAGAATAAATAAAATTAATATTTTATTCATGTATATTGTACAATAGGGGTCCAAAACCTAACTTTTGCATATTAACTCCAAATTGAATGAAACCGCTTCATTAAATTGCTTTTTAAAAGTTATATACAATTAAAGGTGATTTTAAAACATTTTGAGTTCATATGGAGAAGATATGGATCATGGAAATTGATTTTTATTTAGAGTATAAAATGTACATTTTGTATATATTTATGTGGAATCAATTTTATAGTTTTCTATATAAATTTATATACAACTTTCATGTACAAAGTGTCTTTATTTGAGATATAAATAATTAATAATGAAATAGGTCCCAAAAATGCAATATTGGATGTTTAAAATTTAAAGTTTTTATCATGTTTTTTACCCTTATCTCCCCCTACTTTATTCCTTGTCAACCCAGTCATCAAGATGCCTGGGTCTTGGGGATTAGGGTCATAAAATACCTTTGTTATTTTATTTATTTTTATTTCCTTTTATTTATTCTTTTATTTTGACTTTAAACCTTGTATTTTTATACACAAATTATACAATAAATAATTAAAATTAATTTGTACAAAATAATGATATTTACATGCATTTAGCTAGGGTTTAAAGGCCAACATGAAAGAATAAACGTGATGAAATGGAGATTCATCAACCGGTATTATTTATCTCTAAATAATATAGGTGTGAATGTATGTACATATATGCATAATATAAACTAAATGTTTTTGTAGGTATTTAATTATTTATAATTTTTAAATATATTTTTTTAATTTCATTTTTTTATTTAATCTTTTTCTAATATATAATAAATATATATATGTATATATACGAGTATATATGTATTTATAATATAATATGTATACTATAAAAAATATATAATAGAATATACATAGTAAATATATAAAAAAATCAGAATATTCCAAATAAGAATGATCCTTTTTATTTTCTTAAAGGATTCAAAATACATTGAGGGTATTTATAATAATTACTTAATAATAATAAATATTTAGAATAATAATATATTTATATAACTACATAGGGATTACCGATTATAAAGATATATATAATCAAACATTACGAAATAAAATATTTTGTATTTTTCAAAAAATCTTCTATTTTTGTGATTTTTTTGTGGATTTTTTAATGGTTTTTTTGTATTTTAAAATAAAAATAGTCTGAAATAAGTAATATTTTTAATAGGCAGAATTGCTTTGATATTTAAAAATCGCAAATAGATCCAAAATTTCTCAAAACAATTTTTAATGTATAGTAATACATACATATAAAAATATAGGACATAAATAAAATTTTTAGTGATTTTTGAATTATAATTATTTAGGATTAGCATGGGTTTGGTATTTTTTGAGTTTATTTTAATTTTTTTTTGATTTTTGGTCTATAGTAGTAAAATAGGATAAAAATCAGTAGATAGTATTTCTGGAATTTTTAAAAGAGGGTTTATAATTTTTTTTATTTTTAAGTCAAAATTTTGATAAAATAGCTCCTCTCAATTTTTAATAAATAGTAAGTGCATCAAAAATGCAAAATAATAGCAACAATAAGTATCCAAGCAGGCCTTTAATCTCATTTTTGCGAGTCATATGCAAAATTTCCAATACTTTTGAACTGCAAATTGATTTTTCAAGACTAAATAACATTTATAAAAGCCAGAGGGGTACCATCGCAAAATGTTTACTCACATGGGGGTCCATGTGAGGTGATCTGACATAGAACTAAAGTGCAATATCCAAAGTTCCAAGCGCTCATATGCAATTTGTCCAATAACTTGTATACATAAGTAAAATATTACAAAATTATTAATTATATACAAAAAAGTTGCAGAGGGACTTGTAATTTACCTCACTTATATGACTCTGATCTAGTCGCTCGTTACATGCCATGTGGATGATCGAACACTTCTGGTTGCGTACTCCTTCGATAAAATGGACGGCTCGGATTAGATCAGGGTTGTGTTCTTCATTAAACGATCGGTGAGGGAGTTGCAAGAACAGTTGAAGAACTCCAACAGAGTTGACTTTGATTAGGCTTTTCTTCATACTCCGGTGATGTTTCTTTGATATGATGGTGACTACATATGGCTGGGAATCCTCCGCGTGCGACGGTATGCTCCGATGAGCTTTATGCCTCAAAGAAGGATCCGAATGTCTGATTAGCTCCAAGCAACTTGCAGCTATTCTTCATTGTTCTTCGGCTCCATAAGGGTCTTCAACGCACGAGACCTGCACCAAAATATTCCTAGGCCCGAGGTCTAAATCCTCGACCTTTGGATGAAGCTGACATGCACAGGGATGAGTGTAGCGAGGAGCCTTTGGCGAAGAATGGCAGAGCGAGGCTTGGTTCACCAAATCTCGGACGATTTGGGTTGAACATAAGGGAGAATAGATGAAGCAGATGATGGGGAATCAAATGGTATGGAAAGTGGCCAGTACGAACGACGGAGTATGACTAATTTGGCCTAGAGCTCAAGCTCTAGGTCAATTGGGGATTTTCTAAAATAGCATAAATTAAGCGATTAAAGTTAAAAAGAAAGGCAAGAATCAAAAATAGAACCTAAGAATTACCTATGAAGGACTGAAAATTCCTCGACTTGGCATGGATGCTAAGCAAGCATAACCAGTCGGTGAAGCTCTAGCGGAGATTTGGATCTCCTCCTCTGCTGCTCCTCTCTGTTGCAGCTCGACTCGATGTCACCAAGAAGGTGAGGTATACTAGAGATGAGGAGCTAACATTTTCCAATGAGGTATTAAACATGAGAAGGGGGCAGAGGAGCAAGGAGATCACATCTTGGATCTTCAATGCTGCTCTGATCGATGGAGATCAACAAGATCTCAAGGCTTGGTGTAGATTAAGGAGATCACATCTTCAGGAATCGCTCAGCATGGCAAGCAGATCATGATGGTCTCGAGTGGGAAAAAAGGATGAAAAATCAGATCTGATACATTCCACAACTCGAGAAAGAAAGAGGGGTGTTAGTTGACCCAGGTCAACGTTCGAAAGAATCTAGTTGGTCCGCGTAGATCAATCAGATAAATCAAAGGCTAAAATGACTTATAAGATCATTAATAAATAATAAACAAATTAATTAAATTTTTATTAAAATATAAAAAATGATTTTTATTTATAGTGATATTTTATGTATGTTTTATTTTTTTGGAGGCTTTTTATTATAGGTTAATATTTACATGTATAAATATAGGTAAATATACATGTATTTTAATATTTATAAATTTTATTTGTATTATAAATTTTATTATTTTATATAGGTATTTTATATATTTTTAGTTCATTTAAATACATATTTAGGTATTTTAATTGTATTTTCAGAATTAATTATATACATATATAGTATAGGTATATATAGATATACTTTATCTATGTATTAGGATATATTATTTTTTCATATTTTTTATGGTTTTATTTTATTTTAATTATGTACATATGTTTTGAATAATATTTTAAATATTATAAAAATAAAATAAAATGAAAATTATAAAGAATAAATATATTGAGTATAATATACATGTATAGTGCACAATGGGGCTCAAAACACATCTTTTGCATCTTGACTCCAAATTGAATGAAACGACCTTCATTAAATATCTTATTAAATTTTATACACAATGAAATGTAAGTTGGGTCAATTTTGATTGGGTATATAGAAGATATAAGTCTGTAACATTTTATTTTGGGTTTTTTTATTTATGTCTCGGGCACATTGTGTATTATTTTTTTGTGAAATCAATTTTGTATTTTTCGTCTTTTTATCTAAAATATTTATGTAGAGGGTTTTTTATTGGAGTTGTGAAAATAATAAAATAAATAGGTTCCAAAAATCAATTATTGATGAACTAAAAATTAAGGTTTTTATGTGTATTATTGATGAATCTGCGATTCGTCATCTTTAATCATTTATTTTATCTTAAAATCTCTTATAAAACACATGTATATAATACTAACTCCATGTTCTACTAACTTGCATCGGTGTGTAAATATTGTATATTTGTATATTATTTTAACCTAAAATAAATAAAGAAAGAAAGAAAGGAAAAATAAAGAAAATAAAATAAAAAAAGGAAGACTGTATATATGTAATAAATACAGGCTGACCCAAACCCTGAGAGAAGGTCAAGACTTGACCTGATCGACCATGAATAAAGTAGAGGGAGATAGGGTTCAGAATATCCAAACAAAAATTATTTGTTGTGTGTGTTTGTATACTTCATTATTTTATTTGCAACTGAATTGACCTCAAATCAAATAACTTTCAAAACCAAAGTTGTAAATAAAAATGTGTCCTAAATAATAAAAATGATTGCACAATCAAACCTTGTACAGAATAAAAGCAACCACACTTGGAAAAAGCCACTAAGCGATAAATGAATAACCAATTCCAGCTCCATATGAACTCAAATTGAACCAAACTCACTTCCATTGTATTCTAAATTAAATTATCTTTAAAATGGTTGTCATTTCATAATTTTTGGAATTACGGGTGAAAAGTTGGTTTTCTGGGGTGGTTTGTGTAATTTTCCCATGTATTTGCACATATTGCATTTTATAAATATTTTTAAATATTTTTACTAATAATTTAATATAAAAATAAAATTAAATAAATAAAAACTATTTTTTTAAAAAAAAGCTAATTTCCTTATTTAACTATGTATATAATGTACTATATGTATATAGTATATGTATATAGTTACTATTCTTAATTAACCACCATAAAAAATAACATTTTTATTCAAATAAATAAAGTGATGAAAATTCAAAAAAAGATATTTTTTACTTTATCTCATTTCAATTTTCATCTCACATATCTCTTCAACAAAAAAATTCAAAAATTCAAACTCCATTATCTCCTCTATTTATATGGCTCCTTCTCGCTCATTCCAACATGATCAATCTTTGGTGAGAGGAGCCCGATCTCCGAGAGTCTTCTTGTCACAGAAGGGTGTCTAGCCTCCGAGTCGTCCGGTGACAATGAGTCGGCCTTCGTCAAGCTGATCAAGGTCTTTTCCGCTCCTCAGGTTCGATCCGTCATTTTCTTCTTATTTTTTATTTATCCGAGATTAATCGTAGTTTAATTTTCTCGTATTTGATCTTCGTTGTCATTTTATTTTTCTAGATCTTAAGAATCTTCATCTCCGATCTCAGCTTCCATCTCATATTTCAATCTCTACGCGTTCTTTTCTACCTATCACGATATCTCAACTTCGACCACGTATGGTGGCCAGAGACTTGGATCCATTCCTCATTCTTCGCCGGATCCCCATTCACATCTTCCGTTTTGATTTGGGCTCAAGTTATCATGCTCGCATCCGAATTTTGTTTATAAATGAAAAAAGAAAAAATACAAAAAAATTATTTGTTTTCTTTTTCTCTAACATCTATTTTGCAAGATCATCTAAATAAATAAATAATTAATAATTAAAAAAATATTTATATTTTCTGTTTCAATATTTTAGATTTTTAAAAAAAGTAACAAAAAAATCTGACTACTGTTTACATTCAAAAAAATTAAAAAAAATGGACCTACAAGCACCCTCGCCGACCGCCATAACTCCAAAGTGCCTCCTCCACTTCTGGCAGCCGTCGTTTCTCCGCCTGGGCGGAGCTCCGCGTTCCTCCGCCTGGGGCAGTATCGCACTGCCCACGCGAGGTTCGCATGCCGACACCTTTCTACGCAGCCTCCGCTTGCGACCCCAGCCTCCCCCCCTCTGCATCACAAGCCATCGCCGCCAGATCTTCCACCGAGGTAGCCACAACTCCGTCGCCCCCATAAGCCTTCATCGCCATCGCACCGCCTGGCCATCATCTTTGACCTCCGCCGCCCAAACACACGATCGCCTGTGCATGCCCCCTCATCAACGCTCGTGCACCACCACGAGCCCTCGACGTCTCTTCCTCTGCCATCAATGCTTGCCGTGCGACACCTCCGCGCATCCCAGTGGAAGGGCGAGGCCACTCCACCGTCTGCTCGGAGTTGCTCCATCCCATCGCTCGTCACTCTGCTTGGAAAATCAAGGGGCGGCAGCGGTACATATCAATCCTTGAAGACACAAAGAGTCAGAGAAGCTTTAAGGGCATTAAAAAAATTATGGAAAAATATCGGAAAAGCGCGCGGGCATTTTGCAAATTACAAAGAAGACCAAGCTCTAGACTGTCAAGTGTAATGCACGTGCTACTTAGGTAACTTGTACATTTCCCCCTCTATTTTATGTCTTTTATTTATTTAATGCAAAAACACGGATTATTAATATTTAAGTCCCTGTGTTTCCAGACCTTTATTTTGCTAGCTTTCTTATTGAAATAAATGTTTTCTTTGGTCTATATATCTCCCAAAAATCATTCTATGCTTTTGATGTGCTTATCTTTTTAGCATAAAATTTTCATTGTACATTTAATATTTTTAAAAATCAAAAAATGTGTCTTTTTCTTTTCCTGAAATTCAAAAATTCATAAAAATTTATTATTGATCTAAAAATTCCAAAAAACATAGAGTAGTTTTATTTTATTTTCTTTTAATTTTTTGTCCAAAATTCACGCATAACTCTTTATAAAACCCAAAAAATTGAAAAACCTCAAAAATTTAATAAAAATCATAAAACAAATCAACAAAAATCCAAAAATCATGATTTTAGTTCATGTTTGTAGTTATTTGCTTATATTTCATCATAAAAATAATTGCTAGGAGTTTTAGGCATTAAAATGTTTTTAAGTTGCAAATTACTTCAGGTTGGGCATTATTTCTCATTTTTTGTCACTATTTTATTTTTAGAAAAATACAAAAACATCTTAAAATTCCACAAAAATTTCCAAAAATATTTCATAATTTTTAAAACCCAAAAATATTTTCTTTGCATTTTTTTTATTATTTTTGATATAATTGAAAAACACAAAAAGTGTTCGCGTGTGTAATTCTTATGGTGTGCCTATTGTTCTTTATTTGAAAATTAAAAAAAATGCAAAAATTAAAATCATTAAAAATTTGAAAATCAGAAAATAAAAAAATAGAAATTAAAATTTTAAAAAAAATAAAATGAGTAAAATTCCACAAAAACCAAGGATAGTTTGCCTTTGAGATTCCTATTTTTTCTTTTAATTGATTATTTTTATTGATGGAATAACCCTCGGGAATTATAGCCTCCCTGAGTTCGATCATATCCGCTATACATGTAAATAAGTAGCAAAAATTTCTCTTGCTCCACATTATTTTCTGTAATTATTTTGAAGCGAGAAGAAAAATAATTGTTTGTTTGTCACGTGATTTTTGGGGATAAAACGACACTTCCATTATTAATTATCAATAATTTTCGATCCTCAAAGATCACGTGTCAACAAAATGGTGCCGTTTCCGAGGAGGCACGACGAGGGTAGTTAGGTTTCTCTTTTGACCTATTATTCTTGGTTGTAAATATTTGTGTATATTTTTCCATTCACTCAATTGTTCATATTCACTGTTTCATTTCATTTTTTTTCTGCTTATATTTGATAATTGTTTTTCTTACCATTCTCTCTTTTCTTTTTCTTCGAGGGCCCGCGGAGCGAAAGAGGCGATCCTAGGAGAGTCGAAGCACCCAAGTGAAGCGGAGGTGGCTTGATTCTTCACCGAGCCGCAGGATAGCGTGAGAGGATGAGAAGAAGAATTGAAGGAGACCAAAAAAAGATTTTTTAATTAATTTATTTTTTTCTAGCATTTGGACCTTTGTAAACGGACATTCATTTGTTGCAGGGTCTGTTTTGCCAAGTGCCAATGTACTTGGGGGACCTCACCAGTTTTGTTTTCATCGACTTTGTTCTTCTTTGTTTCACGCGGATTTCATGAGCTACCTCTTGATTGCTTTAATTAATTTGCTTGAGCCAGGTAATTAATTAGGTCCAATCACCCTAACAAGAATTTTTGTACCAATAGAGTAGAGCGTAATTTGGACTTAGTCATATTAACTTTTTCTTGCCCGTTAATAGAAGCTATCATCTAGGACGGATCACTTGCATGTGCATATAGGTTAGTTTATTTTTCTATTTCAATTCTGCGTGGATCACTTGCATGTAGAGTGCTAGCGATAAGGTACACATCTCTAATCCCTGCATGCATCATTGTTTTTGATCGCGCATTCGCATTTCCGATCTCCTTCCTTGTTTTCACTCACATAAGTTAAAAAGGAAATTGGACACTAGGTAGGCGATTTTTTGAAAATATTTTAACCACGTGACAACTGCATAAAATACGGGACTGCTAAAGAAAACTCGACCCTAAAATAAACACAAAGAAAATCATTGTTTTGGGGAGAGTAACCCCCTCATTGTTTGGTTTGTATGTAGCGAGAGAGCGAGCCACACACGATGATAGAACCACGCTCGAACTCTTTCCATAATACTATCTCGGGCTAGTCGTTCTCTAGTGAGGATCTCTCCGGCAACCGGTAAAGCGGCCCGCAACATCCTTAACAGATTGAATTGATCGGGTAGCAGTTAAATGGTCCGCAATTCATACTGGCTGACAAAGATCTAAATTTGAGATTAGGTCAGTCTCCTTGAGCATTGGGTTCCAAACAGCTCGCTCTAACAGCTCTGATAGATTGTATTCTCACCAAACTCTAAAATTGACAAGATAATTGATCGAACCTTCACGGTCTTCACATTGAGTTGAGTTGGTGAACTGGGGGGTTTGTATTGTGTTTCATTGCTTGTGTGCATACTCGATCCTTCTGTGCATTTGCGCCTTTTTCTCCATATCTTTTGACTTGATCCTCATGCTCTCTCGATCCCGTCTTTTGTTTCAGAGATGGCCGACTGGAGTTATTTTAATTCGATCTTCACGAACTTCTCGCACTCTCCAGATGATCCACCTTCCTTTTTCTAGGAGAACTTACCTCCTGATTTTTGTGCATATCACCTAACCCATTATTTCAGGAGACGAACTCTGATTCTCACCCACCCTCATTTAACCCACCCGATCCTGGGATTTTGGAGTCACCTTTCATGATTTCCACATTTGAGACACTAAACCAGATGATGGAGCATATGAATTCGAGGATTAACAATCTATTTATCATAAATGAGAGCCAGAATGCTGCTCCACTATTTGAGGATATGGATTCACTTGAGGATAATCATGAGAGCTTACAATCACCCAAAATACAAAAAAAATGACAAAATTTCAAAAATCCAAAAAGAATTCGGGAGACACATTGTTGATTCATTTTGTGAGGAGAGGACCCAAATGCCTAATCATTTACCCACATATATATCCACCACATGTCCCAACTTTGACCCTGAGGATTGCACTATACAGACTGCTCTTGGCAATCCTCGTGTATATGCTGATTCTGATCTCCTCCCTTGTATGGCAGAGATCTAAAAATTCAAAAAAATGTTAACTGAACCTGAAGTGATGGCCACTATTCATGAGATCATTAAAGCCCTGCTTCAACATGCCATGACAGATTTATCTACTTCTCATCACAAGAAGAGAAAGCGAAGGATAAGATCTGAGTGTCACATCTTGACCATGGCCACTGCCTACACCATCTCTCACCGTCTGTATTTTAAGAAAAGGAACACTGCCACACCTCTTGTGAGTTGCTCCATATCTGACTATTCTTGTGATAACACTCTCCTTGATGGTGGTTCTTCAATCAACATAATACCCTTATCTATGGTACAGTCTCTCCATCTTGGGCCTCTCAAGAAAACCAGGATGATAGTTCAATTTGCTGATGGATCTATCAAGAGGCCGGAGGGTATTCTAGAAAACACTGTCATTCTTATTCAGGGAATGAATTTCACTTCGGATTTTGTCATGCTGCCCATGGAGACCACCACCCCTGTAGAGCACCCTCCAATCATCCTGGGACAACCCTTCCTCGCATCTCTAGGAGCCGTTATTAATTATGGATCAGGAGAGATTCGTTTACGTTCTGATGCGGGGAGCAATGTGTTGATCACTACACCCACTACTGACCAGATACCTGCATCCCATGAGAGCCCGCCCATGCTAGACAAACCCAAGGAATTTGACCTCGATGATAATATCAGAGATTCTTGTTATATGTTGGATGATAAGGAAACCTAAGAATTCCTCTTGAAGGAGGAAGACTCGGAAAGCATAGACCTTGGAGTTCCCCCTTCTAGTATATGGAAATGCATTGATGACATCCGCGGAATTTACGCGATAGACACCCTAAAGCGGAAGGCAGACTCTACAACTAGACAGGACAAACATGATTCAACTACTTTCACTGACGAGTCTGTTCCTATTCACCCTGATTTAGATGAGACCGATCATGCCAAATTTGATTTGATTGCTTTTATAAAGGAGTTTGGGCCTTTTTTATAAAGATGATGATCCAGTAGAGGCTTTCTAGGCTGAAATTGATCCTACTTTTTTGGATAATGAATTCGAGCATTTTTACTTTCATATTTGTAATACTTCCCAGGCCAGACAAGACCATACTACTACCACTGATCAGTTTAGGCCTACACAATCTGAAACCACTGAGGATACATCCTTGGTCGATCCTATGCAATTTATATCTAATGATAACCCCAAAATCGACCTACACCTTGTCTGATCCATACCTTAGCGATCCCGCGAGAAGGTTCGCTTTCGACCTTCTTGACCTATGTACATCCACTCCTTTTGTATATCCTTTCATTTCACTCTTTCTTCTTCCGTTTTATCATTCACCCCTTTTTCGTGCGTGTATATATGTTATACTTAGGATGTGCTTTATCCTAAGTATAGGGGGGTGAATGATTTGTGTTTTTCATATTTGTCTTGTTCATCACTCCCGTTGTTTCCTATACTTAGGGATACTCTACCCCAAGTATGGGTGGGTGATGTTGTCGAAATCGTGTTTTTTGTGTTTTTCATTGAGTGTGTACATTCTCTTCGTCGGTTTTTCCCTTTTGTACAGTCTACTATACTTAGGATTACTTGATCCTAAGTATGGAGGGATCACCAACTTCTCTTCTTTTTATCTTTTCTTTGAGTCGTTGTAGCATAGGAGTCTTTTCACTTTTCTATACTTAGCACGAGTTATGTCTTCCTTTGTCGCTCTCAGATCACTATGAGGACATAGTTCGAGCTAAGTATAGGGGGTGTGATGGATCTGAAATCGCACTTGTTAAAGAGATGTTTTTATTTGTCGTGCGTAAAAATAATGATGATTTGTCGTTCGTTGTAGGTGGCAATCGGAATCGATCAAGAAAATAACCACACAAGATATTTATCAATTTTAATGAATGCGATTTTATGTTTATTTTACTTGGGCAAGTCCCAAGGTCGATCACAAAGAGGCAAAGGAACAACCTAGAATTATGTCCATCAAAATTCATGTGTGGTTTTCAAGACGGTCTTTTTTTTGGATTTTTCTAATGCAATAAAGGATGCAATATGCAATTTCGGCCTATTTAAGGGACTAAAATGTAAAATTCGATCAAAAGATGTCTGAAAAATATAAAACTAGGCCACAATGCAAAATATGATGAAATGAATGCACTGTATTTTTTTTGGAATTTTTGGATGCAAGATGAATTTATGAATTTTTAAATGCAAATAGAGTGAATTTAAATATTTAATTATAATAACTATTAAACCTACTTCTTTTCAAGGGATAAAATTATGTAATATCTATCACTAGGTGATGGACTCAGAAAAATCCTAAACCTTGAAATGTAAGATCTAATACTTATTAAAAATCAAATACTGAAATATGAAAAATTATTTTTACAGAGTAAAGTATGCATGCAAATGCAAATCTTTTTGGGAATAAAGTCAAGCACAATTAATTCTACACTAGGTGATTTTTCGTGAAATTTTAGAGCAACGGTTAATCAATAGCAAATTTCAGAGCACAAACTGGGCAAAATATGCAATTTTCCACAAAACTAATAATTATTAATTAATCATTGATCACAAAAATGTCCACAGTATGTCAAACTGTAGAGAATTAAATGTAGATCAAAATGTCAATTTTTCATAAATAAAATAATGCAATGTAGAGGTCCAGAATAATAGCGAAAGATAGGGGTATAACTACAATAAATAAATATAATAAATAAATAAAGTGGGGGACCTAATTGTAATTACCGATAAAGTGGGGGTACTTCTGCAAATTGCCATAGGTCACACGTGAGCTCTGGCTGGTAGGGGCTTTGGCGCAAATACTAGGATCTTCGGGGGATTCCTTGTAAAATTTTCAACTAGGTCACGTGCGAGGAACGTGACTCGTGGGTCTTAGATGTAACTTTGGTAATTCTTGGGGGACTCGATGAAAGTTCCCCCTCGGCACGTGCCCTGCACGTGGGAGGGGGCCTCGGGACTGGCGCACGGCTACTGGTGGTGAAGTGGAGAGGCGGAGGCGCAGGCTTGGTCGATGCGCACGGCGGTTGCGAAGCCCCCTGGTGAGGCAGAGATTTGATGGATGGCCGGTTGTCGCTAGTGGAGCTGATGTCATAGGCAGAGCTCCGATGAGCGATTGAGAGCATCTAAGCTGGAGTTGTGGTTGGATGTCGAAGAAGGAGGCTGGAGTCGATCGTCGATGTCGTTGCGGAGGCCTGCAACCCTGGACTTGAAGTCGAGGTTGACCAGAGCGGTGGATAACATAGTTAAAGGCTTGGCGTAGTCGATGGAGTCGAAGGGGCTCGTCGGAGATCGATGGCGATGGTTGTCGATGGAACGAAGTGGAGGGGAGGAGGAGGCGTAGGCTCAACGGGCACGACCGGAGCTAGGGCAGATCGTTAGGGAAGACGTCGCTGCAATGAGGGTCGTGGGTGGCCTCGGATCTCACCGGTAAAGGATCTTGCGGCGCTGTCACCGTCGTGGTTGAATGGAGGAGCAGCTCGGCGGATCGGTTCTGTCATCGGGGGGGCTTCTTCATAAATAGGAGAAGGGTCAAGCAGCCAATGATATAAGGAGGTTGTGAGATGAGCGGAGGAGGTTGGCCGCGCAAGATAAGCGGAGGTCGTTGGTCGTTGGCGGGGATCACGGGGACGGTTGGCAGTGAGGTCAACAACGAAGAAATCAGGGAGGCAGGTGGCGGAGATTTCAGGGAAGAAGTGGGATGAAGATGATGTACATGCGCTGTTCGATCAAGTGAGATCGAACGGCCTCGAAGGTGCCACGTGGTGGCTGAAGTGGGAGACGGGCGCTGCTCGTGCGCGGCGCGTGTCTGGGAGGCACGTGCCTTGCACGTGCACCCCATTTATTAATTTTTATTATTTTATTATTTTTTATTTTTAAATAAAAATGAATAAATATAAAGCCCAAAAATGGCTGACATGTGGTGGCTCCTGGAGCGGCCACGTGTCAACACCAGAAAAATCCGCAAATAAATATTTTGTAAAATCAAAAATACATATCAAATGACCTCGGATCGCAAAAGTTCCTTCACGAACAATGCTCGTCTCGATGAGATCTACAACTTTCATGAAGAAATCAAAACAACAATCGATCAAATGGACATAGTGATTTTTTTGGGGTATCCCATGTACATTAAATCCCTTGATTTTTGGGTTTTCTAATTTTTTTTATCATTTTTAAACCAGATAAAAAATCCAGAAAAATATGGTAAAATCAAAGATAAATAATTACACCTTAATATATTTTTTTGTATACTTATTAATTAATAAAATATGTACATAAAATATCAGGTCAAAAACCGCTAGAATACACAATGTACAAAAGAGGCCTAAAACCCAACTTTCATATATGAGCTCCGATTCACTTGAACTTGGTCTTGTCTTGAAGGTAATTGAATGTACATTAGCTCAAAAGTAAGTAGAATTAAAATGGACATTGGATGGGGAAGATATGGGGTTTTTAGTTCGAAAAACCTGAAACTAGGGTTTGGGTTTTTGGTCCACTTATTTGGGTTAGTTATTTTTTTGTATTTTTCTTTTATTCTTGTTAGTGATATGTACACAGTGGAGGTGGTTTTTGTTTATTTGGAGTTAGCATAAATGAGTTAAAAATCAGAAAAGTTAGGCTATTTACAGGTCAATTTTGGCTGAGATTTTTGGCTTCTTATTTTGTGCAGAAAAAAGTGCTAAAATGCAATTCTTATGAAAACATGCATGAATGCTATTTATGCAGAATAGATGTAGAAATGCTGATGATTTTGATGGATCTGAGCTTAATAAATGAGATTTAGAGTGATGAATCCGAGATTCATCACAGTGTCGTATATATTGTAGACATAACTTGTACTTTTAAATATGTTTATTTGGGGTGACATATATATATAATTTTGTAAAAGCCATTTGTATAAAAAACCAAAAAAATAAAAACAAACAAAAAACAAAAAAAAACAAATAAAACAAAAAAACAAAACAAAAAAACAACAAAAACAAAAAAACAAAAAACATCTTGTATATACTTATATATTTTTTACTAACCCTTTTTCCTTTTTGAAAAAAAAACTACAAAACCAAAAATCTATAAAATTGGCATATTAAAAAAACCCTTTCTTTTACATCTAGATTTTTTTCCAAAAATCCATAAAAATTTCAAAATTAGAAAATTATTCAAAAATTTTCTTTTCACATGTGCATCATTTTTTCAAAAAAAGGCTTTCTTTAAATTGTTCATATTTTCTTGCATTTGCATGTGCATTTTTTAGGATAGTATTGACATTTAAACTAAGTCTGGAATAAAATTGAAGAATGGAGCTTAGTTGGGCCTTAATCCAATTAATTTCAGAGGAACCTTATAAGAAATGGAGTTGACTTTTAAGGTCCTAGTGACCTGATTCTTTGAGTCCATAAGACTATGTTCACATGTCATCTT
Source organism: Ottelia alismoides (assembly GCA_037367405.1). Taxonomy (NCBI): domain Eukaryota; kingdom Viridiplantae; phylum Streptophyta; class Magnoliopsida; order Alismatales; family Hydrocharitaceae; genus Ottelia; species Ottelia alismoides. The sequence goes on along the minus strand of JAZKJV010003381.1, from coordinate 151,946 downwards.
GATTAGTCTAAGTAGAATATTTAACAACACATGTATGATTCTTTCAGACCGTGTCTTATCCTAGGCAAGAACTATACACGTAGCTCTTCATGGATGAGGTAGTGAGGAGGCAGAATCTTTTGGCTTGGGATATCATATGAGGGTAGTACATCTAGGAGGAACCTCTCATCTTCCTCTAGGGAAGGAAGTGTGTCTCAACCTGGTCTTGCGATGTTGAGGTCTAAAGACAAGATGCTGTGGGGTTGCAATAATGCTTCTAAAGAGGGATAGTTTACTGGCTCAAGAGGAAAAACTCCTTATGTACATGTTGCATCTTGTATATACTTTCAAAAAAATTATGGAAAAATGCACAATCTCTAAAATTGGATAGGCTTGATTGAAAAGTAAAATGCCTGCCGGAGTGTATATACAAGGTTTAAAAAAGAAAATAATAAAAATAAGAGCTTCAAAGTCAAATTTTTGTAAGCTTGCAGTGGATGACTTAGCTACACTGGTCATGCATCTAGGGATAGGTAGCTACACTAGTTACCATCCATTCTTTTCTCCATCCCCTCTTCTTGAGCTGGTTGTACTTGAACTTAGAAGAAAATATCTCCGCTCCTCGAGGAAAGAGTTGCTAGACCGGGGAACTAGAGTTACCTTGTTGAGGGAGGCTGTCTCTTTGCTACTTTTGAGATGGAGAGCTATACTTCACTTACATCATACAAGTAAAGATTCATAGCCTTAATAATTGGTGTATATAGACTTGTTCTGACCTGACTATTGTGGAGATCAGAATAGGAGTCCTCTGGAACTTGGAGGCTGTTAGGTTTTAAATCCATCGCCCATTAAGGTTACGACACACTAATAATCCAAAGGTCTGACAGAGCTCCAAACTACAATTTTATAAGATAAGTTTAATACTCAATATTATCCTAATTTCTTTATTTTCCCTTTCTTTTTCTTTTTTCTTCACTTATTCTTTTAAATAAGTGTTTACTAAGGGACTAGCAAAGGCTAAGCATAGGGGGATGATTAATCTGCGATTCGTCATCCTATTCATTTATGTTGGCTTAAAATCCCATATAAAACACATGTATATAATACTAAATCCATGCTCTTAATAACTTGCATCTGTGTGTAAATATTGTATATTTGTATATTTTTTTAACCTAAAATAAATAAAGAAAGAAAGAAAGGAAAAAAAAAAGAAAAGGAAATAACAAAAGGAAAACTGTATATATGTAATAGATACAGGCTGACCCGAAACTTGAAAGAAGGTCAAGACTTGACCTGATCGACCAGGAATAAAGTAGTGGGAGATAGGGTCTTTATTTAGAAAATCCAAAAAAATTTGTGTGTTGTGTATATTTATATACTTCACTATTTTATTTGTACCTGAATTGACCTCAAATCAAATAACTTTCAAAACAAAATTTGTAAATAAAAATGTGTCCTAAATAATAAAAATGATTGCACAATCAAATCTTGTGCAGAATAAAAGCAATCACACTTGGAAAAAGCCACTAAGCGATAATTGAATGGCCAATTCCGGCTCCATATGAACTCAAATTGAACGAAACTCATTCTATTGTATTCTAAATTAAATTATCTTTAAAATAGTTGTGTTTTCGTAACTTTTGGAGTTACGGGTGAAAAGTTGATTTTCTGGAGTAATTTGTGCAATTTTCCCATGTATTTGTACATATTGTATTTTGTAAATATTTGTAAATATTTTTACTAATTATTTAAAATAAAACTAACATTTAAAAATTAAAAATTTTAAAACAAAAAAAGCTAATTTCTGTATTTAACTATGTAAATAATGTACCATATGTATATAGTATATGTATATAGTTACTATTCTTAATTAACCACCATAAAAAGTAAAAAAAATAACAATTTTTATTCAAATAAATAAAGTGAAGAAAATTCAAAAAAATAGTTAATTTTTACTTTATCTCATTTCAATTTTCATCTCTCTTATCTCTTCAACCAAAGATTCAAAAATTCAAACTCCATATCTTCTTTATTTATATGGCTCCTTCTCCCTCATTCCTACATGATCTATCTTTGGTGAGAGGAGCCTGATCTCCAAGAGTCTTCTTGTCGCTGAATGGTGCCTAGCCTCTAAGATGTCCTGTGACAATGAGTCGGCCTTCGTCGAGGTGATCAAGGTCTTTTCCGCTTCTAAGGTGAGGTCCATCATTTTCTTCTTATTTTTATTTATCTGAGATTAATCGTAGTTTTATTTTCTCGTATTTGTTCTTCGTTGCCATTTTATTTTTCTTGATCTTAAGAATCCATCACGATTTTTGATTCATCTCTAATCCCGACTTTCATCTCATATTTCGATCTCTATGCATTTTTTTCAACCAATCACGATCTCTCAACTTCGTCCACGCACGGTGGCCGGAGACATGGATCCATCCCTCATTCTTTGACGGATCCCCATTCGCATCTTCCCTTTTGATTTGGGCTCGAGTCATCATACTCGTCTTTGAATTTTGTTTATAAATAAAAATTTAAAAAATACAAAAAAATATTTGTTTTCTTTTTCTCTAACATCTGTTTTGCAGGATCATCTAAAAAATAAATAAATAAATAAAATTAAAAATTAAAAGTGTTTATATTTTCTTTTTCAATATTTCAGATTTAAACAAAAGTTAAAAAATATGACTATTGTTTTCATTCAAAAAAATAAAAAAATGCATCATCGCTCTGGAACTGCAAGCGCCCTCGCCAACCGCCATACCTCCATAGCACCTCTTCCACTGCGGGTGGCCGTCGTTTCTTCGTCTATGCTGAGCTCCGCCTTCCTCCACCAGGGGAGGTATCACACTACCCGTGCGAGGTTCACGCGCCGACGTCTTTTTGCGCATCCTCCGCTTGGGTCCCCAGCCTTCGACCCCCCTTCCGCATCACCAGCCATCGCCGCCAGACCTTCCACCATGGCAGACACAACTCTGCTGCCCCCAGAAGCCTCCATCGCCATTGCACCACCAGGCGATCATCTTCGACATCCACCATCTAGACACACGGTCGCCCGTGCACGCCCCCTCATCAGTGCTCGTGCACTACCGCGAGCCCTCCATGCTGCTTCCTCCGCCATCAACGCTAGCCGTGTGGTATCTCCGCGCATCCCAGCGGAAGCACGAGGCCACTCCACTGCTCGCTCGGAGCCGCTCCAGCCCGCCGCTCGTCGCTCTGGCTGGGAAGATCAATGGGCGGTGGTGCCACATCTCAATCCTTGAAGCACGAAGAGCCAGAGAAGCCATAAAGGCATTAAAATAATCTGGAAAAATATCGAAAAATCCCCCATGCATTTTGCAAATTACAAAGAAACCCCCACTCCATACTGTCAAGCGTACTGCACGTGCTACTTGGGTAACTTACACATTTCCCCTCTGTTTTATTTCTTTTATTTATTTGATGTAAAAACAAGAACTATTTACATTTTAATCCTTGTATTTCCAGACCTTTATTTTGCTAGCTTTTCTTATTGAAATAAATGTTTTCTTAGGTGAATAAATCTCTCAAAAATCATGCAATGCTTATGATGTGCCTATCTTTTTAGCATAAATTTTTCATTGCATTTTTCCATCATTTAATATTATTAAAAAAATAAAAAATAATGTCTTTTTCTTTCCTGAAATTCAAAAAATCATAAAAATTTGAATATTGCTCTAAAATTTGCATAAAACTCAGAGTAGTTTTAATTTATTATCTTTTAATTTCTGTCCAAATGTCACACATTAACTTTTTATAAAACCCAAAAAAATAAAAAAAATTATAAAAATCACAGAAAATTCTACAAAAATCCAAAAATCGTGATTTCAGTTCTTTTTGTAGATATTTGCATATATTTCATCATAAAAATAATTGCCAGGAGTTTTGGCACTTAAAATATTTTAAGTTGCAAATTACTTCAGGCTGTGAATTGTTTCTCATTTTTTATCACTGTTTAATTTTTAGAAAAATAAAAAAACATCTGAAAATTCCACAAAAATTCCAAAAATATTTTATAATTTTTAAAACCAATATTTTCTTTGGATTTTTCTGATCATTTTTGATATAATTGAAAAACACAAAATGAGTTTGGTGTGCGTAGTTCTTATGTTGTGCCTATTGCTCTTTATTTGAAAAATAAAAAAATTACAAAATTTAAAATCATTTAGAAATTTGAAAATCAGAAAACAAAAAAAAGATATTAAAAAAATTAAAAAATTAAAAAGAGAAAACTTCCATAAAAACCTAGGATAGTTTGCCTTTAAGATTCTTGTTTTTTTTCCTCTTATATGATTTTTTTGATTAATTGAATAACCCTCGGGAATTGTAGCCTCCCTGAGTTCTATCCTGTCTGCTATACAGGTAAATAAGTAGCAAAAATTTCTCTTTCTCCACATTATTTTCTGTAATTATTTTGCATTGAGAAGAAGAAAAAAACTGTTTGTTTGTCACGGGATTTTTTGTGACAACAATGACACTTCTATTATTAGTTATCAATAATTTTCGATCCTCGAAGACCCCGTGCCAACAATTATGTGCAATTTCTTTGCCCTATCTCCCACTACTTTGTCCCTTGTCGACCAAGTCATGATAAATGGGTCTCGGGGTCTAAGGTCATTCAGTACCTTTAGTATTTCATTTCTTTTTCTTTTCTTTCTTTATTCTTTAATTCTGGAACTAAATGCAATAAATTATATAGTATTTTATATAATATTTTATACAGTTTATACAATGTTTATTTTGACAACTTAATGATATATACATGCATTAGATAAGGATTCAAGGCTAAAATGAAAGAATAAAGGTGATGAAATGGAGATCTATCAGTGATGCATGAAGGTGGTGTTGACTTTGTAGTGCTTGCCACCAACTAAACATAACAAGGAGTTGGATCGACAAAGAAATGCGGTAATTCTGCCAAAGCCACATCCGACTCCGAATCTAACAACATTGAATGTTCCATAGAGATAGGAACTGACAGATCTAAAGAAATCACTACGTCATCAAAGGAATGTATTGATGATCCATCTCTCAAGAAACCTGGCAATACCTCACAAACTACATCTTGTACAATGTCCTCTCCAGATGAGAGGGTCTCGCTCAGTCTTATTGTGTTCTGTTTCCATACCCTAACTGTGCAAACACATCTGCAACATGCTTCAGATGATAAAGAGAAATCTATACTTGACTCGTAGTCAGGTCTCTGCTATTTCGTCTCCTTCATTTTGAGTTCCATTTCTCCATTTGGACAATAGAACTTCATCATCCATTTTTTATAGTCAAATGAAGCTCCAACAATCTTAAGGAAAGGTCGCCCAAGGATGATATGTGAATCTCTCTAATGATTGGGGATATCCATTTCAAGGACAGTGAAATCTACTATGTTCTTGTCCCTCAATCGAGATGATAACGTCCTTGACATCTCCCATTGTTTTCTTCATAGATTTATCCATGAACTGGAGTACGCTCTGGATTTTTTAAGTGGACCCAACTCCGACTTTTATACAAGGCAAAAGGGTGTAAGTTGATCGAAGAACCATTATAGTCTGTGCAAACGCTATGTCATCAATATGACTCACCACATAATGCGCGCCTAAATCTCTCTTCTTTTTGGTAGCTTCTTGTTCTTGAGATAATATGTCATGGCAATCGACAACACATGTGTCTTGACATAATTATTCGGTTTCTTCTTGGTCACTCTTCTCTGTTTACAATGGATCTTCAAGTATTTTTGGAAAGCAAGGTGACTAGCCACATAATCATAAAATAGCACTTTCACCATAATGTTGTCCTTACAAAATCGTGCCATTTTGGGATCATCTTTCTGAATCATCTTAATATTACACTTTATTGTCGTTAATGCACAAGGGAAAAGGATTGAATAAGCAGATGGATGAGAAGAATATGAATCATAAATAGTAACATGATTTTTGTTCTTGGAAACAGAGTTCTTCACAATTGAATCTTCTACAAACAATTTGGAATCAGATATATGTATCTACTAAAGGTAAGGGAATGTATACTAAAGGTACATTCTCCTCAACCAAAGGCGCAAGGTCCTCCGTAGACTTTGAATCTTCTACGTGATATAGTGAAGCTCTTGTTCTCCTCTTCCTTCTCTCATGTATCTTCACCTCTTGATGAAGATTCTGTTGATGATGCCTCACCTTATCATCCTCTGAAGTCTCCTCGGGGTGAGCTTCAAATGTCTTCTCCATCTCCCTTGCCCGATCAGGCATGACCACAGTCCTTCCGCTCCTGAGTGATATGTAACTAATATAATAAAAATGGAAGGATCTCATGCTCAGATATGTGAGAATCTGAGTAATATACATTATCATGTATTTTCTACTGCTGAATCTTGTTCAGACTATTGGGGTTAGCATGAACTTGTGCAGGAATGGATGTAGATGGGATAGTTTGCTCATTATGAAAACGGGATAAGTGTTTGAGGTCATCCCGCAAATCCTAAATCTTGTGCTTGTAGGAACGTAGCTCGTTAAGAATCTACCATTGGAAATCTGTAGGACCTGATGACTATTGCTGTGAAGATGGGAAAGATGAACGTAAAGACTAGCCTTGGTAGCCATGGTACTGTTGATGATAGGAATGATGCTGCCCATGCGGGCCCTGCTAGCCTTAGTGGTATGTATGTTGGTAGACGTACTACTAATGTTGTTGCCTCAATGTCTGGGAAGAATAGGCTCCAGAGGTCTGGGGTGTTGGAAGATGTGTAGGAGTAAATGATGTGTTTTAAAAATTCGGAGGACGTTGGTAAGAGAAACAGTCCCCTGAACTCTCCTTCCTGGAAGGGTCATGTGTGTACCACACACCTTTTACCTCCCACACCTGGGAAGGCTCCTCGGTAAATGTCTCTAGAGACGGCGGATGCTACTGACAAGAATGGGTAAGATTCTGGTCCTCTACCCATGGCTGGGGTGGCCCTGACATCTGTTGCTCCTTAATTTTGTGAACATGATATACAGGAGTAGTAGATGCAGTCATGGCAGGTATCCTGACCTTGGATACCTTCTCAGAAAGCTCTGCCCTCCGCTTCGATAGTTTGGATAAGTTGTTGTCCAACTCATCCATCCTCCTATTTATCCTCTCCACAACTATTAGTTTGTCTGCAAGAATACCCATGTCCAAAGGATCAACTATAATCCACACTCCCCCTCTAGGTAAGAGTGGTATGTAGGTCTCTATCTAAGATCTACTAGCAGTATGTGCTTGGCTTATCTTAGTCATCCTCTCAAACACCTTTTAAACGGTGTTTGCACCGCGTGAAGTGTAGCTGCCTCCACAAGCATCACTTCTAAACCAAATACCTCAGGATTAAGGCCGCAAAACACTGACTAAACAAAGACAGATATATCTAGGTCATGACAAGGACAATTCCGCAAGAGGTCTTTTAATCTTTACCATGTATCACATAACTCTTCATTGGGAAGTTGGGAGAAACTAGTGATACATGAGCACTTAAATTAGTTCTACTCAAATGGTAGAACTTCTTTAAGAAAAGATCCTTGGACTGAACACAGGTAGTTACAACTACCCCCAGATTCTTAATCCGATAACCTGCCTTATCCTTCAAGGAAAAAGAAAGGGCTTTGAGCCTAATGTAGTCTTGTCTTATCCTAGATGCCTAAGGTTAGAGCAGACCAACTCAAAGTCCCTAAGCAATGCGTATGGTTCCTGGTGGGCATCCCATGGAAGTGAGGTAACAAACTCAAAAACTGTGGCTTCAACTCATACTCAACTTCTGGTTCAACTAAACTCAACCAATTGGTCATTTGGTATTGGCTAGAGTTATAAGCCGCATCCATGGGTGCATATATTCCCAGATTTAACTAGCCAATCTGCGTTGTCATTAATATTGCAGTCTGCTGAGAAGCTGCTAGCCTAGTGATGAATCTCCCTTTCATCACCTTTATTCTTTCATTTTGACCTTTAAAACCTATTTGAATGCATGTATATATCATTAGTTTATCAAAATAAACATTCATTAATTTGTTCCAAATACCGTATAAAATATTGTATATTTATAATATTTATTGCCAAAATAAAAGAACAAAGGAAAGATAAGAAAAAGAGCAAAGTGTCAAGGACACTGAAGTAATACTAGCCCCTGAGAGTCGATCATCATAATGACTTAGTCAACAAGTAATAAATTAGGGGGAGATAGGGAGGGTAAGTGTATGGAAAACAGAGGTAAATCACTCTACAAAATAGGCCAATAATTACTTTTGGGACTTATTTTATTATTTATTATTTAAACACTTAAATAAAGAAACTTTGCACATGAAAATTATAGATAATAATATATAGAAAAAAATTGAGTTTATAAAAAATAATACACAACGTACAAAATATACTTTGAATAAGATTCCAAAATCCCAAATTCACGGACCCATATCTCGCAAATAAAAATTGAAAATGTATAAAAATCACTTGAATTATATATAACTTTCAATAAGCTATTTAATGAAGGCGGTTTCATATTTTTTTGAGGCAAGGTGTGAATGTTAGGTTTTGGACCCCTATTGTACGATATACCCGAATAAAATATTCATTTTATTTATTCTTTATTATTTTTATGATTTATATCTTTATAGTCATGTAAATATTATTTATAATATAAGTACATAGTAAAACTAAAATAAAATAATAAATAAAACATTAAAACAACATACTTATATAAAATACATATATGAAATACTTGTACTTATACCTATATAAAATAAGCCTATATTTATTTAAGTGTACATCTTATATCATAAAAAATTAATAAAAAATTTATAAGTATATAAAAGTAAGTTGTAAATTCATAAAATAACAAAAGAAAATAATAAAATTAAAAATACAAAAAAAAAAATAAAATATATAAAACATATGTAAGAATACGTATAAAGGAAATCCTAAAAAGTAACTTGTGATTTAACACCTCTAAAAAATAAATAAAAATATGCATAAAATACTAAAGAAAATTAGAATGATTTTTTTATTTTATAACCTAAAAATAATAAAATCAATTACTATTTATTATTAATTCTCCAAGGCATTTTTGCCTTGGAATTTTCTGGTTGGTCCATGTGGACCAACTAGGCATGTCCTTTTGTTGACCGCAGGTCAACTCTCTAGCCAACCCTCTAACTTCTGTCAGATCTTCACGAGGCTGCCACTTTGCCATTTTCTCCAAGCCCCCATCTTCACACACTGCCCTCGAGACCACCACCTTCCTGTAGCCCCTTTGTCCCTCATCTTCGCCCATCACCAAATCCTCACCAACCCCTGCTCCTTCTCACGACATTTTCCCTCGAAAATCCTTGAAACCTCGCTTATAAATATACTCCCAATGTAACTTTTTGATTTTTGATCCCACTTCTTCGAGCTTTAGCCTCTCAGACCGTGACTGAAGGCTCTTCCTCGGTGATTGCAAGCGGCCACTGCCATCTGCAGCGAGGAGAGCAAGTGGAGGAGGCGTATCCTCCCCACCATCGGAAGCCCCTCCAACAGGTTTTGTTATAGAGACCTCAGGATCTGTTGAGCCCTCTTTCCTTTGCAATTTGGTACTCTGGTATCCTTGGGGTTCAATTAAGTATTTAGTTTCCTCTATACTAGCTTGGAATAGGAGTAATCACCTAATCGTCGTTGACCTAGAGCTCGAGATTCTGGTTGATTTCACTTTAATCAACCGTATTGCAACCTGCATTCACTCCACCATCTGTCCCTCACGTGTTCTCCACAATTCGCCCGCAAAAGCCCCATTTATTTTGCTCAAATCGAAGGACTTCGAGCTCCTCCTCCGCCACTTTGCCGGAGCTCGGTCCCACCACTCATCCATGCGGCTTCCAACCATCCTTCTTAATCGAAGAACATGCCACCTAATATTTTGGTGCAGGTCAATGCACAGATGAGCTCTCTAGAGCAAACGAAGAACTTGGGACAAGCTCCTAGGCACCTGGATCCATATGGGGCTTTTGTGCCCCCTCAAGCACCCTTAAGGATGCCTACGCACATGGGGGAACGCCAGCAACTCATTCCACTCACCGATGAGGAGGATATAGCCCAGAGACGACCGGGGTCGTCGATCGAAGCAACTCTGGGTGTTGTTCTCGGGTGTTCTTCCAATACTCGGATCAAGACCCATTGCCAGGTCTAATCCCAGTCGTTGGATCCAACGAATCGTCACCCCTTTACAACCACAAGATCGAACATCGGACACGTGACGACCCTAGAATGGTTGGATCTCAAGCGCATATGTGGGTAAATTTCATAGACCCCTTTCATTTTTTTAATATCTTTAAAGTCTTTTAAATATTTATCTAGTTCAAAAGTTTGTGGAAAATTTGCATCTAACCCCTGGAACCTTTTGGATATTACAATTTGGTCATGAGTCACATGCGTCCACACCTTTTATCTTGTGAAAATTGCATATAAGCCCTCGCGGGTTATTGTAATTGTCTTTTAATATTTAAAATTTATATATTAGTGTTACATTTTGGGTAAAATTAGGTTGGGACCCTTGCTGTTATTTATATTTGCAATTATACCCCTGTTAGGCCATCTATTTTTATTCTTTATTTTCTATTTAATAAAAATAGTTGTCTTGCTTAAAAAAAACCGAAAAACAGGAGTAGATACATGGATGCATTCTTGATCACGTTATAAATTTACATTTGCATTTTATGCCCTTCTTCTATTTTCTAAAATTTAAATAGTGCACGGTATGTCCCTATTCATCTTAAAAAGGCCAAAGAAATTATAAATTCATTGTGCGAAATTCCCAAAAAATTAATTTATGCTTATTTAATTACTATTAACCTTTAGACCCAAAATCACTAAAAAAAGAAAAAGAAATGCTTTAAAATTGAAAAACACCCAAAACATTTATAAAAATTTATAAAAGTCCCAAAAATTAAAAAAATAATGGTTTCTATTTTATAATTTTCTTTATATTTTTATTTTATAACAAATCAAACTCGGAGATATTTTGATACTGTTTGGTATTTTTCATCTCAATTTAGTTTCAGCCTTTTATTTTATCCCCGTTTTAGGGTATTATAACATTAAAAATATATACAAAAATAGCAAAATTCACTAAAAAATCACAAAAATAAATAAAATTATTTAAAACTCAACAATATTTAATTCTGTATTTTTGGTTATTTTCAGTACTATTTATATCTATCTTATCTATTATTGTATATATACTTCTATATATCTTGTATTATATATTTTAAAAGAAAAAGAAATTAAAAATATGAGAATATAAAAAGAAAGTATTAAAAAAAGAATATATATAATTAAAAACAAAATAATAAATTAAAAAAATTAATTAATTAATAGTTAAAACCCACATTATTTGACTAATACTGTGTATAGCTATATATACACATATATCTATATTATTTATTTATAAAGAATATTAAAGTGCTACATCATGGGTTCCTTTTGTTCGACACCCTACTCTGCTTGTCACTATACGACCATTTTGTAGGGTTTATAATAAATTTTGATCCATGCTATATCATTACTGCCTGATTCTTATTTGTGTGTTGATTGTTGATCAACCGAGGTTTCTTGTGGGTCGCCATAGCGACACTGTGTCTCCACCCTGTGTGAGACATATTCAGACCCGCGATAAATCTAGGTTATCAAATGGCACCATTGCCGAGGAGCAACAGATTGTAGCAAATTTTTGTATACATAGTTGTCCATTATTTACTTGCATTTTCCTATTTTTTGTTCTTTGTTATTTAACTGTTCTAGTCCTTTTTTCATGTAAATCTTTCTTGCGAGGGACTTCATGGTAAGGGCTATCTCTTAGGAGGTGGGCGCATCCGAGGAGAGCGGAGGTTATCTTTCTCTTTTTAAGATTAACAGGGAGAGCATGAGAGAAGAACAAGGAAGGAAGAAAAGAACAACTAGAGCATAAGAATTTTTCATTTTTAGTGAGAGAGATTTATTTTTTTGCAAAATAATTTGTAATAAATTGGACACTACTCTCGACATTACAGGAGGTCTAGTGCTCGGGTGTTTGTCCAACTAGGGGCATCGTATCGGTTTTTTCTTATTTTATCGCCTTTGTTTTATTTGTTTCCCATAATTTGAGCTTTCGACCCTCGTTTATATTTGTTTTCTGGGGGTGAGCCCTTAGATAGTAGGTTTCTTGACTCGGTAACTAGGTCTAAAGATCAAATAACATTGCACGTACCTATAGTGATACACGCTTGGACTTGGTCAAAATTAATTGTTGGTTATTTGGACTTGAGAACGAGCGCCGAGAGAAGTGTTATACATTGCTTGCAGGATCCGTTGTGGCGGACACTGATGCACTTCAAAGACCAGAGTTTTGGATCTCATTTCTGAGTAATTGGAATTTGGTTCTTCCTGATAATAGAAGCTATTTTTTAGGATGCTTTCTCGCTTTTGCATATAATCATATAATGTAATTATTTCAATTCTGACTTGCATCCCGCATTGAGAGATCTAGGAAGCAATATAAATAACTCTATCTTTGCATGCATCATTAGTCACTATGGTGAGATTTCCACTTAGTGATAACTTGTACGGCTTTTTCGTTCTCTCTCCTCTGTATTTATATCACTTAGTACATAATGGAAAAATACAAATAACATCATTAGACGGCTTGCTCTGAAAAATACTCAAAAAAATGAAAACCCAAAAATTAAAAAAGGAATTGCTAACTAAATTTGTCCTTAATTAAAATTCATAATGAACCATTCATTATTTGGGGTTCATAAAGCCCACATTGTTTTCAAGTACACTCCATACTGAGTGAGGGGCGAGCCTCTAAGGATAAGAGACCAAATCTTGATCTGTGGTGCCATGATTATCACCTGGGTTGGCAAAGTATTGGCGCTTCTATCGTACGTGACCGAGTAGGGCCTTGTCGAGCATGGTGTCCCCACCTTGTGTGGAGCATCCGACTTGGTCTAAAGTACTAAGCTTAGGCCACGCCCTCACAGGTATGTCTGTCTTATCGGTCTGCGTCTGAGTAGGTCCTTGCACGCTCACGGGTGATTCTGTTGCAAGTAAGGTCTGAAGTATTGGTTTCGCCTATTAGCTTCCTTTCTCTATTTCTTTGCCTGAGTAGCCTTCCTGGTACGAGATCAAGGACCTTTAAGCACGCAAATCATAGGTTACATAGGAGGTAGAAAAAGTACGAGGCACTTGCCTGGTAGTACACACGCTCCTATAGGGTTAACATACTACGCCTTATAAGCTTGCCTAAATATAACAATAAAATTTAAAAAGATAAAAATAGTCAAACTTTTACAGCTTCAAAGGTGTTGAGTGGGTGAACCTATCCTTGTTTTGTGTTTGTTTGAAATATATTAAGGTTCAAAGATCATTCATGCACATTATGTGCCTTTTTGCACTTTATTTTGATCCCTTACTTGACCCCCTACTCATTTGAAGACTTCTACTAATTTACACTCCCTTTGTTTCTTGATATCCTCTTGACATTCGTGATGGCGACATATGGATGGCTTAGTCGGGTCCCCGTCGACACCAACATCGATTCCATATGCTTGTCACCTCCAACAATTCAGAGCGATTCCCGAGAACCCATTTCAGACTCCGTGAACCAATCTCCACACTCCCTATCTTCTCCAATAAACGGGGATCACTCTTGCTTCAAAACCTGCCCATTTTGTATGGTAATTGATTTTACTTCATACACATTGCCATCCTTAATGAAATTATGTGATGTCCTTAACATAAACCGATTTGTTACTTATGATGCCTCTATACAAACTGATTAGGTCACTACTTCATTTGACGATCAAGAGACCAATCTGGAGTCAAAAATTGTGATAGAATTGGATTCAGGATCAGAAAAAGAGATGGCTCCTGGAGGAAAAGGGGAAGGACTGCGGCCACCAACTTAGCCAGATCAAGGTTCGCAGCCAGACCATAATGTAGTGAATGCTCAGATACTTGCTTCTATTCAAGCAATCCAGCAGCAGCTTATAGATCAGGCTCTAGCACAGGTTGCTTTCCAAGACATGCTTAATGAATTAAGGAGAAGAGGAGAAAACCGGGGAGGATTTGAAGAGAATCCCGAAGGCGGGGGCTGTGGAGGCCCAGAAGATGAGACTAGAGTAGAGCGGCCCAAGCCTACTCTCAAAGAAACATAGAATCCTGCGGCGGAAAAAGTCATTGAATGTGTCCAGATTCCTGCAATTCGTGTCCATTTTGAATTGAAGCCTCAACTACTAGATCTCGTACCCACCTTCCGAGGAAACAACAACAAAGAACCTTACATTCATCTACAACAGTTCGGTCGCATTTGTGGCACAACTCACTACCCTAGTACACCTCTCGGGGTAGTCAAGATGACGACATTTCCCTTTAGCCTTCAAGTTAAGACCCTTCATTGGATCAACCACTTGGGTAAGGTCATTTTCACTAGGGAAGAACTGAAGTTAGCCTTTTTGCACAAATACTATCCTATGGGTGATTTAATCAGATGCACGCTCGTATTGCAAACTTCACCCAAGCCACTCATGAATCTATCCATGAGGCTTGGGAGAGGTTTACTAAGCTGCAAGAGAAATGTCCCCATCATGTGACTTCTAGGACTAGCCTGGTCCAACATTTCTTCGGGAGACTTACAATAGAAAGTCAGAAGCTTGTTGACGCTGCCTGTGGTGGCTCACATTTTAACAGAGATGAGGGAGTCGTCTGGCAAATCTTTGTAGAACTGGCCAATGGAGGGGTCGCTCTATCATCATCCCGTGCCTATCAGCGCCAGCCACAGAATATTCAGAAGCCGGTGCATATGGTAATATCCCACGAGCCAGACAGAGATGAGAGCTCCAATATGAGCATTATTGGGAGCCACATGTCCAAGGTAGACATAATTGAATGGCGATCACAAGACTTGAAGAAACTTACTGTGATCGAACAGAGAACGAAGAACGTAGACAAACTTGATCAAATCACCAGGCAGTAGGAGCTGCTGGTATGTACAATTAGTTCCTACAACTTTGTGTCTGCATCGACCCCAACTCCAGCTGAGATGAAGGAACATGCACCATCACAACCTCCTCATCCGAGTCAGCCCATGCTAGCGGTTCATCACATCTACTACGTGTAAGCCCAGAGCCATCAACTCCCCAGCAATCACAACAACAGCTGGTTGTCTACCAATCGGATCCCCAATACATTCCAGATCAATTCTCTCCTCTACCACCTCTCATTCAGGAGGTGAATGGTATATGGTAGAATGATGCACAACCAACTCGTCCAGGCAGACCACAGTAGGGTCAGGTTGCTAACTCATGCCAGTTCCCTCAACAACAAGGAGGGAGGTTTGTCCAGAACAAGCAGCCTCAACACCAACAACACCAGCAGTCTCCACAATTCCATGGCAACTGGAGATAGAACGAATACCAACAACTGTAGTAATGACAATATCGACAAAACCAGTAGTATGTGGTTGTACCCTATCAACAGCACCCATCTCAACAGTATCAATAGCATCACCCTTCTCCTCAGTATCATTCCCAGTTATCCCAACCAGTTGTATCAGTACCATTAGCAATACCAATGTAGCCAGCACGTTGAGGTATCTGGGGTTGCATCTCCTGTGAACCCCACCTTGGACTGCCTTGCCCAGTTTGTCAAGGGACTTGCAGAACTCAGTCAGAAGTTGGATGATTTTACTGCTACCAAGACCTCCATTACCGCACAAGTGGAGGAAAACCCCAACAATTTTAAGAAGAAAGAGCATATAGTCTGTGAAGTTCCCATCGGTCTTATAGATTCAAATATGCATGATTTGTTTTTATCTAATGTTGTCACTTTCAAGAGCGGTAGGACCTTGTAGCCATCAACCACATGCAAGAGAAAGAATAAAGCAACCACTAGGCAATCATAGTCTTCTTCTATATCAGCCGGACCAACAGCCAGGCCTGGTGAGGAAGAAGGAGAAGCACCGCCAAAAACCCAAAAAAATCATCAAAATCAAAAAAGCCAGAAAGATAGCACTAGCAGCAGCAGTCGAGGCGCCAGCCAGCCAGCTTTTGAGGAGACTACACCTGTAGTTGATCCGACGCCTACTGATGGAGTCTCACTTGAAGATTTTGGATGCCTGCCTTTCTTGGATGACCCTGCTCATTTTAGTCATCCACGTGTACAGCCAGATGTGGGCATAGATTTTGTTGTAAATAAAAAGACTATTAGTACTGTTGCTTTTGATTTTGTACATATATTGTTTCTTGATCCAATGAGAAAATCAAAAAAATAAAAAATTTGAAAACTGCTTTGTCTGATCCTGATGTTGTGGAAATAATTCAGAATCTTGTTCTTGAAATGCCTCTTCTCAAAGCCATCAAATACATGCCTAATATAAAGAAAGGTATGAAGGAGGCATGTACCTCGAAGAGACAACCGTATGAAAAGGAGGGTTTCCTGTGAGGGTCTAGAGATCACACAAGGCAAGATATCCAATCGGTGCGGCGACCGCTCGCGTAAATCCGATACAATTCAACAATCAACCCACAATCGAATATTTAGCAATAAAGGTAGAGGGATTAAAATTTAGTATAAACTATATTATAAAATATGTATAGTGACAACTGGAATAGGGTGTCGAACACATGGAACATACGATGTAGCATAATATATTATTTATAAATAAAAAATATAAGTATATGTGTATATATAACTTATGTAAAATACTTATCAAATAATGCCGATTTTTAATGACATATTTATTTTATTTTATTTTTGTTTTATATTTTTTATTTTAATTTTTAATTTTCTGATTATATGTTTTCTTTTAAAATTTTTATGTTTTTATATTTATTTTTCTTTTAAAAAATATAATAAAGTTATATATAAAGTATATATACAATATAGACTAAGATAGATATAAATAATAATAATAGTAAAAAAAGATAATAAAATATATTTTTTACTATTTTTGCTATTTCTTAGGTAATTTTGCTAATTTTTATATATTTTTAAAATAAAAATACCCTAAATCTTGGTTTAATTAAATACCTGAAATTGAAATGGATATTAAAAATATCAAAAGATGTTCAAAATTTTCCAAATCAACTTTAGGATGATTCTAATAATATAAAGAAAATAATACAATAGAAATAACTATTTTTGGAATTTTTGGGCATTATTTTTGGAATTTCTGGGGATTTTACAAATTTTTATAAAGGTTTTGGGGGTTTTTCAATTTTTAAGCATTTTATTTTTTATATTTTTAGTGTCTTTTGGGCTGAAGGTTAATAATACTTAAATAAGCATAATATATTTTTTGGGGGTTTTTCGAAGTGATTTTATCATTTTTGGCTTTTTTTAAGGCAAACAAATGCTGATCGTGCACTATTTGATTATAGGAAAATAGGAAAAGTGCATAAAATGCAAAAACAATCAATCATCCAAGTACTTACTCCTATTTTGGGTAGTTTTTAGAGCATGGCAATTATTTTTAATAAAAAGAAAATAACATGTAAAATTACTTGGCCTAACAAGGGTATAATAACAATTAAAATTAAATGCAAGGTAGCAATGCAATTTAATCCAACTTTTAACACTAATATGTAAACTTTATATATTAAACACCAAATAAAATAAAGTGTGAGGGTATACGTGCAATATTCACAACACTAAATGTGCGTACACACGTGACACTAACAAGGACCAGATCGTAATATCTAAAGAATTCAGGGTGTAGATGCAATTAGTTAGACAGTTTTTAAACTACTTATAATATTTACATAGCCTTTTAATAAATACAAAATGGAGAAGGAGGGAAGCTTATGCAAATTACCCACTTAAGCGTTGATATCCAAGTGTCCTACGCTTGGCACATGGCTAATCGGCGGCTCTTGTTGCGTGCCCCTTCGTGAATAACCAATGGTCCAGATTATATCTGGACCGATGTTCTTGATCGAACGGCAGGGAAGGCCACTAGAAGAACCCACAAGAACTGCCTATCGGTGACTTTTGATTCATCGTTTCTTGGATCTCCGTCAATCTTCTTCTCCTCCGATGAGCCCGGCAGATAGCTGGGCTTCCTCCGCATGCTCGAGCAGGGTCCAGGCGAGGCGAGGTAGCATATAATGCTCCGGCGAGGATGACCCACCTGGAGCAGCTCCAGGTGGTTGTTGAAGTCCCAAAAGCGTCAAATGACCTGCAAGTTAGCTCCAAAAGAATCCCGAGTACGAGGGATGTCTCCTCAACAAGGGGTTTACACAAAACGGTAAAGGAAATGGAATGGAGGGGAGATCTGGTGTGAAGCGACGAAGGGAGCTTGATTCCCATATCCACGATGGATCTGGGTTGAATGAAGTGGGGGCTCGATGAGGAATGCGGAAGGGATTGAAATGGAGTAGAAATTGGGGTGAATTGAGGGACAGATCGTGTCGATTTTGATTTGGACCCTAAGGTCCAGGATTTGGGGATTTTTATATTAAACGTGATTCGATGTATCTAGCTACAAATCAAAGATGCTAAATGACAATTAGACTAAACAATCACCTAAAGGCGACGGGAAAGATGGCTCATCTAGCCTGAATGTCATGGAGCGGAACCAGCCGACGGTGCTCCGGCGGTGGAGTGGATACACCTCCTCCGCTACATCTCCCCGCTGCAAATCACGATCTTCACAATGTTTTTACCATGGAGAAGATCACAAGGGTGATTTGAGGGGATAAAGCTCGAAGAAAAGGGATCACAACCAAAAGATGGAGATTCTAGGATGGGTGTGTTTGAGGGATCTGAGGTGATTTTTGATTGATTTCGAGGGGATCTTGCGTGAGATTGAGCAAGGTTTGGTGGAGATTCTAGGATGGGTGTGTTTGAGGGAGGAAATGGGCGCACGATGGTTGTAGTCTCGAGGGTAATGAGTGATAGAGGAAGCGTGGAAAAATTGGCAAAGAGATAGCCTCGTGACTTCGTACAGGCGTCAGAAGGGAGACCGGACAGTTGACCTACGGTCAACAAAAGAAAGTGCCTACTTGGTCCACATGGACCAACCAGGAAATTCCAAGGTGAAAATGCCTTTGAAATTAAATATTAAATAAAATATGATTTTATTATTTTTAGGTTATAAAATGAAAAAATGTTTCTAATTTTTTATAGTATTTTATGCATATTTTTATTTTCTTAGAGGTATTTATTTACAAGTTATTATTTTAGAGTACATATATACGTATATTTACATGTGTTTTAGGTATTTTATTTTTATTTTGCATTTTTGATTTTATTATTTAATTCTGTTATTTTCTAAAATTATAGCTTATTTTTATTGACTTGAATATATTTTGTCATAATTTTCTTATATATTATATACATTTAAGTAAATAAGTCTATTAAATATATAGGTATAAGTACATGTATTTTACCTATGTATTTTGTATCCATATTTTATTTTAATGTTTTCTTTATTATTTTCTTCTGGTTTTAATATGTACATATGTTATAAATAATATTTACAAAATTATAAAATTATAAAATTATAAAATAAATAAAGAATAAATAAAATGATTATTTTAATCGGGTAAATTATACAATAGGGGCCCTATACCTAACTTTCACACTTAATTACAAAAAATATGAAACCACTTTCATTAAATATCTTATTAAAAGTTATATATAATTAAAGGTGATTTTGTCTATTTTGAGTTTTTATTTGGGGGATATGGGATCTGTGAAGTTTGGCTTTTGGAAATTGATTTTCTGTGTAAAATGTATAATATGTATTATTTTCGTGTGAAATAAATTTTGTATTACTCTATATATTATTATATACAACTTTCATGTGCAAAGTTTTATTATTTTAGGTGTAGTTAATAAAGAGTAAAATAGATCGCAAAAAGCAATTATTCGCCTATTTTGTAGAATGATATGTTCTGTATTTTCTATACAATTAGCCTGGCTATCTCCCCCTACTTTATTCCTTCTCGACTAAGTCATCATGATGACTGAGTTTCAGGGGCTATGGTCACTTCAGTATCCTTGACACTTTGCTCTTTTTCTTTTCTTTCCTTTATTCTTTTATTTTGGTGATAAATACAAAAATGTACAGTATTTCATACAATATTTTGTACAATTTGATGAGCGTTTATTTTGGCAAATTAATGATATATACATGCATTCATCTAGGGTTTAAAGGCCATAATGAAAGAATAAAGGTGATGAAATTGAGATTCATCACCCTCCTATACTTGCCTTTGCTAGTCCCTAGCAAACACTTATGCATATAAGTGCGGGGAAGAAAATAAAGAAAAGAAAATGAAAGAAAAAACTTGGAATAATTTTCTACTTTTAAACTTGTCTTAATAATGCCAATGTTTGGAGCTCAGAGAAGACCTTTGGATTGATGATGTGTTCTGAACCACTTAGAGGTTAGGATTTGTGACACAACAGCCTTTAGGTTCCATACTCCTATTATCTAGTCCAACTCACAGCCATGTCAAAACCATCCTCTCTGTCGCATACTCTTTCTACCTTGAAATGATAGAACCATGTGTGTGAAATTGTTCAGCTCTCCCCAGACAAACCCATTGAACCACCAAGGTGTCTTCTCTTCTGAAAACTCGTCCTCGTGGAGTCAGATATTTCCTTCTAAGGTCAGGTACTTTCGATCTTTATAACATAATGAGATAAGAAGATAGAAGAATGAGAAGTGAAGTGGGAATGGACCAATGTAGTCTTCATTCCCTTGTGAAGTCGGTCAGTGTAATAGGATCTTCACCAAGACATAGTCTTTTTCTGAAGCTCATATTTGTGGAGTTTTTGGTTGAAGGCTTCTTTTATTATTTTCTTTGACTTTTCATAGCCTCTGCATTATTGTTTGTGCCCTGGTGGATATAGCATCTTTTGTTCCACCCATTGTTTTGGGGTCTTTAGGAAAAGTTGCATCGATAGACAATCCCTCATCTGAAGCATTGTTTCGTTCCATCTCCAGTATTTAGATATCATTGTTATCATAAGAAGTGGGTTAGAGTACCGGTGTCGGCAATCCCCAAGAATGGTTCCTGAGCCACCCTTGACAAAGCGACCTTGCATCGTCCCGACATAGACCCCAAGGTTTTTCAATAGAACATATAGGTTGAGCTGAGTGTTAGGTGTGAGGTTTCCAGTCAAGTCACTATATCAAGAGTCGTATGGATGATATGAAGGGTTCTATTTAGGCACATTAAATTGGCTATGAACGTAGCCTTATGGAAACTAAAGAATTAAGTCAGTGTGACCTAAAGTATCTCCAATTCTAGTCCTAACTGGGTTCCTCTAAAATTAAGTGTATTAAGGTATACAATAAGCTCCAATCTTCAGACTTTACTTAGACTTGTTTAATTGCCTAAATTATTCTGAAAAATTCTCATGCTATGTACAATGCAAAATAAATCTTTTTGTGATGCAATTTTCAGACTTTTAATCTTTTTTATTTTGAATTTTGCAAATGTTTTTGGAATTTTAGTTTGGCAAATGTTTTTGTTGTTTTTGCAAACAAAATATTTTGGATAAAAACTAACTACAAAATATTTACACAGGAATGCATCTTATATTTGCAAGAATTAGGGTTTTTAAGAATTTACAAGGGATAAGTAAACATGTTTATAGATATTTATATAGAGTTTATTAAAGAATTTTAGTGTGATGTATATATTCCTCAAACTTATTTGAAAAGGAATTTTCAAACAAATTTAAAAACTATAGTCCAAAATAACTTTTACACATTTTTTCAAACATTTATACGCATTTGAAAATTATTTTTGCACAGGTTTTTCAAACAATATAGATAGATTTTTCAACATATTTTTGCAACCATTTTTCAAACCTTTTACAAATCATTTTTCAAACATTTTTATTTCATGCAAAGGAAAGAAATTTTACAAAAAAAATATTTTACAAATGTTGAAAACATTTTACAAATTATTTTCAAACAGTTTTAAAATATTTTTCAATTGGATTTTCAAACTATTTTCCAAGCATATTGCAAAGTGTTTTCACTTGATTTATTAGGCAGTATGTACAAAGATTTTGAGAAATGATAAACATCACAATTATAAAATAATTAGATAGATTTGTATATAGATATTTACTGTGTTTTAGCCATATTTATTGAAAATATGAAAGTATGAGTTATGGCTAAAATATATAAAAAGTATATATTGACCACCATATACTTAGCTTGAGCTATGTTCTCATAGATCAAAGAGAAAGGAAGATAACTCGTACTAAGTATAGAGAAGTCTATACTATGATGACTAAAGAATCAAAAGTTGACCGTCCCCCTATACTTAGGATCAATTAATCCTAAGCATAGCAGTATGTATACCAATGCATGGAGGGTCGAGGGTGAGAAACGAATAAATGAATAACTCAATGGCTCGGCCTGTCTCCCCCTTAGGGTAAAATATCCCTAAGTATAGAAAGAATATCAACAGTTGAGGAGACAATCGAGGGATCAAAGAATGAGCATTCGGATGCATTCATCCCCCTTATACTTAGGATGAAGCATATCCTAAATATAACAATGATGTATGAATGAATGCTACTTGTTAGAAGAATAAACAAATAGAAAATGAAAAGAAGAAAAGAAGAAAAATGATTATTATTCAAAAATGTTTTTACTGGCCTCATCTTCGTGGGTGTATGTTGTGGATGTGATTTCTTCGTCGAGGACCACCTAAATTTAATCGAACAATGATAAAAACACGTCATGCTCGAGATACGGCTTCAGCAGTTGTCCGTTGATCACAAATGGTTATGCATCAGCTGACATACTGGATATGATGATACTTCCATTGTCACACACTTGTTTCACTATGAACGCTCATGTCCACTTGCTCTTCAATTTCCCTGGAAATAGTTTGAGCTTTGCATCGAACAATCAAACTTTTTGTATTGGCTTGAAGATCTTGCGGCGGATGTGTTGTCATGCCACTTTTTGACCTTTTCTTTATAAATTAGGATGTTGTCATATGTGTACTCACAGAATTGAAGGAGCTTATTCATATCCAACTTTATGTTTTGTCCTCCCTTCTTGGATTCCAAATTGCATGTGTTGGTTACTCATAATGATTTGTGAATAAGTTCCACGAGCAGATAGCATGGCTTGCCGTATACTAGGTGATAGGGAGACATTCCTAATGGTGATTTGTGCGCTGTCCAACAGGCCTAAAGTACTGAGTCTAGAAATTGTGACCAATTCTTCTTGTTAGGGCGTACAAACTTTTGCAATATTGTCTTTGTCTCCCTGTTTGAACATTTGGCCAGGCCATTGGATTGTGGGTGCTACGTAGAGGTGACAAGATGTTCTACGCAAAATTCTTGTGTCAGCTTCTTCACCTCTCTATTGATGAAGTGGTTGACCCCATAAGATATCAGAATTTTGGGGATCCCAAACCTTTCAATGATGTGATCCTTTAGGAACCGGCACACAGTACAACTTTCGGCAGCTCAAGCTGGGATAGCCTCCACCCAATGGCTTACATAATCGACAACGAGCAGTATATACTCAAATCCCTGGCTATTAGGGAATGCACCCATGAAGTCAATTCCCCATGCGTCAAACACGTCTAAAATTTGATTGTACTTCAGAGGCATTGTGTCTCTCATACCAATGGTAGCACCCAGTCTTTGACAGTCAGTGCAATGCTTGACAAAATCTTCTGCATCTTTGAATAGAGTCGGCCACCAAAGGCCGCATTGTAGGCCTTTCGTTGTCGTTCTTCTTCTAGAGTGGTGTCCTCCCGATTCTTTGGAATGGAAATGCTCGAGGACACTATGGACTTCCTCCTGAGGAATGCATCTCTCCAGATGCAGTTACCCCCCTCTCGAAAGAGATATGGATCCTCCCACTGGTAGAAATGAATGTCTGACAAGAACTTACCTCTTTTAAGCTTAGGCCACTCTTGTGGAGTTTTATTAGATACAATATAGTTCATAATATCCGCGAACCAGGGGAGCGCGGTGAATGATAGGATGGCTTCTTCTGGAAAAGTCTCATTGATCGTCAATAGGCTCTGCTCAAGAGTGCCTGGCTCTAGTAATCTTAACAAGTGATTGGCAACCAAATTTTTAACTCTGGTTTATCACGATTTTCAAGATCAAATTCCTAGAGCAGAAGGATCCATCTGATTAATCGTGGTTTGGCATCCTTCTTAGCTTGAAGATACCTTATAGTCGAGTGGTCTGTATACACAATGACCTTTGATCTAAGCAAATGGGATCTGAATTTTTTCCAAGGCGAATACTACTGCCAGCAGCTCTTTAGTGACAGTGTAGTTTCTTTGTGCTTCATCTAGAGTTCTGCTGGCATAGTGAATATCAATTAGAATATGATCTCTCCTCCTTCCTAGAACTTCCCCAATGGCATAATCAGAGGCAACAGTCATGATCACAAATGGTAGAGACCAATCTGGCTGTTGAAGGACAGGGGCCTATGTGATTATTTCTTTCGACTGTGTAAAGGCCTGGAGGACTCTGTCATCGATAATAAAATCAGCCTCCTTGCCTAAAAGCTCGATGAGGGTGTCGGGCGATTTTGAGGAAATCCTTGATGAATCGTCGGTAGAAGCCGACGTGCCCTAAGAATGACCTGACCTATTTTAGATTGGTAGGTGGCTCTAATTTCAAAATTACTTCCACCTTCTTAGGATCAACCTCCATGCCATGCTTTGAGATGACATAATCGCGCACAATACCTTTGGTCACCATAAAATGGTTCTTCACCCATGAGAGCACAAGGTTCACTTCACAGCATCTTTTCAGAACTCGGTCCAGATAAGATAAGCACTGATCAAATCTATCTCCGTAGATCGAGAAATTATCCATGAAGACCTCGAGAAAACTTCCAATCATATCTGCAAATACGACCAACATACATTGCTGGAACATCGCTGGGGTGTTGCATAATCTGAATAGCATTCTGTGAAGGCATAGGTCCCAAATGGACAGGTGATGGTTATCTTCTCTTGATTTTCAACAGCAATGGCAACTTGATTGTAACCAGAGTATCGATCAAAGAAATAGAAGTATTCCTTCGCGGCCAATCTTTTGACTATCTGGCCGATGAAGGGAAGTGGGAAGAGATCTTTCTTGGTATCTAAATTCAAGCATCCGTAACCTACACAAGCATGCCACGATGTCGGAACTTTGGTTCAGATCTCCTCTCCTTTGTCATTCATGATCACGATGATCCCTGACTTCTTGGAAACAACTTGCAGGGGACTCACCCATTTTGAGTCAGAGATGGGATAGATGAATCCCACATCGCACCATTTCTTTATCTCATTCTTCACTACCTCTCGCAGGTTTGGATTTAATCTACGTTAAAACTTGCAAGAGGGTTTGTTGTCTTCTTCCAGGTATATGTGATGCGAGCATAGGGAATGGTTTATCCCAAGGAGATCAGAAATTTTCCAACCTATGGCCTTGCGGTTTCTCTCTGGGACCTCTAGCATATGAGATTCTTGTTCCTCAAATAGCTGTGAATTGATGATTACAAGGAACATGTTTGGTGCACCCACAAGGAAGGCATACTTTTCATGTTTGCTGAAAGTGGTTTGAGCTTAGGTGGGGATTGATTCAGCTTAGTGGTCACTTCGGCTATAGTGCAGGGCGATGGTGTTGGATCTTTCATCCGTGATGTGTCCACCATGGGTACTGTAGGCTCTGAGTGCAGTGCTACACAGTATTCTTCAATGATTGAATCTTGTTCGCAGAAATTTTCGATGATGTCCTCTTGCTCTTCCAAGGACAGGTGGCCATAAATGTATTCATCAAACAAATCAGCAAGAGTCTCATCTTCAAGGACATCTGGAAACATGACTATGCTATCCAAGACTGCCTCTGTAGAGAGGAATGCCTAGGTCTCTGTATCATCCGTGAATAGATTTATATCGTGGATTTTGGTTAAAAAGTCACAGTATTATGTTCGTTACTCTATTGGCTCACTCTCGTCTGATGCACCTGCTAAAGATTTAGGCATTTGGATCGTCTCAATCGTGACACCTTATCATTATTTGAACGGTATGTTATCTGTCCGGTGCCATAATTTACCACTGCCTCGATTGAGGAACGATCGCCCAAGGATGATTGGGGTATGCAGAAGAGGAGCTGAAGTGTCCATGTCGAGAACTATAAAGTCAGTAGGGAACTGCATTCCCTAAATGGTGACGACGACATCTTCCAAAATTCCTCGGGGTTGCTTAATGGATCTGTCTGCGAACTGCAGAATCATTCTTGTGGATTTGACTTGTCCCAACAAGAATTCCTTGAGCAGTAATGTGGGCATTAGGTTGATTGAGGATCCACTTTCAAGTAGATTTCAGTCAAACTCTTGGTTGAACATCTGACATCTGACTAGAGGAGCTCCCATCCTTCTTCTTTGTTGGGAGATTGCTGATTGCATTTACGGTAGCCATTGTGAGAGTGAGCTTTACATTTCTTACACGAGCTTTTCGTGGTTGTCTCTTTGAGGTACATGCTTCCTTCAGAACTTTCTTGATATTCAACATGTACTTGATGGCTTGGAGAAGAAGCATTTCAAGAACAAGAGTTTGAATTATTTCCACAACATCATGATAACACAGAGCCGTTTTCAAATTTTTAATTTTTTTGGATTTTTCTATTGCATCATGAAACTGAATATCTACATAATCAAAAGAAGCAGTGGAAATAACATTCTCAATTGCAACAAAATCTGTGCCCATATCAGGATGTACATGTGGATGACTAAAATGAGCAGGGTCATCCAGGAAAAGCGAGCATCCAAAATCTTCAAGCGAGTCTCCATCGACTGACATTGAATTGACTGCAGGTGTGGTCTCCTCCAAGGTTGGATGGATGGTGCTTCGATTACTGTTGTTGGTGCTTTCTTTTTGGTATTTTTGATTTTGTTGAATTTTTTGGGTTTTTGATGGTGCCTCTCCTTCTTCTTCCTCACCCGGTCTGGCTGCTTGTCCGGCTGATGTAGAAGAAGATGACAACTCCCCTGTGGTTGCTTTATTCTTCCCTTTGCAAGTGGTTGATGACTACAAGATCCTACTGCTCCTGAGAGTGACAACATTAGATAAAAAAATTCATTCATATCTGTCTCTGTAGGACTGAAAGGAGCTTCACAGCCTGCATGCTCTTTCTTTTTGAAATTATTGGGGTTTTCCTCCACTTGTGCGGGAATGGAGGTCTTGGTGGCGGTGAAATCATCCAACTTTTGGCTGAGGTCTGCAAGGCCCATGACAAGCTGGGCCAAGAAGTCCAACGCTGGGCTCATAGGAGATGCGACCTCAAATACCTCAGTTTGCTGGTTACGATGGTATTGCCGATGATACTGAGACTGCTGGTTGGGATACTAGGAATGGTATTGAGGAGAAGGGTGATTCTGTTGATACTGTTGAGGAGGGTGATGTTGATAGGACACAACCTCATAATGTTGGTTCTGCTGACACTGTCGGTACTGCGGTTTTTGGTACTGATTCGGTCTCCAATTACCATGGAATTGTGGAGACTGCTGGTGTTTTTAGTGTTGTTGCTGGTTGTGCTGGACAAACCTCCCTCCTTGTTGTTGAGGGAACTGGTGGGAGTTAGCAACATGACCCTGCTGAGGTCCACCTGGACGAGTTGGCTGCGCATCATTTGATCGTACACCGTTCACCTCCTGAATAAGAGGTGGAGGAGGGGAGAACTGTTCTGGAATGTACTGGGGCTCTGGCTGGTAGACAACCAGTTGCTGCTGCAACTACTGAGGAGTTGTTGGCGCTGAGGCTTGCATATAATAGACTTGTTGAACCACTGGTTGGGGCTGACTCAGCTGAGGAGGATGTGGCTGTGCATGTTCCTTCGTCTCAGCTGGAATGGAGGCCAATGCAGACACATAATTGCAGGAGATGATTGTACTCACCAGCAGATCCAGCTGCTTGGTGATTTGATGTAGTTTGTCCAGGTTCTTTGTCCTTTGTTCGATCACAGCAAGTTTTTCCAGGTCTTGTGGTCGCTTCTCAATGATGTCCACATTAGACAGATGGCTCCCAATAATGCTCAGATTGGAGCTCTCATCCGTGTCTGTCTCATGTGATGCTACCATATGCACGAGCTTTTGAACGGTTTGTTGTTGGCGCTGATAAGCACGGGACAATGATAAAGTAACCTCACCTTCTGCCATTTCTTTGAATATATGCCAGACGACATCCTTGTCTTTGTTGAAATGGGAACCGCCACATGTTGCGTCCACAAGCTTATGACTTTCAATTGTAAGTCCCCTGAAAAAGTGTTGGACAAGGCTAGTCCTAGGAATCTCATGATGGGGGCACTTTTCCTATAACTCAGTAAACCTCTCCCATTCCTCATGAATATATTTGTGCCCGGCTTGGGTGAAGTTTGTTATGTGAGCCTGCATCTGATTGAGTCGCCCAAGAGGATAATATTTGTGCAAGAAGGCTGACTTCAATTCTTCCCAAGTGGTAACGACCTTCCCCAAATGGTTGATTCAATGAAGAGCATATCCTGAAGGCTGAAGGGAAATCTTGTCATCTTGACTACCCCAAGAGGTATGCCATGGTAGTGAGTTGTGCCTCAAATGTGCCCGAGCTGTTGTAGATGAATATATGGTTCTTCATTGTCATTTCCACGAAACATTTGTAGGAGTGCCAGTAGATGAGGCTTCACTTCAAAATGGGCATGAATTGTTGGAATATGGATCCATTTAGTGACTTGTCTGACCCCGGATTGTATGTTTCTTTTAGAGTCGGCTTGGGCCGCTCTACTCTAGGCTCATCTGGATCTCCACTGCCTCCACCTTCGGGATCTTCTTCAAAACCTCCTCTATTTCCTCCCCTTATCCTCAAGTCATTGAGCATGTCTTGGAAGGTGACCTATGCTAAGGTCTGATCTGTGAGCTACTCCTGGATTGCTTGAATATAAGCAAGGATTTGAACGTTCACTACATTCTGATCCAGCTGCGGACTCTGATGTAGCTGAGGTGGTGGTTGTGATCCCTTCCCCTTTCCTCCAAGAGCCATCTCTCTCTCTCTAACCCCAAGTCTGATTCTATCATGATTTCTGGCTCCAAATTGAGCTCTTGATATGCAATTCAATTAATGCCCTGATCAATTTGTATGGAGGCACCATAAGTATCAAATTGGTATGTGTTAAGGTCAACATAGAATTTCATTAAGGATGGCTATATGTATGGAGTGAAATCAGTTGCCATCCAAAATGGGCAAGTTTCAAGACGAGAGTGATCCCGGTTTACTAAAGAAGATGGGGAATCTGGAGATCGGTTCACGGGGTCTTAACTGGGTTCTCAAAAATCGCCATGAATTATTGAGGTGAAGAGTGCATGGAATCGATGTTGGTGTCAACAAGGACCCGACTAGGCCATCCATGTGTCTCCATATCGATGGTCAAGAGGAGTATGAGATTGGAAGAATGATACGGAGGTCAAACAAGAAATAAAGGGAGTGTAAAACAGTAGAAGGCTCTAAATGAGTGGGGGATCA
Organism: Ottelia alismoides; assembly: GCA_037367405.1. NCBI lineage: Eukaryota > Viridiplantae > Streptophyta > Magnoliopsida > Alismatales > Hydrocharitaceae > Ottelia > Ottelia alismoides. Next base: position 122,454 of record JAZKJV010003381.1, on the reverse strand, counting down.
AATAGGGAATCAAAGAAAGCGAAAAAAAGGGTGCATATTGTGCAGGACTGATCTTTGGACCTTAATCCAAATTCAAACAAACAAAAAACAAGGGTAGGTTCACCCACTCAACACATGTGAAGCCGTGAAACTTCGATTATTTTAATCTTTTCAATTTTATTGTTATTTTCAGGCAATCTTATCATGAGTCCTTAAGTACGCTAACCCTATAGGAGCATGTATACTGCTAGGCAAGTGCCACGTACTTATTCCACCTCCTTTGTAACCTATGATCTGCGCGCTTAAAGGTCCTTTATCTCGTGCTTGGTCATCTACTCGGCTAAAGAAATAGAAAGGAAGCCAATAGACGAAACCAAACTTTGGTCCTCACTCACAACGAAATCACCTGTGAGCGTGCAAGGATCTACTCAGACGCAATCCAAAGAGGCAGACACACATGTGAGGTCATGGTCTAAGCTCAGTACTTCAGACCAAGTCAGATGCTCCACACAAGGCAGGAACACCGTGCCCAACTAGGCACAACCCGATCACGTACGATAGAAGTGCCAATACTTCTCCAACCCAGGTGATAACCAAGGTAACACAAATCGGGATTTTGGGTTCTTATCCTTAGAGGGTCACCCCTCACTCAGTCTGGAGTGTACCTGAAAATAATGTGGGCTTTATGAACCCCAAACAATGAATGGTTCATTACGAATTTTAATTAAGGTCAAGTTTATTTAACAATCCCTTTTTAAATTTTTGGGTTTTCAATTTTTTGAGTATTTTTCAGAGAAGGCCGTCTAACAATTTTTTTTTAATTTTCCTTTATGTCCTAAGTGATATAAACACAGGGGAGAGAGGGCAAAAAAGCCGTGCAAGTTGTCACTAAGATGGAAATCTCACCTTAGTGAGTAATGATGCAAGCCAAGATAGAGTTAATTACAATGCTTCCCATCTCTCTCCATGCGAGATGTAAGGAAGAATTGAAATATTTACACTATAGGTGATATGAAAAAGGAAGAATTGAAACAATAGTTGTTATTATAGAGAAAAACCAAATGTCAATTACTCAGAAATGAGATCCAAAAGTCCGGTCTCTGAAGTGCATCGGTGTCTACCACAACGGATCCTGCAAGCGTTGTATAGCACTTCTCTCAGCACTCGATCTCAAATCCAATCAATCGACAATTAATTTTTGACTAAGTCCAAGTGTATATCACTATAGGTGCATGCAATGTTATTAGGGCTTTGGGCCTAGCTACTGAGTCAAGCAACCTACCATCTAAGGGCTCATTCACATAAAACAAATGAAAACAAAGGTAGAAAGCTCAAATCATGGGAAATAAAATAAACTAAGGTGATAAAACACGAAAAATCCAATACGAGGCCCTCAGGTGAACAGACATCCGAGCACTGGACCTCATGTAGTGTAGAGAGTAATGTCCAAATTAATTACAAATTATTTGCAAAATAAATCTCTCTCTCACAAAAAAAATGGAAAATGCTAAAACATACTCTTCTCCTCTTTCCATGTTCTTCTCTCATGCTCTCTCCTGGTCAGCTAAAAAGAAGAAAGGCGACCTCCACTCACTTTGGGTGCACCCACCTCCTAAGAGGTAGTCCTCGTCAAGCGGTCCCTTGCAAGAAAGATTAATGATAAAATATGGGTCAGAACAGTTAAATAATCATCAATGAACAATTAGAAGAAAAATGTAAGTAAATATAGACAATTATATATGCAAAAATGTGTTACAATCCATTGCTCCCTAGCAACAGCACCATTTGAAAAGGAAGGTTTCCTGCGAGGGTCTAGAGATCTCATAATGCGAGATCTCCAATCGGTGCGGTGACTTCTCACGTAAATCTGATCCAATTCAACAATCAACCCACAATTGAATATTAAGCTATAAAGGCGGTGTGGATTAAAAATTATGATAAACCCTCTTATAAAATGAGTATAGTGACAAGTGGAGTAGGATGTCCAACACAGGGAACACATGATGTAGCATTATATTTTATTTATAAATAAATAATATAGTATAACTATGCATAATATTTATCAAATAATGTGGGTTTTTAATAATAGAACTTTTTTATTTTATTTTTCTTTTACATTTTTATATTTTTTATTTTAAATTTTCTTATTTTATATTTTCTTTTAAAATTTTAAAATTGTATATTTTCTTTTTTAAAAAATATATAATAGAGCTATATATAAAGTATATATACAATATAGACTAAGACTGAAATAAATAATAGTAGTAGTAGTGAAAATAAAGAAAATAATTTTTTTTGGATTTTCAATAATTTTTTACTATATTTGTGAATTTTTAGGTAATTTTGCTAGTTTTATATATTTTCAAAGTCAAAAATACCCTAAATCAAGGTTTAATTAAATACCTGAAATTGAAATGGAAATCAAAAGTATCAAATGATGTCCAAAATTTTCCAAATCAATTCTACTATGAGTATAATAGTATTAATAAAATTATAGAATAAAAATCACTTTTTTTAAAATTTTTATGCACTATTTTTGGGAGTTTTGGGATTTTACTAATTTTTATAAAGGTTTTAGGTGTTGGACATGCGATCCCACTAACGAGTCGCTAAATACGTGTAGTAATTCGTGTTCGTTGTGGTACGTGTAATTAGCGAATCAGTCAGAACCGAGAGAAGATCTTCGTGAAGAGTGTCTCGGCTTTAATTTATATACCGGGCAAGTCCGTGGTCGAACATAGGGAGGCAAAGGAACAACTTTGGGTTTAATTCGAAAATCAAGATCTAGATTTCAAATGGGATTTTTTGTATTTTTTTAATGCAAAAACAAAGGTGAAAGGCAAATGTGGATAAATTAAAACACTAAGAAATCACACAACTTAGACAAATTAAATTTAATGTTAAATCATTCTAATTTAGCAAAGTTACATTTTTCCTAGAGTCCTAATACAATGATGAATGCAAGACACTTTTTTTAGAATTTTAGGGGTTAAGATGCAACAATTAAAAATGCATACTTTTTATGGGTTTTTTCACAATTTCTCAAAAAAACAGTAAGAAACAATCATGAAAAATTATTGGAATTACAACATGATGAAATGAGACTATAGTATTTTTTTGGAATTATTTTACAATATATGAATTTTTTATGTATTTTTTAGTGAAAACAGAGCCACAGTGAGTAAATAATTCTTAATAAATCCACAATGTCAAATTTGCTAGAGAGCAAATTATTCCAAATAGTCATTTTCATATGGCATCCAGGAGACTTGAAATTTCGTAAAAATGATGTACGTGGATTTAATTAAAAATCAAATACTAAGATCACTCTACAAATTATTTCAGGCACAAGACAACTCCACTTTGGATGAAATTTGGATAGTAATTAAAGCACATTTCGAGGCATCATCTCAAATTTTTTGTAGAATTTTTAAAGCAACCGCGAGTTAGATATTAATTTAATAGCACAGAATGGATAAAATATGCATAATTTCCTTTTAGATAATTTTAATTAATTACCCAATTATCATAAAAATACAAATAAATTTTTAGATGTTAGACAATAAGTTGCTCAACACAATGACATTTTTTTGAATAAAATGATGCGAAAGAGATGTCCAAACTAATAATCAAACACAGGGGTATGCTTGCAAATATAGAAAATAAATAAATCAACACAAATATCTACAAGGACTATATTATAGAAACTTCAAAAATAAATAGTGCAATTTTCATGAAATAAAAAAACACAAAAGACCTTCTTCTTCCTGGAGACGGTGGAGATGAACCCAACAAGGGGGGAGGGCGTCGACGGTGGCGGCGCGGCCGCGCTCGGCCGCAAGGACGATAAGGAGGAAAAGGCACCGCAGGATCGTCAGCGGAGGCCAGAGAGGTGCGCGGAGGTGTCTTGGATGGCAAAGGGCTCTGTTGGGCAGAGATGGGCTGCCGCGGTCACTACGGCTGGAGAGATGAATGCATAGGGCCACGTGGAGGCGGTTGGCTGGCGGGCGCGCGCGGCCACGCGCGGAGATGGGGGGTCGTGGAGCGGTGGTGGAGAAAGGGGGGTGGGGCGGTGATGAATCTCGGATTCACCATTCTAAGTCTCATTAATTAAAGCTCAAGTCCCTCAAAATCAACTGCATTTCTGCATTTATTCTGCATAATTAGCATTCATGCATGATTACATAAGAATTGCATTTTAGCATTAATTTCTGCATAAAATAAGAAGCCAAAAATCCAAGCCAGAATTGACCTGTAAATAGCCTAACCTCCCCTATTTTTAACTCCTTCATGCTGACACCGCATACCACAAAACCACATCCACTGTGTACACATCACTAACAAAAAATAAATGAAAAATACAAAAAATTCACTAACCCTGTTAAGTGGACCAAAAACCCAAACCCTAGTTTCAGGATTTTCGGATTAAAAGCCCCATATCTTCTTCATCCAGTGTCCGATTTGATCCTACTCCCTTTTGAACTAATACACATTCAATTACCTTCAAAACAAGACCAAGTTCAAGTGAATCGGAGCTCGTATGTGAAAGTTGGGTTTTTGGGCCTCTTTTGTACTTTGTGTATTTTCGCGGCTTTTTGACCTGTATTTTATGCATTTATTTTCTTTATTAATAAAAATCCAAAAAAATTAGATTAGGGTCTCTTTTATTTATCTTTGAGTTTTCCCTATTTTTCCGGTTTTTTATCGTGTTTAAAAATGACAAAAAAATTAGAAAACCAAAAATCAAGGTATTCTATGTACATGGGATACCCCAAAAATTGATTTTTTACATTTGACCGAATTTGGCTTTGATGTCTTCATGAAAGTTGTTGATCTCGTCGAGACGAGCATTTTTCGTGAAGGAACTTTTTCGATCCGAGGTCATTTGCTATTTCTTTTTGATTTTACAAATGATTTATTTTTCGATTTATCTGGAGCTGACACGTGCCAGCCCCAGAGGCCGCCACGTGTCAGTGGTTTTTGGCCTTATCTTTCCTTCGTTTTTATTAAAATAATAATAATAATAATAATAATAATAATAATAATTCGCCCGCACGTGCAGCGCACGTGCCTCCCCCGCACGCGCACTGCACGTGCGCCCGCGCCTCCTCTTGCCCCGCCACGTGGCCAACTCGCGGCCGTTCGATCGGCCGCTGATCGAACGGCCCGCGTGCATCTCCCTCCTCCCAACGTCCCGAAACCGCCGCACCGCTCCCCCCCGTTATCTCCGCCCACCGCCGTTGACCCTCCCCTCCGCACCGGTCCTCCGCAACCCCCGCAACCAACCCAATCGCCTTCCTCGCCTATTAAAACCCTCGCCGACCCCCAGAAACCCCATCGGCCGAGTGCACCTCAAATCCCTCTTTGGGCGGTGACAGCGCCTCAAAGCCCTTCTTCTCCGGCGAGATCCGGCCACGCTCCCGTGGCCGTTGCAGCAGCGACTACCGGTGCCTTTGCTGCCCCAGCTCCGAGCTTCGTCGAGCCACCATCAGCGTCACCTTCTCCGACTCCACCTTCGATACAGCATCTTCATCAACTCCGACAACCATCATCGACAGCCACCCACGACACCACCGCCGACTCCGCCGATGCTTCACTAGCCTCCATCGTATTTCGCCGAGCATCCTCGCCGCCGGCCCCCCCGCGCCTTCGACGCCCCACGACCGTGTGTCGGCCCCGGGGGTCCTTCTTCTCCAGCCAACACCTCCGCTTCGACGTCTTCTCCGACTTCACGCCGAAGCTCGGAGCGCCACCACGCTCTCGCCTCCACCGGAGCACCTCCACACCACCCTCAACCACCGCCGTCTGGAGCCCCGTCCACCTCGCTCCGCCACGCCGCCGGGGGCAGACCCGAGGCTCCCCACGCACGTGCGGGGCACGTGCGACGGGGGAGAGCAGCAGCCACCTACGGGTCACGTGCACAGCACGTGACTCAGTGGGTAATTTACAGTAACACCCCCGGAGCCCCTTCAATTTACGCGCCAGTCCACCTTCTAGAGGGCACGTGCTGCGCACGTGCCCCACTGGAAGAATTGCAGATTCACCCCCTTACTCCTGGTAATTAATTTTAGGTCCCTCTTACATGTTTTATTTATTTATTTATTGCATCGGTACCCCTGTGTTTGTCATCCATTATAGACCTTACATTGCATCATTTTATTTATTTAAAAATAGCATTTTGTTCATCTTTTAATTCTCTACATTTTGACATGTTGTGGATATTTTTGTGATTTACGATTGATTAATAAATAATTATTTTGTGGAAATTGAGATATTTTACCCAATCTGTGCTCGGAAATTCATAGTTAATTAACCGTTGCTTTAAAAATTCCCCAAAAATCACATATTGTAGAGATTAAGTTGCTTGACATTGTGCCCAAAAATCATTGCATTTGCATGCACACTTTGCTCTATAAAAATCATTTTGCATATTTCACTATTTAATTTTTAATAGGTATTAGACCCTACATTTTTGTGATCTAGGATTCTTCTAAGATCCATTACCTTGTGATAGATCTTAGATAATTTTAGTTCTCGAAAATAAGTAGGTTTAATATTTATTAAAATTAAATATTGAAAATTAATTTGTTTGCATTTAAAAATTCATAAAAAAATTTACATTGCATCCAAAAATTCCAAAAAAATTACAGTTCACTCATTTCATCATTTTTTACATCTCGGCCAAGTTTCGTAATTTTCGGACACCGTTTGAACGTATTTTACATTTTAGTCCCTAAAATAGGACGACTTTGCATTTTGCATCTCATATTGCATTGAAAAATTCCAAAAAAAAAGACCGCCTTGAAAACCGAACTCAAAATTAGATAGACACAACTCTAGGTTATTCCTTTGCCTCCTTGTGATCGACCTTGGGACTTGCCCAAGTAAAATAAACATAAAAACCACTTGATTAAATTTGATTAAAAATTGTGGTTATTTCTTGACTGTTCCGATCGCCGCCTACAACGAACGATTCATTAATTTCACGCACGAACGATAAAAACGATTTCTTAACGTGGCTTTTGCAGACCCGTCAGATGGCGCCGTTGCCGGGGAGGCAAACGGCTTAGTTTTTGTTTTGAAAATTTTTGTTCGGTTTTCCGAATTCTGGTAGTCTGATTCCCGAATTTTTCATTGTAAATTCCATTTTATTTCTTGTATTTATTTTTCAGCATTTCTTTCATTTATTTTATTTTTGATTATTTTCTGAGTCACTCTCTTACAATCTCTCTCTTATTTTTCTTGCGAGGTACCCGGCGCACGTGGAGCGGTTTTTCAAGGAACCGACGCATCTTCACCGACACCCGAAGAAACCGCAATTAAATTAAGATCGAGTCGAGTCGTGAGAGAGAGTAGAGTCTAGGTTTTTAATTTCTGCATTTTTATTTTCTGCTCATTTATAGCGGTGTCCGTTTGACTCTCGCGTGTGTACAAGGACATTGAACTTTATTTGTGGTGTGTCGTGGCATGTTTCACTCTCCGGAGAGGGTGGGGCCCGACTTAGGTGGCGATTAGGATAGACCTGCACATACGGCTCTTAGAGCATTTTTTATTTCTGATTGTGCTCGTAGGATCTTAAGCCACACTGCACTTTAACGGAGACGCACATTAGATCGTTCAACTTAGCCAAATTCAACTCAATTCTTCCCGCTAATAGAACTTTCTGCTTAGGTGCGGTTTTCATCGGCTTGCACGCATTTAGTATAAATTCTCAATTCTGTATTGCATCCCACATGGAGATTGCGAGGAGGCACTGTAAGTCTTCTAACTGAGCATTCATCATAAGTTTTCCGCGTGCATCGGCTTTTCCCGAATTCCTCTCTCTTGTTTTATCACATAAGTCTAAAGGAAATTGGGACTGGACGGTAGACGTGTATTTGTGTTCATCTAAATTCTACAGTGATCGCCTTAATAAAACTGGGACTGCTAAATATAGCCGATCTAAAAAAATCCATAAAATCAAGAATTTCTGCGGGAGAGCAACCCCGACATTGTTTGATTTATCTTGCAGCGAGGAGAGAGACGCACATTAGGATAGAGCCCAGCTCCAAACCTAACATCTCGTTTAAACGGCTTGCAAGATTGATTTTATCACCAACTAAAATTGAAAAGATAATAGCCGAACTCTTACGGCTTCATTGTGTGAGTTGGTGAACCCGGGGTTTGAATTGTGTTTGCATTGGTGTGCGTGAACCGATTTCAAGATCAATAGCCGCACATTCGATAAAAATTCTCTTGACTATCCCGTGCATTCATCTCTTCCCTCTCTTGATTTAAACCTCACAATGGAACTCTTGTCTAAAAACTCTCACAGATCCGACTCCCCATTCCTCTCAAAAATGACCGAACACCCATCAGAGCTATATTATGAAAATGAATTTGTTTCGGTTAGGCCCAAATCAACTCAATCCCCTTATTACAATAATCCTCCAACATTTGCGGGAGGCTTTCACCCGCAGATAAATTCGGCCTCCTCATTAAATTTCTATTCGAACAATCCAACCGTAAATGACCACCTACCATCTTGGACCGAATCGTCTTATTCTCAGTTTCTCGCCAATGAAACTTTTCAAGATCAAAATCCCTTCAAATCTCATGACTGGCAGAGAAATCAAACTCAGATGGAAAGACATGCACTGAATAATCATCGACATTGGATTGACCATGATAGACCCCTCGTCAGACATGATGCTCATACAGAGGACTGGACTGACCACTTAGAAACACATAAACCCTGTATGTTGACTCCACAATATCAAGGTCTGACCAATCAACGACACATGTCTGAACCTTATGAGCAGACTCCTTCCATTATTTTTGAGGAGAAATTTTCAGAAAATAATGACCATATTTCGGATATTTCAAGAAGCTCTCCTCTCAGCACAAAGAGAAAAATGGAAGATGAAATTATCGAACATACACCTACTGCTCCCATAATTAATCATGAACCAAATCTTGAGGAGGATATTTCGAGGATGAATAAGAAATTCAATTCAATAGAGGAGAGATTTCAAAAATTTACCGATCGATTCATCGCATTCTATGGTGGCTCGGACAGTAAAATGAATGAGGAAATAACTGGATCTGAGATTGAAAATTCTGAGGATATTCAGGGACCTATGGACAGTTCTGAAAATGGTTATGCTGCTGACCACCACCCTGAACACCAGAGCCCCTCTTCGTCTGAAGAACACCCCACACCCCCACACCACCTAGAAAATACCAAAAAATAGAAATATTTGAAAATCACAAAAAATTGAAAATTCAGAAAATTTCATTAAAATTGAAACTGAAGATGATCTGCGAAATTTGGATCCGACTATACGGGAAGCACTGGAAAAACGCTTGATATTTGAACTTCCCTTTATACAGGCCATTGAACACTTCCCCGACCTTAAAAGATTTATAACAGATAAATTAATGAACAAAAAGTCGGGCAGAATACGAACAAAGACTGAAAGACATATCTTGTCAATGGCCTCCTCCTTGGTGTTGAGGAGAAAAACCAAGAGCCGCATAGTAAAGCGGTTGCCCAGATTTGACTGCAAAATCAAAGACACAATTTTCACCCATGCTCGGATTGATGATGATTCACCAATTAATATCCTCCCGACCTCTGTATTCCATGAACTCCAACTCGGACCGATTCGGAAGATACGAGAGATCATTCAATTGGCGGACCGATCAATAAAGCGGCCGAGAGGAATTATTTCTGTCATCATGAAATTCCAAGGTGCTCCGCTTAAGGTAGAATTCACGATCGTTGATATTGAGCATCAAGGAGAATTCACCCAGTCTCCAATCATTCTCGGAAAGCCATTCTTGGCATTGGCCAAGGCGAGTATCGATTGTGAGACCCGGGAAATCAATTTCACAGCATTGGAAGCACTTAAAACCGACCCTATCTTTGAGGAACCACGATCTTCTGGGACAACCCACGTAGTCCCCAACAACCGTAACCATAAAGCGGTAGAAGAGCCCTACCCCGCGACCACACCTGAGATAGCAGTTGTTGATGAGACTATTGGTTTAGAAAATCTCCCCAATATTCAAATCCCCGAGGATCTCAAAATAGACAAATCTTTCTACTACGATCCAGAGACATATGCATGGTCACACCCTGGAGCAACATTCTCTGAATATCTTGAACAAATCATCCCAAATTGAGAGTGCTCAAACATTCGAGAGACTAAGAACGAGCACGCAGACCAAGCACCAACCAAGGAGAATTTCAATGGCTATTCATCTGGATACTCAAGTGAACCGACACCTTCACGACGAAATAAAAAGAGAGTCACCTTTGACCTTTCGGAAGAGGAATCAGATGATGATCCCTCATCAGGTCCGGAAAAGATGGTTTACATGAGTGAAGTCTGTTCGGCAGCCCTAAAGCCATATCTTCGTAAGGATCCAAAATTCAATCCTCGTTGGACAACGCCCGTTCCTAACTACTACTCATCCAAAGCTGATGCTCCTGCATTCTTCAAGTACACTGGAATTCTTTCGTATGAGCTGACTGAGACCGGTGCTTCTGAGCATTCATCCGAGGACAAACTGATTGACCCCAAGAAGGAACGAATTCTGAGAAAACAATTGAAAAAACAAAAAGACCAGAATACTTGGAGTATGCCCACTTTCAATTACTACTCCTCTGAGGATAATTCCGATGATGGATATCTTTCATCTGACTCAAACAATTCATCCACTATCCATCATAATTTGTCTGAGGATGACACTGACAATAGTTGGGAATCATATGCCTCATCTCCGACTCATCACTACGATCTTCCACCACAGGCTCATAAAAAGATCAGCCGAAAACCGCCTTAATCATCGGCTACCCACCCTCCCTCCCGACCACATCGGTTCCCTTGTACAGCTTCTTCCTCTACTTAGGTCAAGGCCTAAGCATAGGGGGGACCGATGCCATCTGTATATACCATTCTTCTCCTAATTCCTGATCGCGTCATTTCCACCCTTCTTCCATACTTAGGCTGTCCAAAGCCTAAGTATAGGGGGAACCGACATCCACCCGTATATACTCTCCTCATTTCCTGACCGCTTTTCTTTTCATTCTTTTTCTTCTTTTCTTTTTTTTTTCTTTTTTCTCACTCTCTTACGCTTAGCCCGAGCTATGTCTTCTTTACGCTTCTTGTGCTCTGAGGACACAGCACTCGCTAAGTATAGGGGGGTCTGTATATATACTTTGTATATATTTTACCCATATCTCGTACTTGCGCGTAAGTCTATATGTATTTACGGGGTGGGTACTAACTTGAAGAAAAAAAAGAGTTTTGCTACTAACACTGACTTGCCCAAAATTTTTGAAAAAAAAACAAAAAAAAGAAGGCTTCTGATTCCATTTTCTGCATAAAAAAAATTTCCCTTGCATAAAATGTCAAAAAAAAAAGTGTCTGCGTTTCACGCACCTGCACTTCATCCATCACCGCATGCATTTGCATCTGTGAAAAGTCATTGGGTTCTGAACCGAGTTATGAGCCGAAACCGAGAGTGGTCTGGGCTTGACCTTAATCCACCTAATTTTCATAGGAACTTCACCGAGAAATAGAATTTTAAGAGCTTTAGATCTTTTTGACTTCATTCCTTAAGTTCCACATGACAATGTGCAGCATTTGACTCTTAGTGTCTAACCTGCTCTCTTCATTCTGGGTACCACTCTGGAATAGGGAATTAATTCGCACTCTCGCACTATGCACTTAGCTCAACCCAAATGGGATGTTGGAAGACTGTGTGAGTCTCTTTTCTGGTAGCGTGGAAATCTAAAGACCGGAGTACGGGTTGAAATAAAGCTTCGGAAAAGGGATGGACGGCTGGGCACAATTTTTCTAAGACCCCAAAAAATGTACGGAACAAAAGATTCTATATCCGTAGGGGCACAACAAGATCCAAGCAGAACCACCAAAAAATCCAAATACATAGAAGCATTCTACCAAATAAAAATCCGACCAAAAAGGTCCAAGCTTCAGAAACCTGCAGATCTTGGTGGAGACTCGGCTACACTGGCTATCTCCACAAGGAGAGGTGACTACACTGGCCACCCTCCAGTTCTTTTCTCTTTCTTCTATCTTCTCCCTCATTCGATTGTGAACACAGCGCGACAGACCTTAGAAGGAAATACCTGACTCCCCGAGGACGAGTTACTGGAGAGGAGAGGAGCATGGTAGTCCGGCATTCTGAATGGGAAGAGCTAAAACCCTTCACACACATGAGTCGGTTATTCAATGTTCATAGGGTATACTTTGGGAAGAGGATTGATCTAAGATGACTTCTGAGCCGAAACTGTGTCAATGATGTGTAGAACTTGAGGGCTGTTGATTTTGAAATTCTAAGTCTCACAGAAGTTCCGCCACATTATTAATCCAAAGGTCGAGTTTAGCTTCGCTTTCACCTTCAGTTCATGGTCTTGGTATGGAACCCAGTCTCATTTCACTTCATGGCATTTCTTTTTGATGCTCAGGGACGAGCAAGGTTTAAGTATAGGGGGATGATGAATCTCGGATTCACCATTCTAAGTCTCATTAATTAAAGCTCAAGTCCCTCAAAATCAACTGCATTTCTGCATTTATTCTGCATAATTAGCATTCATGCATGATTACATAAGAATTGCATTTTAGCATTAATTTCTGCATAAAATAAGAAGCCAAAAATCCAAGCCAGAATTGACCTGTAAATAGCCTAACCTCCCCTATTTTTAACTCCTTCATGCTGACACCGCATACCACAAAACCACATCCACTGTGTACACATCACTAACAAAAAATAAATGAAAAATACAAAAAATTCACTAACCATGTTAAGTGGACCAAAAACCCAAACCCTAGTTTCAGGATTTTCGGACTAAAAGCCCCATATCTTCTTCATCCAGTGTCCGATTTGATCCTACTCACTTTTGAACTAATACACATTCAATTACCTTCAAAACAAGACCAAGTTCAAGTGAATCGGAGCTCGTATGTGAAAGTTGGGTTTTTGGGCCTCTTTTGTACTTTGTGTATTTTCGCGGCTTTTTGACCTGTATTTTATGCATTTATTTTCTTTATTAATAAAAATCCAAAAAAATTAGATTAGGGTCTCTTTTATTTATCTTTGAGTTTTCCCTATTTTTCCGGTTTTTTATCGTGTTTAAAAATGACAAAAAAATTAGAAACCCAAAAATCAAGGTATTCTATGTACATGGGATACCCCAAAAATTCATTTTTTACATTTGACCAAATTTGGCTTTGATGTCGTCATGAAAGTTGTAGATCTCGTCGAGACGAGCATTTTTCGTGAAGGAACTTTTTCGATCCGAGGTCATTTGCTATTTCTTTTTGATTTTACAAATGATTTATTTTTCGATTTATCTAGAGCTGACACGTGGCAGCCCCAGAGGCCGCCACGTGTCAGTGGTTTTTGGCCTTATCTTTCCTTCGTTTTTATAAAAAAAATAATAATAATAATTCGCCCGCACGTGCAGCGCACGTGCCTCCCCCGCACGCGCACTGCACGTGCGCCCGCGCCTCCTCTTGCCCCGCCACGTGGCCAACTCGCGGCCGTTCGATCGGCCGCTGATCGAACGGCCCGCGCGCATCTCCCTCCTCCCAACGTCCCGAAACCGCCGCGCCGCTCCCCCCCGTTATCTCCGCCCACCGCCGTTGACCCTCCCCTCCGCACCGGTCCTCCGCAACCCCCGCAACCAACCCAATCGCCTTCCTCGCCTATTAAAACCCTCGTCGACCCCCAGAAACCCCATCGGCCGAGTGCACCTCAAATCCCTCTTTGGGCGGTGACAGCGCCTCAAAGCCCTTCTTCTCCGGCGAGATCCGGCCACGCTCCCGTGGCCGTTGCAGCAGCGACTACCGGTGCCTTTGCTGCCCCAGCTCCAAGCTTCGTCGAGCCACCGTCAGCGTCACCTTCTCCGACTCCACCTTCGATACAGCATCTTCATCAACTCCGACAACCATCATCGACAGCCACCCACGACACCACCGCCGACTCCGCCGACGCTTCACTAGCCTCCATCGTATTTCGCCGAGCATCCTCGCCGCCGGCCCCCCCGCGCCTTCGACGCCCCACGGTCGTGTGTCGGCCCCGGGGGTCCTTCTTCTCCAGCCAACACCTCCGCTTCGACGTCTTCTCCGACTTCACGCCGAAGCTCGGAGCACCACCACGCTCTCGCCTCCACCGGAGCACCTCCACAGCACCCTCAACCACCGCCGTCTGGAGCCCCGTCCACCTCGCTCCGCCACGCCGCCGGGGGCAGACCCGAGGCTCCCCACGCACGTGCGGGGCACGTGCGACGGGGGAGAGCAGCAGCCACCTACGGGTCCACGTGCACAGCACGTGACTCAGTGGGTAATTTACAGTAACACCCCCGGAGCCCCTTCAATTTACACGCCAGTCCACCTTCTAGAGGGCACGTGCTGCGCACGTGCCCCACTGGAAGAATTGCAGATTCACCCCCTTACTCCTGGTAATTAATTTTAGGTCCCTCTTGCATGTTTTATTTATTTATTTATTGCATCGGTACCCCTGTGTTTGTCATCCATTATAGACCTTACATTGCATCATTTTATTTATTTAAAAATAACATTTTGTTCATCTTTTAATTCTCTACATTTTGATATGTTGTGGATATTTTTGTGATTTACGGTTGATTAATAAATAATTATTTTGTGGAAATTGAGATATTTTACCCAATCTGTGCTCGGAAATTCATAGTTAATTAACCGTTGCTTTAAAAATTCCCCAAAAATCACATATTGTAGAGATTAAGTTGCTTGACATTGTGCCCAAAAATCATTGTATTTGCATGCACACTTTGCTCTATAAAAATCATTTTGCATATTTCACTGTTTAATTTTTAATAGGTATTAGACCCTACATTTTTGTGATCTAGGATTCTTCTAAGATCCATTACCTTGTGATAGATCTTAGATAATTTTAGTTCTCGAAAATAAGTAGGTTTAATATTTATTAAAATTAAATATTGAAAATTAATTTGTTTGCATTTAAAAATTCATAAAAAAAATTTATATTGCATCCAAAAATTCCAATAAAATTACAGTTCACTCATTTCATCATTTTTTACATCTCGACCAAGTTTCGTAATTTTCGGACACCGTTTGAACGTATTTTACATTTTAGTCCCTAAAATAGGCCGACATTGCATTTTGCATCTCATATTGCATTGAAAAATTCCAAAAAAAAAGACCGCCTTGAAAACCGAACTCAAAATTGGATAGACACAACTCTAGGTTGTTCCTTTGCCTCCTTGTGATCGACCTTGGGACTTGCCCAAGTAAAATAAACATAAAAACCACTTGATTAAATTTGATTAAAAATTGTGGTTATTTCTTGACTGTTCCGATCGCCGCCTACAACGAACGATTCATTAATTTCACGCACGAACGATAAAAACGATTTCTTAACGCGGATTTTGCGGACCCGTCAGGCGGCGACGCGCAGGCTACTGCTCCACTGTTGTTTCTTTTTTTATTTTTTTTATTTTTTACTATTTTTTTCTTTAGTTTTAGTTTTTAATTTTTTTATTTTTTTTAAAACAGGATAATAATATATACACATAAAAGGAAAAAAATGGTTGATGATGATGTGAAGTTGATATGAACTAAACAAATGGAGGCATGTGGTTGATCATGTGATGTGATGCAAAAATAACAACAATGCCAAATGATAAAAAGAAAAATTACCTACGATGAACGCGGATGCCTACGAAGTGCTCACGAGAGCACGGTCTTCGCTCGAATCGCCGGCGAGCGATGAGCTCGAGCAGCGCACGGGTGCGGCTACGATGTTGGCCAAAAAACCAATGAATCTCATCGAAGAGAGGGTTGTCGTCGCTCGACCGCGGTTGCATCGCTGTCACCGATTCAACTCTGGGAACTAGGCTCTCCTCACATAAAGATGGATCAAAGGCAAAAATGAGGAGAATGAGATGTATATAAAGAGAAAAGAATGAGAAGTTATTAAGTTGGTGGAGTTGAATGGGAGGTTGTATTATTAATGGAGTTGAATGGGAAGTTGGAAAAAATGGTGGAATAATGGAGTTGAATTGGTGGTTATTATTGAGAATGTAAAATAAATAATAAAAGAAATAATGGTATAAAGTAGGCTACTTTAAATACAACCAAAAAATAAAGAAAGAAAAAAATAGTGGTGAATTTACAAAGGAATACATACAACATGTACATATATTATTTTGTTTGCTTTTCTAATATGTATTTTTTGTCTTTTTAATAAGAGTTATTTACAACATAAAAATACAATAAAATACTATAATCAACATACAACACAACAATAGTTTTTTTGGGTATTTGTAGTAATTAGGAAAGATAAAATAAAAAATAAATAAAGAATGAATATATACATAATATACAATGTATATCTAGGTCCCAAAATCAAACTTTTGTAAATGAGCTTCGATTTTAATGAAACCACTTCCGTTGGATAGATATTTTTTTAACTTGAACTTTAAAAGTGTTTGGTGAATTTGGAGTTCATATGAAGCGGGATAGTGGCTTGAAAGTTGGTCTTTACGGCTTTTTCTCTTTGGGATCTAGGAGCATTTATTTGAGATGAATATTATTTTGTATTTTTGTATTTTTATATACATTTTTTTAAACAAGTAAGAGAAAGAATTAGCCAAAAAGGAGTTTAAATGAAATTAATTAAAAATATATGAAGTTTTGATCTATTTACAGGTGGAAAACTCCTTTAATTTTACGGCTTTTTATTGCTAATTTATTTTGTACAATATACAATAATTAATGTATTGTATTTACAAGAGTCATTTTGTTAATTTATGGATTTTATAAATATTTATTAGGGAATTTACTCGTGCATTTTGCTAAGATCAATATATTGAGATGATGAATCATGGATTCATCACCCCCCTATACTTAAACTTTGCTAGTCCTTGAGCAAATAAAGAATGAATAAGTTAGAATAACCGCTGACTGTGCATGTGAATACAAGACTTGATCTGTTCAAGAACTCTCGACTTTAGAGATCCTAAAATTCTAAGATGAACCAAGCTCTCGTCAAAAGGTATCCAATTTCCCTAATCATCATACTCTCTTTGTATACATATATAATAGGGATATGACTTTAAGTGTGGACTGTAGTTACAAGAGTAGAGTCGCAACGTCACCCAAGGTTCCAGTTCAAGAGACACTCCTAAGAACCCAATCCTCAACACTAAGGAATAAACCATTTCTTGCATCCAATCCACCGTCTCTTTAGTTGTCAGACTTGAAAGTGTAGATGGAGGGCCAGTTGATGGAGGGCATAGGATTGTGTCATTTCTTCTCTCCCTCTCATTGGAACAAGGATTCTCTCTAGTGCCTTATTACTCAACGCATTTTTTTTGTTGTTGATCAGCGTGTCCGTCAAGAGAAGTTGGAGCCGCCTAGACTTATTTTCCTGGGAGTACACCGGGGTGTGCCTTTTTTGAGTACCTATCATACCTTCTACACCCAGACTTGTAGCATTTACGATGCAGAGCCCTTTTTTGGTGTAAACCAGATTCCTGGTCCTAATAGCGGTGGTCCAAGTGGACACTTTGAAATAGTTGGAAGCGTTCGCCTTTGGTGGAAGCTCTTTTGATAATTGACTTTGTGGGATGAGAGATTTTCTTTAACATTTCATTGCTTTTTAGTATTTTGGCTAGCTCCACTGCTTTTACCAAGAGTTGGCGCACACTGATCAATTATTTTTTTATTTTTTTCACACCCTGGCACATAGGTAAATGTCAAGAGATAATACAAGAACCATGTTCTCATACTGGCTAAAGATGCTGACACTCAGGTTTCATGAAGCCTTCATTGATTTTATCCCATACTCGAGCATCATCAAATCAAGTCCAAACTCAAATCCCTCATCCCAGTTCCTCAAGTGAAATTTTAACTCATCTCATCATAACTGCAATCGTGTACGTGAGGTGGTGATCATATTCTTAAGGTAGAGACTAAGCATGCAATATAGCACACAAATCTTTCAAATTAGGGAAATGCGAATAATTAAGTCAAAGACCCTAATGACTAAGGTTGATTAACTCAAAATCTCAAGAGCTCATAAACCAAGTGTTCTTGAACATCACTAGTCTTGTGTGAATGTGAAAGTGTCAGGAATCAAACCAACCTATTATTTAGTTTTTTTGTGATTTTTTTATTTATTTATTTATTTATTTATTTTGTTGTTTTTTTTAAACAAAGGAAAAGAAGAAAGTTTTTTTGTTATAAAAGTTTTGCTTTTTTTCAAGAAATCTATTTTTCTGAAAAGTTTTTTTGGAAAAGATTAGTAAATAAGAAAGGACAAGCACTTTTTTTAAAAGGGTTTTTTTAAGTCAAATAAGGGAGAAATTTTCAAAATAAGGAAAAAATTTTAGAAAAAGGTTCTTTTTCAAGAGTTTTTTTTATTTTTTTTTTGGAAAGTTTTTTTTTCAATTGTTACCCACCCCATAATTATTGTATAATATATACAAAAATACGTGAAAGTACGAGGTATGGGTAAAGTATACGTGTAATATATACACGCCCCCCTAAGCTTGTGATATGTCCTCATGGCACTAGGTGACAAAAAGACATAGCTTGTACTAAGCATAGGAAAGCTAAAATAATAAAAAGTATAGAAGTCGATCCGCCCCACTATACTTAGGCTCTGGTCAGCCTAAGTGTAGAAGAAGAGCAAAAATGGGGCGGACGAGGTTAAGAGGAGAAATGATGAGTATATACACATGAAGGGCATCGGTTCCCCCTATACTTAGGCTCTGGTCAGCCTAAGTATAGGACAAGAGTAAGAGTGAGAACCGATGTGATCTGGAGAATATACAAAGAAGGAAGAATGTACAAGTGAAATGAATCTTCTAAGATGTCGAATCTTGATGCTGCATCTTCATGAAGAGTAATATGATGTATATGCTCTGTGCTCACTCTGCATGAAGTTGATGACCTCGACTTGGACTAACTGATATTTCGAATCAACAAAATGCTTCAACAGTTGTCCATTCACCACATGAGATTGTGCACCATCTGTGAGATCAGTTGTCTCTACACTTCCATTCTCGTGCACTTTCTTAACAACAAAGGGACCCGTCCATTTAGATTTGAGCTTCCCATGAAACATCTTCAACCTGGCATTGAATAACCATACCTTTTGTCCAGGGACAAAGTCTTTGTACCTAATGTGCTGATAATGCCATCTCTTTACTTTATCACCCTGTTTTGGATTTCCACAAGCTCGTTCAAATTCAAATCTCGACAAAGCTTCCCTAGGTGACAACTCCAATTAATCTGCTTAATTGCCCATTTTGATTTGTGAATCAGCTCTGTAGGCAAATGGCATGGCTTGCCATAGATCATTCTAAATGGTGAAGTACCCAATGGTGTCTTGTAGGCTGTCCTATAGGCCCACAGAACTTGGTCCAAGAGCTAAGACCAGTACTTCCTATCGGGACGAACCAATTTCTGCAAAATACTCTTCACCTCTCTATTTGAAACCTCAACCATGCCATTGGACTGTGGGTGGTAAGGACTAGTAACTCTATGCTCAAATCCATAGTCCTTAGCTAAAGATCTCATATCTCGATTCACAAAGTGGCTACCCCCATCAGATATCAAAACTTTTGGCACCCCGAACCTAGCAATAATATGGTCTCTCACAAACTTACAGACAGTCTTGCTGTCTGCGGTTCGGGTTGGGATAGCCTCCACCCACCTGGATAAATAATCAACCGCCAAAAATATGTACTCATGTCCTTGGCTGTTGGGAAAGGGACCCATAAAATCTATGCCCCATGCATCAAAAACATCACAAATAATCATCGGTTGCATGGGATCTCATCTCTCTGTCCAACTGTCCCTCCCATCCTTTGACAGATCGGACACGACCATAAAAAATCAATAGCATCTCTAAACAGGGTCGGCCAGTACAATCCACATTGAAGTACCTTGTGAGCGGTTCGCTTTTCCGAATGGTGTCCTTCGGCCTCGAGTGAATGACAATATGTGAGGACACTCCGGTACTCCTCCTGAGGAATACACCTTCCCCAAACACAATCCGGTCCTTCGAAGAAAAGGAAAGGATCGTCCCAGTGGTATCTCCTCGAATCCGACTTCAGTCGGTCAATGTTACTCCTAGTCCAACCATGGGGAACCTGCTGGAAGACAAGATAGTTCACAATGTTGACATACCACGGGAGTGAGTCAATAACACAAATTGACTCGCCTAGGAAGGTCTCTCTAATCCGCTCATGATCAGGAGAATCCTTAAGTTCAATCCCAGAAAGGTGATCAGCCACAACATTCTACACTCCAGGTTTATCTTTCATCTCCAAATCAAATTCCTGGAGGAGTAATCCACCTAAGAAGACGCGCCTTCGCATCCTTCTTTTCCATTAAGTATTGAACGGTTGTATGATCAGTGTAGATTGTCACCTTAGAGCCCAAAATATATGATCTGAACTTCTCAAGGGCCCATACTACAGCGAGCATTTCCTTTTCAGTCACTGTATAATTCTTCTGTGTAGGATCTAATACTTTGCTCGCGTAGTGGATAGCAAACGGGATCCCCTCTCGCCGTTGTGCTAACACAGCTCCTATAGCGAAATCTGAAGCATCAGTCATGATCTCAAAGGGGAGAGACCAGTTAGGAGCTTGTAAGATAGGCGAGGCACAAATCTTCCTCTTCAAGAGCTCAAAGGCCTCCAGACACATGTGATCTACAACGAACTCTGTGTCTTTCCCTAAGAGCTCAGTCAGTGGGCGGGCGATCTTTGAAAAATCCTAAATAAATCTTCTATAGAATCCAACATGCCCTAAAAAAGACCTCACTGACTTCACGTTGGTATGTGGATCGAGTTTCTTGATCACCTCCATCTTGGCAGGGTCAACCTGCATTTCCCTTTTGGAGATGGCATGCCCCAACACGATACACTCTGTCACAATAAAGTGACTCTTCTCCCAGGAGAGTACCAGATTCATCTTTCTACACCTCGTGAGGACTCAGTCCAAGTGCGCTAAACATGTATCAAAAGAATCACCATGGATCGAGAAGTCATCCACGAACACTTCCAGGAAATCTCCCACCATCTCTGCAAATATGACGATCATGCACCGCTGAAATGTGCCCGGGGCATTGCAGAGCCCAAATGGCATGCGCCTGAAAGCATAAGTGTCGAATGGACATATGAATGTGGTCTTTTCCTGGTCCTCAGGGGCTATGGCCACCTGGTTGTAACCTGAGTATCCATCAAGAAAACAGAAGAACTCTTTCCCTGCGAATCTTTCCAAGATCTGATCAATAAAAGGCAAGGGAAAGTGATCTTTCTTGGTCGCATCATTCAGGCGCATGTAGTCAACACAGACACGCCACGATGTGGGTACTCGTTTCGCGATCTCTACCCCCTCCTCGTTGGTGACCATCTGAATTCCCGACTTCTTCGGGACAACAT
Organism: Ottelia alismoides; assembly: GCA_037367405.1. Classification (NCBI taxonomy): domain Eukaryota; kingdom Viridiplantae; phylum Streptophyta; class Magnoliopsida; order Alismatales; family Hydrocharitaceae; genus Ottelia; species Ottelia alismoides. The sequence continues at coordinate 101,006 of JAZKJV010003381.1, read as the reverse complement.
GAAGTGGGGCCACCCAATTGGAGTCAGAAATAGGGTATGTACCATTTCTCAATCTCTTTATTCACTACTTCCTGTAGATTGGGGTTAAGTCTCCTTTGGAACTCACAGGAAGGTCTCACATTATCCTCAATAAAAATGTGGTGCGAGCAGAGAGCGGGGTTGATGCCCACAAGATCCGACACTGTCCAGCCTATTGCTTTGCGGTTCCTCTCTAAGACTTCTAACAACCTAGACTCCTGTTCTAAAGTCAAGTCTGAGCTAATGATGATAGGATATCTCTCTTTGGGTCCTGCAATAAAGGTGTACTTGAGTATAGGAGGTAGTGATTTCAGTTCTGGCAATGTGGTATCATCAATCAAATCTGGTTGAACTGCATCTGAATCTGGTTCCGTGTTGCATGAAGGTGGGCTAAGCTGAGTAGTACTTGCCACCAACTCAGAAGTAAGGGGAGTAGGATTGCCAAAGAAACATGGTAGTTCGGCCAAAGCTGCGTCCGACTCATCATCTATGTCCCATGATCGTTCCGAAGGGGATGGAACTGACAGATCCAGATGGATCTATGTGTCATCATGGGAATAGGTAGATGCATCTCTCACAAGATCAGACAACACCTGGCAAATTGCATCATCCACTATGCCCTTTCCAGATGAAAGGGACTCGCTCTGTCCTGAAGGAATATGTCCCCAAATCCCAACTGTGCTAATCAAACTGCAGCCTGCCTCTAAAGATGAGTACTCTGTGCTACTATCTGAATCGGGTCGCTGAAACTTGGTTTGCTTCATCTCAAGTTTCACTTCTCCGCCTTGAGAACGGAACTTCATCATTCTCATACCATAATCAAAAGTTGTGTTTGTGGTCCTAAGGAAGGGTCGTCCGAGAATGATCTGAGATTCTCTCCAATGATTGGGGGTCTCTATGTCCAAGATTGTGAAGTCAACCTGATATTTCTGCCCCTCAATAGAGATAATGACATTCTTCACTTCTCCCTTAGATCTCTTCACTGAACGATCTGCGAATTGGAGTAAAGCTCTGGATTTGCGAAGTGGTCCCAACTCCAATTTCTGATATAATGGTAAGGGAAGTATGTTGATTGAAGAACCGTTATCTAAGAGTGTGTGTGTGCAAACGCAATGTCGTCAATATGACTCTCCACATAGTGAGCACCCATGTCTCTCTTTTTCCTTGGCAAAGTCTGATTCTTGAGACAATTGGTTGTGGCTACTGATAAGACATGTGTCTTTAAATTTCGGTTATCTTTCTTCCTGCTAACCCTTGTAGGTGTGCATATCACCTTAAGGTATTTTTGGAATGCGGGATGGTTAGCCACATATTCATCGAATGGCACCTATACAGTGATGTTCTCTTTACAAAACCACGCCATATCAGGGTCATCTTTCTGAATCTTTTTGATGTGCTTTCCTGCCGTAAGAGCACGGGGGAAAGGGATTGAAGCTAGAGAAACAGAAGATGAACAGTCTGAATCATGAATTGAAAGATCATTCTTGGCATTAACTGAAACAAAGTTCTTCATACATGAATCTTTATGATGCAACATGGGATCGAAATTGAAACTATCTACTGCAGCTTGTGGAAAAGAAGCTGGAGTGGTATCCGCCACAACCGGAGATGCAAGGTCCTCTGTAGACTCTGAAGAATATCCATGCTACCAATGTTGCATATGTGCTCTCCTTCTCCTCTCAGTTCCCTGAGTAGAAATCCTCGAATGATGCTAATGGGGCTCCGGAATATGTTGCCTCTCCTCCTCGTCCTCTGAAGACTCCTCAGGTAGAGATCCAGAGATGCACCTCCTCGTGTCCTTCGCTCGGTCAGGTACGATCACGGTCCTTCCGCTCCTGAGTGACATGTGGTTAGCCTCGTCACACGAAAGAATCTCATGTTCAGATCTAAGAGATGCTGAATAGTATACCTGACCAAAGTGCTGCTGTGAACTAGATCGGTTCAGGCTATTGGGGTTAGCCTGAACTTGGGCTGGGATAGAGGTAGAGGGTACAGTCTGCTCGTCTCGCCATCTGGATAGACGGTTGACATCCACTCGTAAGTCATGAATCTCGTTCATGTAGGAACGTAGCTCATCGAGTATCTGCTGCTGTATATCCACGGGACTTGACGAAGACGGAAGTGGATAAGACTGGGAAGAAGAACGGGAAGACTGGCCCTGTTGGCCAGGATACTGCCTCTGATGCTGCTGCTGGGGTTGCGGGCCCTGCTGGCCCGCCTGGTAATGGCCATGTCGACCATACTATTGGTATTGCTGTCGTGGCTACTAGGGTGGCTGGAATCCAGGGCTCTGCTGTGAAGGAGGTGGTGCGGAGGTGAATGCGGTGTTGTAAAAGGCCGGGGGACACTGATAGGTCTGTCGGTCTCCCCTACTTCCCTGCCTGGCAGGGGCCTGAGTATACCATACTCCATTCACTTCCCAAACCGGTGGAGGTTGCTCCTGAACTGTCTCTGCCAATGGAGGTGGCTGCTGGAAAGAGTAGGTGTAGGATTGGTCCTGCTCCCACGGCTGGGGTTGTCCTGACACCAACTGCTCCTGAACATGGTGAACTCAGTAAACGGGAGTGGAGGTTGCAGTCACGGTGGGTATCCTTATCTTAGATTCCTTCTTAGTCAACTCCTCCATCTGTTTTGGAAGTTTGGAGACGCTCCGGTCTAACTCATTAATCCTCCTATTGATCTTCTCAACTATTGTAACCTTGTTAGCAAGGAGTCCCATGCTAGGGATCACATCCTGAGAGAGATCGACAACAACTGATTTTCCCCCTCCAGATGAGAGTGAGCTGGGAGATGGTGCACTGCTGGCCATCTGTGAGCGGCTAGTTTCAGCCATCTGCTCGAATACCCTCCAAACGGTATCCGCTCCTCTTGATGTATAGCTGCCTCTACAGGCAGCGCTAACTAAACCATGCATTTCAGGGTTGAGACTAGTGAAGAATGATTGGACCAAGATGTTATCATCTAAATTGTGACAGGGACACTTCTGCAGGATGTCCTTGAATCTTTCCCAAGCATCACAGAAGGCTTCATGGGTAACTGGGAAAAACTCGTAATTCGCGTCCTCATCATGTTAGTTCTACTCAACGGGTAGAACTTCTTCAAAAACAGGTCCTTGAACTTGGCATAAGTGGTGACTATAACTCCCAAGTTTTTTACCCAGTAGTTGGCTTTTCCACCAAGGGCAAATGGAAGGTCTTTGAGCCTAATATAATCCTGGCTAACATTATGATGTTTGAGGTTAGCACAGATGAGCTCAAAGTCCCTTAGGAATGCATATGGTTCCTCATAAGCATTCCCATCAAAATGTGGCAGCAGGTTCAGAAAATGTGGCTTCAACTCAAAATCAACAGTGGGTTCGGTCGGACTCAAGTAGTTCCGAATTTGATAATGTCCAGGGTTGTACGCCGCATCCATAGGTGGTTCGACCCCAACATTCAACTGTCCTAACTGAGCTCTGAGAAGTGTGTGTTGCTGCTCAGATGCATCTAATATGGCAAGTATCATTCTCAATGGTCTCCTTGGTTCTCTTCTTCCTCTTCTTTCTTCTTTGGAGGCATTTTTCTTGAATCTTCTTTATGGCCTGAATCAGCAAGGTGTTCTTGATTAGAAGAGGATTTATGAATAAGATATTCTCACCGAGGCGAAGGTCTTCCTCGGTGAGGTGGGAAGAGAGAAATGGAATGGTTTGAGAGTAACCATCCCGAGAGTGGGTGATCCTAGGCTCAAGAGGGTCATGAGTCTAGGTTGGTCCAAGTTGCGCATATACCTGTGAAGACATACTTCTTGAAGGGTTCAATGAGAGATTCGCTAAGTCCTAATAAATATCCCCCAATCAGTCATCTTCGATGTCAAAAGAACCGATTCGAGCACGATAGTCAATGAGGCGCTAGTTCTACGGTGCACGTAAATGTACGGAGTTAACTCACACAATACCAACGTAATTCAAACCCTCAATTTCACCAACTCAACACGTGATGGCTGTAAGAGTTCGGCCGAATTATCTTGTCAATTTTAGTTGGTGAGAATACAACCTTGGAAAGATTAACGAGCTGTTAGGTGCATGTATTTTCCTACAGACTGGCCCGGTTCTTACGACTAGTTTGACCTACTTTCAGGCAGTATAGGAGTAAGTACGGACCATATAAATACGGCTACCCGTTCTTTGAGGACTAAGATGTCCTCTAAAACTCCCACTCTGCTAAGGAAATCCAGACCGTTTACCGGCTACCCGTAGATCCTCACTGAAGAGTAGCTAATCGCTTAAAAAGAAAGAACCAGTAGTAAGTAAGAAATCCAGGCTTGGCTCTATCCTAGTGTCATCTCTCTCTCACTTGCAAGTAAAAACAAACAATGAGGGCTTTATGCACCCATGAACAAGGGTTCTTTTTATTCCAATTTTTTGATCGACCTGCTCAATTCAGTCCTAATTTTAGAGTCAGGTTATCACTTGAAAGTTATTTGATCACACAAACATGTCTACCGTTCAGTCTCAATTTCCTTATAAACCGTAAGTTATAAAACAAGAAGGGATTCGAAAATCAGAATGCAAACGTGAAACTATGATGCATGCTCAGAAGAAGGTATACTTACAGTGAATCCCAGCACTCTCCATGCGTTATGCAAAACTGAATTTATAAATATTACACTAAATGCATGCAGATCGAGAAAACCACACCTAAACAATATACTATTAGCTGGAAAATTTGATTTAATTTGAGCTAAGTAGTACATTTCTATGTGCATCTCATTATGAATCTTATAAGATGTGTGAATCTTCTAAGATATGTGTGGCCTAATTTACGATCGGCACAAATAAATTTGATGCTATATTACCGTGTGCCTAATCCTTAATTCGCCACTCAAGTCGAGCCCCACCCTCACCGGAGAGTGAAACAAGCTCGACACACCACAAATAATGTCCAAGTCTTTTTTTACACGCGCGAGCTCTCAGACAAGAGCCGCTATAAATAAAAAAACTACCTAAATAATTACAATAAAATAATTACAAAAATTTACAAAATTTCTCTCAAAAAATAAATTGCTATTCCTCGCTCTTCAACAGTCGGCGTGCGTCACTTCCGTCGACCTCCGATGCACTCCAAGTCCATCGGGCCCTCGTAAGGAAAATAAGTTATATTGGAGAGATAAAAATAAAATATACATACAAGAATATGAAGAGAAATAATTGAAAGAAAATGGACTAAATACAAGATGGCTTGGGGGTCAGACTATCCAAGTGAAATCTAAATCCAAATTTTTAAATTAATCCCTGAGCCATTTGCCTCCCCGGCAACGGTGCCATCTGATGAGTCGCTAAATATGTGTAATAATTCGTGTTCGCTGTGGTAAATGTACTTTGCGAATCAGTCAGAACCGAGAGAAGATCTCCGTGAAGAGTGTCTCGGCTTTAATTTATATCCCGGGCAAGTCCGGGGTCGAACACAGGGAGGCAAAGGAACAACTTTGGGTTTAATTCAAAAATCAAGATCTAGATTTCAAATGGGATTTTTTTGTATTTTTTTAATGCAAAAACAAAGGTGAAAGGCAAATGTGGATGAATTAAAACACTAAGAAATCACACATTTTAGTCAAATTAATTTTAATCAAATCAGTCCAATTTAGCCAAGTTACATTTTTCCTAGAGTCCTAATCCAATGATGAATGCAAGACACTTTTTTTAGAATTTTAGGGGTTAAGATGCAACAATTAAAAATGCACACTTTTTATGGGTTTTTTCACAATTTCTTACACAAACAGTAAGCAAAAATCATGAAAAAATTAATGGAATTACAACATGATGAAATGAGACTATATTAATTTTTTTGGAATTTTTTTACAATATATGAATTTTCATGTATTTTTTAGTGAAAACAGAGCAACAATGAGTAAATAATTCTTAATAAATCCATAATATCAAATTAGCCAGAGAGCAAATTATTCCAAATAGTTATTTTCATATGGCATCCAATGAAATTTCTTAAAAATGATGTACGTGGATTTAATTAAAAATCAAATACTAAAATCACTCTACAAATTATTTCATGCATAAGATAACTCCACTTTGGATGAAATTTGGGTAGTAATTAAAGCACATTTCGAGGCATCATCTCAAATTGTTGTAGAATTTTTAAAGCAACCGTGAGTTAGATATTAATTTTAAATATGCAGAATTTCCGTTAGACAATTTTAAATAATTACCCAATTATCACAAAATAACAAATAAATTTTCAGATGGTAGAAAATAAGTTGCTCAACACAATGACATTTTTTTGAATAAAATGATGCAAAAGAGATGTCCAACTTAATAGTCAAACACAGGGGTATGCTTGCAAATACAGAAAACAAATAAATCAACACAAATATCTACAAGGACTGTTTTTTAATTATAGAAACTTCAAAAATAAATAGTGCAATTTTGAGGAAATAAAAAAAAACACAAAAGACCTTCTTCTTGGAGACGGTGGAGATGAACCCAACAAGGAGGGAGGACGGCGGCGGCAGCGTCGCAGCCGCGTGCGGCCGCAAGGACGGCGAAGAGGCGGAGGCATCACGGGATCATCGGCGGAGGGCGGAGAGGTGCACGGAGGTGGCTTGGACGGTGGAGGGCTTTACTGGGCGGAGATGGGTTGTCGCGGTCACGGCGGCTGGAGAGATGAACGCGTGGGGCCGCGCAGAGGCAGCTGGCTGGCGGGTGCACGCGGCCACGCACGGAGATGGGGGCCGCGGAGCGGCGGTGGAGAAAGGGGGTGGGGCGGCGTCGTGCAGGCTGCTTCTCCACCCGCTATTTCTTTTTTATTTTCTTATTTTTTACTAATTTTTTCTTTAGTTTTAGTTTTTAATTTTCTTAAGTTTTTTTAAAACAGGAAAATAATATATACACATAAAAGGAAAAAAATGGTTGTTGACGATGTGAAGTTGATATGAACTAAACAAATGGAGGCAGGTGGATGATCATGTGATGTGATGCAAAAATAACAACAATGCCAAATGATAAAAAGAAAAATTACCTACGATGAACGCGGATGCCTACAAAGTGCTCACGAGAGCACGGTCTTCGCTCGAATCACCGACAAGCGATGAGCTCGAGCAGCGCACAAGTGCAGATGCGATGTTGGCCAAAAAACCAACGGATCTCACCAGAGAGAGGGCTGGTCGTCGCTCGACCGCGGTTGCGTCACTATCACCGATTCAACTCTGGGAACTAGGCTCTCCTCATATAAAGATGGATCAAAGGCAAAAAAGAGAAGAATGAGATGTATATAAAGAGGAAAGAATGAGAAGTTATTAAGGTGGTGGAGTTGAATGGGAGGTTGTATTATTGATGGAGTTGAATGGGAAGTTGGAAAAAATGGTGGAATAATAGAGTTGAATTGGTGGTTATTGTAGAGAATGTAAAATAAATAATAAAATAAATAATGATATAAAGTAGGCTACTTTTAAATACAACAAAAAAATAAAGAAGGGAAAAAATAGTAGTGAATTTACAAAGGAATACATACAACATGTACATATTTTTTTTTGTTTGCTTTTCTAATATGTATTTTTTTATCTTTTTAATAAGAGATATATACAACATAAAAATACAATAAAATACTATAATCAACATACAACACAATAATATTTTTTTGTATTTTCAGTAATTAGGAAAGATAAAATAAAAAATGAAGAAAGAATGAATATATACATAATACAATGTACATCTAGGTCCCAAAATCTAACTTTTGCAAATGATCTCCGATTTTAATGAAACCATTTTCGTTGGATAGATTAATTTTTTACTTGAACTTTAAAAGTGAGTTTGGTGCATTTGAGTTCATACGGAGCAGGAATTTGGCTTGGAAGTTGGTCTTTACGGCCTTTTCTCTTTGGGATCTAGGAGCATTATTTGAGGTGAAATTTGTTTTGTATTTTTGTATTTTTATAAACATTTTTATAAACAAGTTAGAGAAAGAATTAGCCAAAAAGGAGTTTAAATGAAATTAATTAAAAATACATGAAGATTGATCTAGTTACAAATGGAAAACTCATTTAATTTTGCGGCTTTTTATTGCTAATTTATTTTGTACATTATATAATAATTAATGTATTTTATTTACAAGAGTCATTTTGTTGATTTATGAATTTTATAAAGATTTATTAGGGAATTTACTCGTGGATTTTGCTAAGATCAAGATATTGAGATGATGAATCGTGGATTCATCACCCACGACGAGCCATTATGCAATAAATGTTATTGCGAATATCATTCCCTGATCTGAAATGAAGAATAAATAATTTGCATAATAGGTCCCTTAGTACAATTAGGGTTATGTACCATGGCCATCTTGATGATCATACAGTTGTTGATTCAAGTATTGAATCATATAGGCTGGTGCTTGGGTGAATATCTAAAGAGTTATATTGAGGACTCATCAAGCACCGTCAAATTATTATTAAGAGATGAACTCCAGCCTGAGAAGGAGATGGCAATCCTTTCTCTAAAGGCTGATATCTAACTGATCTCTTGATGCAGGTCCTCTACATAGGAATAAAGATTCAGAGGTGTTAGATAAGTTAGGTCAAAGAGTTGACTTAACGAGATCGAGATAACCAAAAGTCCTATGTCGTATGCGGTCATGATATAGGCACGCATCCTCTGACCGGAGACAGATGTGTTACTAAATGTCTGAGTACGTACATTTGGCAGACCAATAGGTTGATGACCTAACCAAGGTCTATACACCGGCGTGCTGGTGTGCATATAAGGGCATATGAGTAATACGATCTCTCAAAGGGATCATACAGGTTCATACTGAACCGGAAGACATGAGCTCACTCATGAGCTATTGGGAAGAATCCAATTCCGTACGCACGGTCGTCCCGCTTTGGAAGCTTGACTGAATTTGTAGGTTTAATATATACTTTTGGAAAGTATATGATCAAGACCTAGGTATGATATATGCTTTTGGAAAGTATATGATCAATATCACCTCCCAATGATCAAAATGAGAAACTTACTGATAAAACCTTGAAGTATACAGTATAAAGTTGATCTAATACTTCGGGTATATTCTAAGTCTTCTAGTATGCAGGATGTACAGGTATTGGGAATACCTGAGGATGATATAATCATAAACGATTGTATAACCATGATGCTTCCATTCTTAGGGAGTGATGAAACAGGTCTGGATTTAGTGACTCCTCTCAGTAAAGAAGTAATCTGATCTTGATCCAAATGTTGGACATTGATCTGAATGTGATTCAGATGCAATGAGATAATTAGATTTGCGGTCTTGATTTAATCAAATATCGATGGGAGGCCCGAGATCTGGATTTGAGATGTAATCTCAATATCCAAGTCACTATACGTGGAACAATACAATCGCCCTGTCCTTATCTCCAAGTATTCGCGGAGAAAGCGCATTATCCTTGAAAGAGTTCATGGATAATTCTGTTGTTGCTATATGTCTCCGAGCATTGAGAAAATGGATAATTAAATGTGATTTATATCATGATAATATGAATTTGATTCTTATTATAAGGAGAGTTATCTAAGATAACTAAATGTGATTTGATTATCAAAAGATGTGAATAATGTGAATGTGATTCATATTATTTGGGAACATGAGAATAGAGATCCAAGATGATTAAATGTGATTTAATTATCATGGATATGAATAATGTGGATAGTACTATCCACATTAATCATATATATTATAAATGTGATTTATAATATATAAGAGAGAGCTATTTGTAATTAACATTTGTTAATTAAATGTTAATGTAAATTGGATTCACATTGAACATTAAATTGAAAATGTAATTTACATTTTATTTTGGGTTGTGAATGTGATTCACAAATTTTGGTGGCAAGATTACAATGTTCACAAAATAGATTGGATTTATTTTTGTGAAATAATTTGCAATAAAAGGTGTTGCAATGTGATTCACAAATTTTGGTGGCAAGATTACAATGTTCACAAAATAGATTGGATTTATTTTTGTGAAATAATTTGCAATAAAAGGTGTTGCAAATATTAGAGAGAATCATGAGATAATGTAATCTCATGTAATAGGAGAGAGGCATCCACCTTCCATACAGGAAGAGTGGACGACCACAATTCCCATAAGGAATGTGGTGGCCGTCCAACCTCCTTATGGAAGGAGGCTTGTCTCCTTCCTATTTCTCTAATGAAGATTGATTTGATATAAATCAAATTATATTCAATATATATTTGATTTTGTTAAATTAATTATTGTTGGTTTTTACCAACACAAATCTTGACCATTAAAAGAAACACAATCAATGAGAGCCATTGGATTTGTGTTGCCCATGGATTGAGATCCATGGATCCCAAAATATTATAAATAGAAGGGCACCCCTTTTCTCTTCTTTACACCAAGAGAACATACGTATCTCTCTCTCTTTCTCTCTACATGCCTACTCCCTCTCCCTCTCATGGCTGTCCACCATGGATGACCTAGAGAGGTTCTCCATCACCGCAGCGTCGTTGTTATGTTGCCCGATCGTCTGCTCGTGGATCTCTATCTCCTTCGGTGCTCCTCGCTCGTGAAGAAGAAGTCGGATCTCGTGTGTCGAGATCAGGAGATCCACCGCTAGGATCATCAACAAGGATTGCGAGAAGCACGCAATTCATCCCCGCGTTCGCAAGTGTCTCCTCCATCGAATCGGACTTGAGATAGGAGGTCTCTTCGTTTAGAGACTCGATCGCAACCACGATTCATGAGATAATCCTATTACTTGTTCGTGGTTTAGATGAAATGATCCGAGAAGTGCTCTTGGATCATGTGGTTTCGTCGCATGAAAATTTTTTAAATTCCGCTGCATCGAGCAACTAGTGCGACTAGTCGCTCCTCGTCGTATTCGATACGACGCTCACGCTTCCATGATGTGCTTGAGGATTATACCATATTATTCAGTGGTATCGGAGACAGGTTGAAGGTTTTGGATACGATCCATAAAACCGAAGGCGACTTGGGTTCGTTAGGGTTGTGAAAGTTTTATCGCATTTCATTTTCGCATCTCTATTTAGTGATTATTTTAAGCCCTGTTTAAATTGTTTAAACACAAAAATAAAATTTGGATTTTGTTCCCCATTAAATAAGGAAATCATAGGATCTGAGTTTACGTAATTTGGATTCCGTTTGCTCGAGATATGGTCATTTTAATGAACGTGTATCCACTGTTGCGGAAACTGCGAATCTTAACGTAATTAAGGAGTTAATTACTGTTTATAAACGCCTTGAAGTGCGTGCAAATCACATAGGTTCTGTTGTAAATCAAATTAGCAAACTATGGAAACTTACTTTGCTTAATTTGGTTTTAAATTGATTAAGTTATGCTAATTTTAGTAAGTAGGGTTCACTGCTCAAATTACTTTCCTAATCAAGAACCATGTGATTGTCAATTAGTGAAATTAATTGTTGATTTCATGAAATAATTATGAAAAATATTTGAGAAATATTTAATGATGATTATTTCCTTAATTAATTAGCCTCAACCAATAAATTGATTAGATTTGATCAAGATCATAATTGGAAACTTAATCAACAAACTCCTTGCTTGAATAGGATTGGGAATTTGTCTAGCAAATTTTCTTATAATAAAAAATGTTTTGATTATTACTATATGGTATAATTTCGGTTGAAGAACCGATGATCATCTCAAGTACAAAGTGATTGACTCGGCATTATTTTTTCCCGAGGCGGATATGGTGTCTAGTCGAGGATCGCTGGGGTAGCGGGTTGCACCGGATGCGGTCCGTCCCACTTCTGACGGTACTGGCCATGACAACGGGTAGGGAACGAATGATGCCTGAGAGATCATGATGTATTTTCCTAATTATTAAAATTCGAATTAATACGTATTTTGAGATAATACCATATATTCAAGTAAAATCAAGTTTGTTGATTGAATTGGATTGAAAATTAATTTAATATGATTAAGTTAATTATATCCAATTAAGATACTCTATTATGAATAGAGTGATTATTTCCCATGGAAGAATTAATCGTGATGAATATGATTCATAATGATTAATTACAATTTGAATATGATATGGAGGATCACATAAGTGACATCCATGGTCTCCCATCAAGGCGAAGGGTTCCGTCGCCAGATATTGTATGTAGGAGACGCATGTCCGAAGTGACAACTCCTACATACGATCAATTTGGATCTGGCTCGTCGCTTCTCGAAAGAGTAAGGACGTATGCGTAGTGACCCCAATATCGGGTCCTCATATTATTGGGGCGATATTGGATTGCGCATAGCGAGTTGTATTCCTGTTGACGGTTGGTTCAATTAATGACGGGTCAACATAACCTTAGGGATGGTGGGTCCGGGTGTTAAAGACCGAATTAGGAGATGCAAATTGGACTTGCAAGGCGAAATGTGTTCCCGCTTCTTTTTATCCGAGTTACAAGTTCTCATATTATTGGGATGTACAAAGATAAGGAAGGAGATCCCAGATCTTGCTTGAGATATAATGGTAAGTATATCTCTGACATTGAAACTGATTAAGGGAATGAACTTTCATTGTTGACATGGCAAGACAACTTTGATATAAAATTCCTAAATCAAAGTAAAATATATATTTATATATGTTTATGTAAATTTCTTCTTTCAGATAATCCTTCTTTAATACCACTCAATGTTCTACTCAATAATAACTAGTAGAATATCATGGATTGGACCTATGATCGAGATATTGTACTTGCAATTGGGCACATAATGTATGTGGTTGCAATGTGCAAGTTTCTTCATAATAATGAGAAATGATGATTAAATAAGACAATAGGACTAAAACCCTAGGGTTTGTATGTCTCTATAAGTCTTGATCTCATCGAATGTACTTTTGAAGTGACATGTCCATAATGATCGAAATTATCAAATAATCCTTATAAAATCTAAGATGTTCTGGCATATGTGCTCTCGACATATAATCATGAATGACATGGTTCTCTGCATTATGCAGAATGGTGTCTCTATAGGAGATGATGTATTCAAATTCTTTGTGTACCTACCTGAACCTAAGTTTTAAGAGTTTAAATGGATGTAGATACGATGAGTGTCATCATTCTACTATCTATACTCTAGTCATTCATGAAACTTCATAACATTCAAATTGTACGAATTGAATGAAGCATGTATAAATGTTGAAATACTCTTATATTAAAATTTTGATTTTAACATAAGAGATCCTTTGTCTTGAGCAATGGTTACTTATAGATAAAGGGAGTGCAGTGGAAGCATGGGTTGGACCCAAGTAAGAAGTATAGTCAAAGAGTTGATTGTACTTCTGTGACTTCTATATGGCATCCAAAGAGTTGGATGAATGCTAATACTGCAATATGTTGATGTGTTGATAGTATGACTGTCAAATCTATCTAGAATCCTTAAAGAAGGAATCGGATAGTACATCAGAATAATCTACATATAATTATTGAAATTGACTTACATATTTGATAGGATAAAGTCTAATATTTGTATCTCAATCTTCTAATGACAATTGCAATTGGTTGCATATGTATTAGAATATTAGAAATTTGATCTTAATGTTTAATGGTCATCCATGTTGGAATTGATGCAATTGTTGCAATAATTTCCACCGGATGAATATACTTCATATTTTCAGTGGGAGAGCCCTTAGTCTTAGAGAATGTCTCTGTGACCTGGATATTAGAATACACTCATAGTTTATTTCTAAATGTTGGAAATAAACATGAATTATGGAATAAACCTATCATAAAGAGTTGTCATGGATATATTTCAGATAATAATCTAACATCTAGTGGACTCCGCTAAATTAGAAAATTAATGAATGGATCATTAAGATTTCTAATACTGAAAACTAAACCTTTAAACATCAATAGGAGGATAAAGATCATTTGACAATGATCTGGCATCATGTTTTGGACATATGTCTGTTGATGAGATCAATGGACAAGTAAGAGATGAAACTTTAGAATGTCTAAAATTTCAAAACTTGCATACTTATGAATATTGTATTCAAAGAAAAATGTCCAATATACCTTTCTTTGGGAAAGGTGCAAGATGTCAAGGTATTCAGGATCTCATACATATTGATGTATGTGTATCATCTATATCATAGTAAACATTATGGATATATGATATCTATTGATGATTATGTATGATATGAAATTTCTTCTCTTCACCTAAGAAACCTTTGAAATGTTCAAAGATTTCTCAATTTTGGTTTAGAACCAAAGTTTGAAGGAAGATGAAATGAATTTGATCTAACCAAGGTAGCTTATACCTATTAGATGAATTCAAGGAATACCTTATGGAGATGTGAATATCATTCCTATCTCAATCCTCCTAATGAACCTTAACTGAATAGAGTTGTAGGGAGATACAATTGACCATGTGTGACATGATTTGATCAATGATTAATCTTAGCATAATTATCTCTTAGTTTCCAGGTATATATATGTGGTAGAGACTACATTATATAAGGTTCCATGTGATTAAGCTAGAACCTGGCACTGGAGAGTGCTACTTCATTAGGAAAATAAAAGGATGGTATTGTATACCTACTTTATGACCTTGAGATTCTTAAAGGATCTCATCTCTGAGAATGTGATTCTTAGAGGATGACTCTCTTAAGAATCAAGATGAAAATGAAGTAAAGGAACTCATTTAATCTTGAGAAGATAATGACGCTCCTGAAATTGGAAACTAAAAGAATAATTGAAGATGAAACACTAATACTTCTTCAAATAAGTTTGAGGATGTATTCCATGTGTCAGTTAAGTCTGAAAATGATTGGACTTCATTTAATGAAGCTCCTGAGGATCATGACATGGAAAGATGGATGTTAGTAATAAAAGTCTAATGTAGACTTCATATACAAGTGTTGTATATGGACCCTCGAGGATCCATCTATATGGGTAAGACCCATTAAGGTGTAAGTAGATCTTCAAGAGAAAGAGGAAACCTGATGAGAAGGTAGAGACCTTTAAAGCACGGTTCGTAGCCATGAGCTACACATCGAAGAGAAAACATCGCTTGCGATGAGACTTGCTCTCCAGTGACCTTTCATTAACCCATCAGAATATTGCTAACCATAGCTACACAACTTGACTATGACATCTTCATAATGTAAGTCAAGATTGCATTCCTCTATGAATACCTCTCTGAGGACATTCACATGAAGCAGCCCCAGGGCTTCATGGTTGAGGAAGGCAAGATTTGCAAGTTAAAGAACTCCATCTTTGGACTCAAATAAGCTTCTTGTAGTTGGAACATAAGATTTGATGAAATTATAAATGTTATGATTTCAGATAATATCTTGATGAATCATGTGAAGCTTAGTGGGAGTGCCATTGTGTTCATCGTGCTAAATGTAGATATCTAATCATTTGAAATGATCTACGGATGATAATAATAAAGTGTTTTATAATCTGGTTGTTCCATACCTCGAGATATGATCTCAAGGATACCTCTTAGATCTTAGCTTTGAAGTTGTTCAAAAGCAAAGAGAAGAGGGTATTGGGACAGTCACACTAATTGTACACCTTGGGCATTTCCATTTTCTGGAAAATTCCAAGAGAGGTTTCTTTTCCTCAAAGATATGGTACTGACCTATCTAAAGGGATAACACCTCAAAGAGTTGAGGATGTGAATGCAAACTGCTTGCCCTTGTGCATCAGTTCCAAGAAACCGGGTGTATGCTAGATGTGTACAAAAGCCAGATGTCTACCATGCAGTGGGAGTAGTAAACTGTTACTAATCCTACTATGGTGATAAAACACTTGATTGCAGTAATAACAATATCTTCATAGAAGGCAAAACTTTTGAGATAGTGATCTCAAAGTCTTATCTTCAAGAAATTAAGACTTTATAGATAGTGATCTAAGAGGTCTTAACTGTTGATACCTTAGGAGATAGAGATCTCTAGGAATAAAGGTATTCTGGTAAGTATTTTGGACACACTGGTTATAATGATTATCGAGCTATAGTGTCAAGGACACTATAACAATATTGAGTATTGGTTGCATAAGATGCAACATTCGCATTGGATGCGAGCACTGTTACTTGGGGAAATGCAAGTGCCGTAAACGGACTTGGCATAGTCTCTTGGGAACAGAGTGACTGGTTAGCTTACCTAGCTATTTCTTAAATAGCCTATGATTTTCACATGAGTATGGGTTTAAATGATTAGCCCGTTAAAGGCTCTTTGGGCTAGTGGGAGATTGTTGGACCTGCGAGCCCACGGCGAGCCATTATGCAATAAATTTTATTGCGAATATCATTCCCTGATCTGAAATGAAGAATAAATAATTTGCATAATAGGTCCCTTAGTACAATTAGGGTTATGTACCATGGCCATCTTGATGATCATACAGTTGTTGATTCAAGTATTGAATCAGAGAGGCCGGTGCTTGGGTGAATATCTAAAGAGTTAGAATGAGGACTCATCGAGCACCGTCAAATGATTATTAAGAGATGATCTCCAGCCTGAGAAGGAGATGGCAATCCTTTCTCTAAAGGCTGATATATAACTGACCTCTTGATGCAGGTCCTCTACATAGGAATAAAGATTCAGAGGTGTTATATAAGTTAGGTCAAAGAGTTGACTTAACGAGATTGAGATAACCAAAAGTCCTATGTCGTATGTTTTCATGATATAGGCACGCATCCTCTGACTGGAGACATATGTGTTACTATATGTCTGAGTATGTACATTTGGCAGTCCAATAGGTTGATGACCTAACCAAGGTCTATACACCGGCGCGCTGGTGTGCACATAAGGGCATATGAGTAATACGATCTCTCAAAGGGATTATACAGGTTCACTACTGAACCGGAAGACATGAGCTCACTCATGAGATATTGGAAAGAATCAAATTCTGTGTACACGGTCGTCTCGCTTTGGAAGCTTGACTGAATTTGTAGGTTTGATATATACTTTTGGAAAGTATATGATCAAGACCTAGGTATGATATATGCTTTTGGAAAGTATATGGTCAATACCAACTCCCATTGATCAAAATGAGAAACTTACTGATAAAACCCTGAAGTAGATAGTATAAAGTTGATCTAATACTTCGGGTTTATTCTGAGTCTTCCAGGATGCAGGATGTACAGGTATTGGGAATACCTGAGGGTGATGTGATTATAAACGATTGTATAACCATGCCACTTCCATTCCTAGGGAGTGATGAAACAGGTATAGATTTTAGTGACTCCTCTCAGTAAAGAAGTAATCGGATCTTGATCCAAATGTTGGACATTGATCTGAATGTGATTCAGATGCAATGAGAAGATTAGATTTGTGGTCTTGATTTAATCAAGCATCTATGGGAGGCCTGAGATCTGGATTTGAGATGTAATCTCAATATCCAAGTCACTATACGTGGAACAATACAATCGCCCTATCCTTATCTCCAAGTATTCGTGGAGAAAGTGCATTATCCTTGAAAGAGTTCATGGATAATTTTGTTGTTGATATATGTATCCGAGCATTGATGAAATGGATAATTAAATGTGATTTAATTATCATGATAATATGAATTTGATTCATATTATAAGGAGAGTTATCTAAGATAATTAAATGTGATTTGATTATCAAAAGATGCGAATAATGTGAATGTGATTCATATTATTTTGGAACATGAGAATAGAGATCCAAGATGATTAAATGTGATTTAATTATCATGGATATGAATAATGTGGATAGTACTATCCACATTAATCATATATATTATAAATGTGATTTATAATATATAAGAGAGAGCTATTTGTAATTTACATTTGTTAATTAATTGTTAATGTGAATTGGATTCACATTGAACATTAAATTGAAAATGTAATTTACATTTTATTTTGGGTTGTGAATGTGATTCATAAATTTTTGATGGCAAGATTACAATGTTCACAAAATAGATTGGATTTATTTTTGTGAAATAATTTGCAACAAAAGTTGTTGCAAATATTAGAGAGAATCATGAGATAATGTAATCTCATGTAATAGGAGAGAGGCATCCACCTTCCATATAGGAAGAGTGGATGGCCACAATTCCCATAAGGAATGTGGTGGCCGTCCACCCTCCATATGGAAGGAGGCTTGCCTCTTTCCTATTTCTCTAATGAAGATTGATTTGATATAAATCAAATTATATTCAATATATATTTGATTTTATTAAATTAGTTGTTGTTGGTTTTTAACAACACAAATCTTGACCATTAAAAGAAACACAATCAATGAGAGCCATTGGATTTGTGTTGCCCATTGATTGAGATCCATGGATCCTAAAATATTAAAAATAGAAGGGCACCCCTTTGCTCTTCATTACACCAAGAGAACATAAGTCTCTCTCTCTCTTTCTCTCTACACTCCTACTCCCTCTTCCTCTCATATTCGTCCACCATGGATGCCCTAGAGAGGTTCTCCATCACCGCAGTGTCTTCGTTATGCTGCCCAATCGTCTGCTCGTGGATCTCCATCTCCTTCGATGCGCCTCGCTCGTGAAGAATACGTCGGATCTCGTGTGTCGAGATCAGGAGATCGACCACTTGGATCATCAACATGGATTGCGAGTAGCACGCGATTCATCCCCGCGCTCACAAGCGTCTCCTTCATCGGATCGGACATGAGACAGGAGGTCTCTTCGTTTAGAGACTCGATCGCAACCACGCTTCAAGAGGTAATCCTATTACTTGTTTGTGGTTTAGATGAAATGATCCGAGAAGTGTTCTTGGATCATGTGGTTTCGTCGCATGAAAATTTTTTAAATTCCGCTGCATCGAGCAACTAGTGCGACTAGTCACTCCTCGTCGTATTTTAAACGAAGCTCACGCTTCCGTGATGCGCTTGAGGATTATACCATATCCTTCAGTTGTATCATATCCAGGTTGAAGGTTTTGGATGCGATCCATAAAACCGAAGGTGACTTGGGTTTGTTAGGGTTGTGAAAGTTTTATCGCATTTCATTTTCGCATCTCTGTTTAGTGATTATTTTCGACCCTGTTTAAATTGTTTAAACACGAAATTAAAACTTGTATTTTGTTCCACAATAAATAAGGAAACCATAGGATCTGAGTTTACGTAATTTGGATTATGTTTGCTCGAGATATGGTCGTTTTAATGAACATGTATTCATTGTTGCGGGAACAGTGAATCTTAACGTAATTAAGTAGTTAATTACTGTTTAGAAACGCCTTGAAGTGCATGCAAATCATATAGGTTCTGTTGTAAATCAAATTATCAAACTATAGAAATTACTTTGCTTAATTTGGATTTAAATTGATTGAGATATGCTAATTTTAGTAAGTAGGGGTCACTGCTGAAATTACTTTCTTAATCAAGAACCATGTGATTATCAATTAGTGAAATTAATTATTAATTTCATGAAATAATTATGGAAAATATTAGAGAAATATTTTATGATGATTATTTCCTTTATTGACTTGGCCTCAACTAATAAATTGATTAGATTTTATCTAGATCATAATTGAAAACTTAATCAACAAACTCCTTGCTTGAATAGGATTGGAAATTTGTCTAGCAAATTTCCTTATAATCAAAAATATTTTGATTATTACTATATGGTATAATTTCACTTGAAGAATCGATGATCGTCTCAAGTACAAAGTGATTGACTCGGTATTATTTTCCTCGAGGCGGATATGGTGTCTAGTCGGGGATCGCTGGGGTAGCGGGTTACACCGGATGCGGTCCGACCCACTCCCGCCGATATTGGCCATGACAGGGGTAGGGAACGAATGATACCTGAGAGATCATGATGTATTTTTCTAATTATTAAAATTCGAATTAATACATATTTTGAGATAATACCATATATTCAAGTAAAATCAAGTTTGTTGATTGAATTGGATTGAAAAATAATTTAATATGATTAAGTTAATTATATCCAATTAATAACACTCTATTATGAATAGAGTTATTATTTCCCTTGGAAGAATTAATCGTAATGAATATGATTCATAATGATTAATTAGAATTTGAATATGATATGGAGGATCACATAAGTGACATCCATGGTCTCCCATCAAAACGAAGGGTTCCGTCGCCAGATATTGTATGTAGGAGACGCCTGTCCAAAGTGACAGCTTCTACATACGATCCATTTGGATCGGGCTCGTCGCTTCTCGAAAGAGTAAGGACGTATGCGTAGAGACCCCAATATCGGGTCCTTAAATTATTGGGGCAATATTGGATAGCGCATAGCGAGTTGTATTCCTGTTGACGGTTGGTTCAATTAATGACGGGTCAACATCACCTTAGGGGTGGTGGGCCCAGGTGTTAAAGACCGAATTAGGAGATGCAAGTTGGACTTGCAGAGCGAAATGTGTTCCCGCTTCTTTTTATCCGAGTTACAGGTTCTCATATTATTGGGATGTAACAAAGATAAGGAAGGAGATCCCAGATCTTGCTTGAGATATAATGGTAAGTATATCTCTTACATTGAAAGTGATTAAGGGAATGAACTTCCAGTGTTGACATGGCAAGACAACTTTGATATAAAATTCCTAAATCAAAGTAAAATATATATTGATATATGTTTATGCAAATTTCTTCTTTCAGATAATCCTTCTTTAATCCCACTCAATGCTATACTCAATAATAACCAGTAGAATATCATGGATTGGACCTATGATCCAGATATTGTACTTGCAATTGGACACACAATGTATGTGGCTGCAAAGTGCAAGTTTCCTCATAATAATGAGGAATGATGATTAAATAAGACAATAGGACTAAAACCCTAGGGTTTGTATGTCGCTATAAGTCTTGATCTCATCGAATGTACTTTTGAAGTGACATGTCGATAATGATCGTAATTATCAAATAATCCTTATAAAATCTAAGAAGATGTTCTGGCATATGTGCTCTCGACATATAATCATGAATGACATGGTTCTCTGCATAATGCAGAATGGTGGCTCCATAGGAGATGATGTATTCAAATTGTTTGAGTACCTACCTGAACCTAAGTTTTAAGAGTTTAAATGGATGTACGATGAGTGTCATCATTCTACTATCTATACTCTAGTCATTCATGAAACTTCATAACATTCATATTGTATGAATTGAATGAAGCATGCATAAATGTTGAAATACTCTTATATTGAAATTTTGATTTTAACATAAGAGATCCTTTGTCTTGAGCAACGGTTGCTTATAGATAAAGGGAGCGCAGTGGAAGCATGGGTTGGACCCAAGTAAGAAGTATAGTCAAAGAGTTGACTGTACTTCTGTGACTTCCATATAGCATCCAAAGAGTTGGATGAATGCCAATACAGCAATATGTTGATGTGTTGATAGCATGACTGTCAATTCTATCAAGAATCCTTAGAGAAGGAATCAGATAGTACATCAGAATAATCTACATATAATCATTGAAACTGACTTACTTATTTGATAGGATAAAGTTTAATAATTGTATCTCAATCTTCTAATGACACTTGCAATTGGTTGCATATGTATTAGAATATTAGAAATTTTATCTTAAAGTTTAATGGTCATCCATGTTGGAATTGATGCAATTGTTGCGAAAATTCCCACCGGATGAATATACTTCATATTTTCAGTGATAGAGCCCTTAGTCTTAGATAATGTCTCTGTGACCTGGATATTAGAATACACTCATAGTTTATTTCTAAATGTTGGAAATAAACATGAATTCTGGAATAAACCTATCATAGAGAGCTATGATGGATATATTTCAGATAATAATCTAACATCTAGTAGACTCCGCTAAGTTAGAAAATTAATGAATGGTTCATTATGATTTCTAATACTGAAAATAAAACCTTTAAAGATCAATAGGAGGATAAAGATCATTTGACAATGATCTGACATCATGTTTTGGACATATGTCTGTTGATGAGATCAATGGGGTAGTAAGAGATGAAACTTTAGAATGTCTAAAATTTCAAAACTTGCATACTTATGAATATTGTATTCAAAGAAAAATATCCAATACACCTTTCTTTGGGAATGGTACAAGATGTCAAGGTATTCAAGATCTCATACATATTGATGTATGTGTATCATCTTATCATAGTAAACATTATGGATATATGATATCTATTGATGATTATGTATGATATGAAATTTCTTCTCTTCACCTAAGAAACCTTTGAAATGTTCAAATATTTCTCAATTTTAGTTTAGGACCAAAGTTTGAAGGAAGATGAAATGAATTTGATCTAACCAAGGTAGCTTGTACCCATTAGATGAATTCAAGGAATACCTTATGGAGATGTGAATATAATTCCTATCTCAATCCTCCTAATGAACCTTAACTCAATAGAGTTGTAGGTAGATACAATTGATCATGTGTGACATGATTTGATCAATGATTAATCTTTGCATAATTATCTCTTACTTTCCAAGTATATATATATATGTGGTAGAGACTACATTATATAAGGTTTCATGTGATTAAGCTGGAATCTGGCACTGGAGAGTGCTACTTCATTAGGAAAATAAAAGGATGGTATTGTATACCTACTTTATGACCTTGAGATTCTTAAAGGATCTCATCTCTAAGAATGTGATTCTTAGAGGATGACTCTCTTAAGAATCAAGATGAAAATGAAGTAAAGGAACTCATTTAATCTTGAGAAGATAATGAGGATCCTGAAATTGGAAACTAAAAGAGTAATTGAAGATGAAACACTAATACTTCTTCAAATAAGTTTGAGGATGTATTACATGTGTCAGTTAAGTCTGAAAATGATCGGACTTCATTTGATGAAGCTCCTAAGGATCATGACATGGAAAGATGGATGTTAGCAATAAAAGTCTAATGTAGACTTCATATACATGTGTTGTATATGGACCCTCGAGGATCCACCTATATGGGTAAGACCCATTAAGGTGTAAATAGATCTTCAAGAGAAAGAGGAAACCTGATGAGAAGGTCGAGACCTTCAAAGCACGGTTCGTAGCCATGAGCTACACACCAAAGAGAAGTCATCGCTTGTGATGAGACTTTCTCTCCAGTGACCTTTCTTTAACCCATCAGAATATTGCTAACCATAGCTACGCAACTTGACTATGACATCTTCATAATGTAAGTCAAGATTGCATTCCTCTATGAATACCTCTCTGAGGACATTCACATGAAGCAGCCCCAGGGCTTCATGGTTGAGGAAGGCAAGATGTGCAAGTTAAAGAACTCCATCTTTGGACTCAAATAAGCTTCTTGTAGTTGGAACATAAGATTTGATGAAATTATAAATGTTATGATTTCAGATAAAATCTTGATAAATCATGTGAAGCTTAGTGGGAGTGCCATTGTGTTCATCGTGCTAAATGTAGATATCCTAATCATTTGAAATGATCTAAGGATGATAATAATAAAGTGTTTTATAATCTGGTTGTTCCATACCTCGAGATATGATCTCAAGGATACCTCTTAGATCTTAGTTTTGAAGTTGTTCAAAAGCAAAGAGAAGAGGGTATTGGGACAGTCACACTAATAGTACACCTTGGGCATTTCCATTTTCTGGAAAATTCCAAGAGAGGTTTTTTTCCTCAAAGATATAGTACTGACCTATTGATTTGACCGAAACTCACGGGGTCTAAATGTGTCACACAAGGCGGAGACAACAGTCGCTGTGGCGACCCTCAGTGAATCCCGATCAAAGTCAACAATGAACCCACAATATAATAAATCAAGCAATGAGAAATAAATGTGGTGTCAAATTTATTTTTAACTCTACAATAATGTGTATAGTGCAAGTATGTGTAGAGTGTCAAACTCAGGGAGCAAGCAGGATAGGTCAATGCAATTGTGCAAAATATGAGTGTGATGTGTGTCTACAAGTATGCAATTTTTTTTGTGGGTTTTTAATTTTTAATTTTTTTATTTAATTTTTAATTTTTCAAAATATTTTTGCAACCATTTTTCAAAATATTTCTACAACCATTTTTCAAACCATTTGCAAATCATTTTTCAAACTTTTTTATTTCACACAAAGAAAATAATTTTTCAAAACAAAGTATTTTACAAAGGTTGAAAACATGTAACAAAACATTTTCAAAATAGTTTTCAAAAGCTTTTCACAAAGATTTTCAAACTATTTTTCAAACATTTTGCAAAAAACAATTTCACCTGATTTATTAATCAGTAAATACAGAAAGAATTTGAGGAATGATCACATCTTTTTATTAAGGATTCTTAATGAATTTTAAAGAATAATTAGCCATATTTAAGAAAATATGAAAGTACGAGTTATAGCTAAAGTATATACATAGTATATACGATCCCCCTATACTTAGCTTAAGCTATGTCCTCATAGATCGGAGAGAAAAGAGACGACATAATTCATACTGAGTATAGAAAAGTCTAAATAATAAATAACGAAATGAATGAATAAACGAATGAGAAGTTGACCGGCCCCCCTATACTTAGGATCAAATAATCCCAAGTATAGCAAACTGTACAAAACGCAGGGAGGGTCAAGGGTGGGAATAAATAGATCGTACTCAGACTGTCTCCCCCTATACTTAGGGTAAAATATCCCTAAGTATAGACAAGAAGAGGAGACAATGGAGAGGATCGAAATAAATGGAAGAATTCAGGGTGCACACCCCCCTATACTTAGGACAAAGTACATCCTAAGTGTAGAAACTGACAACAAGAGGCGGCACCTTTTTGCTAGATAAAGAAAATAGAAAAGGAAAAGACGAAAAAGAAAAGAAGAAAAGAAGAAAAGATATCAACAATGAAAGAATGATATGGACTAATGGATCTGTACAACGGAAGATGGAAGTGATCACCATGTATGAGATGCAAATGATATGAGTCAACGAGTACACCTCATACCAGAAGAATGGGAGCAATGTCAACGGTCGGCAGATCATGATCTAGATATAGCTTCAGGCGCTAACCGTTAACTCGAAAGGTAGAGGAAGATGACGGCTCGGATATATCAATACTACCATTGTCATGTACCTTCCTGACCACATACGGACCTTTCCACTTACTCTGTAAATTCCCTAGAAATAATTTCAGCCTGGAATCAATAACCATACGCGTTGATCTGGCTCAAACTGTTTATTGTTGATATGAGAATCGTGTCATGTTTTCACTTTTTCCTTATACTGTTGGCTGTTGGAAAAGGTTGTGTCTCTCAACTCCTCCAGGGCTGCCAACTCTGCTTTCCTCTCTTCTCCTATACTCTCAGGATCCAATAATAACTCAGTGACTGCCCAAAGTGACTTGTGCTTGATTTCCACTAGCAGATGGCACAGCTTGCCATAGACGAGACGAAAGGGAGATGTTCCGAATTGATTTTTTTGAAGGAAGTCCGATAGGCCCACAAGACCAAGTCCAAAAGCTATGACCAATCCTTTCGGTTTGGGCGGACAATCTTCTGTAGGATAGTCTTGATCTCCCTATTCGATACTTCGGCAAGACCATTAGTCTGAGGGTGATACGGTGTGACAACATGATGGTCAATACCGAACTCATCTGCAAGGGCCCTAACCTTGTCATTGATAAAGTGAGACTCCCCGTCTGAAATCTAGAATCTAGGTACCCCGAACCGTGAAATGATTTTTTTCCTCAAAAATCGACACACAGTCTTAGCATCTGCGGCTCGGGCGGGGATGGCCTCAACCCATCGGCTGACATAATCCACAGCGAGCAAAATGTGCTCAAACCCCTGACTCTTAGGAAATGGGCCCATGAAATCAATCCCCCATGCATCAAAAACCTCACAAAAGTGAATGGGCTGCATGGGCATCATGTCTCTCTGTCCTCAAGTACCCATCTTCTGACAGTCAGTACATCTCTTCACGAATTCATCTGAATCCTTAAAGAGAGTAGGCCACCAAAGGCCGGATTGGAGCACCTTTTGTGTTGTCCATCTCCCAGAATGATGTCCTCCTGCCTCAAGATTGTGGCAGTATGTGAGGACGCTATGCTGCTCTTCTTGAGGAATGCACCTCCTCCAGATGCTATCCCCTCCTTCATGATAAAGGACGGGATCCTCCCAATGGTAAAACTTGGCTTTCGCCAAGAAGGTCTCAAGTTTCTGCCTGGGCCAACCTTGTGGAACCGTCTTGGTAACAAGATAGTTCACAATGTCGGCGTACCATGGGAGCGAGGTGATAGCCAAGATCGCCTCATCTGGAAATGTCTCTGTAAAAGGTGCGCTGGGCTCATATTCCTCAAGGTTCTCCAAGCGGGAGAGGTGATCCGCCACCACATTCTTAACTCCAGGTTTATCCTTAATCTCAATATCAAACTCCTGGAGTAGAAGGACCCATCTGGTAAGGCATGCTTTGGCATCCTTCTTATCCATTAAGTACCGGATGGCGGTGTGATCTGTAAAAAAAGTCACTCTAGATCCGAGAATATATGATCTATACTTATCCAAAGCAAAGACTACGGCCAGCATCTCCTTCTCTGTCACAGTATAATTCCGTTGAGCGGCATCCAAAGTCCAGTTGGCGTAGTAAATGGCAAACGACAAACCATCCCTCCTCTGTCCAAGCACAGCCCCAACGGCAAAGTCAGAAGCATCCATCATGCTCTCAAATGGGAGAGACCAATCGGATGGCTGAAGGACAAGAGCCGTGACAACCATACTCTTGAGAGTCTCAAAAGACGTAATACACTTATCATCTACAATGAACTCGGTGTCTTTCGTCATCAAATCAGTAAGCGGTCGGGCAATACGACTGAAGTCCTGAATGAACCGTTGGTAGAAACCGAAATGCCCCAGAAAAGACCGCAATTGACGCAGATTAGACGGTGGATTGAGATTTATAATGGTATTCACCTTGGCCGGATCGACCTCCATGCCCCTGTTGGAGATGATATGACCAAGGACTGTCCCTTGAGTCACCATAAAGTGACTCTTCTCCCAAGACAAGACAAGTTTGACCTCAATGAAGTGCTGAAGCACACGGTCTAGGCAGTCAAGACAAACATCAAACCCATCGCCATAGACTGAGAAGTCATCCATGAAGACCTCTAAACAGTCACCCACCATGTCCAAGAAAATGGACAACATGCACCTTTGGAATGTCGTGGGTGTGTTACATAGACCGAAGGGCATCCTTCTGAAAGCATAAGTCCCAAACGGACAGGTGAATGTCGTTTTCTCCTGATCTTCGGGCGTAATGGCCACTTGATTATAATCGGAGTACTGTCAAGAAAACAGTAGTGACTCTTCCCAACTAGCCTCTCGATAATATGATCAATGAATGGAAGTGGGAAATGATCCTTCTTGGTGGCCTGATTGAATCGTCTGTAGTCCACACAGAGCCTCCAAGAAGTGGGTACTCGGGTAGCGATCTCCTCTCAAAACTCACTCAGAATTGTAATGATACCCATCTTCTTGGGTACCACATGTAATGGACTAACCCACTTGGAGTCGGAGATGGGATAGATAAAATCGATGCTCCACCACTTCAATATTTCTTTGATAACCACATCTCGAAGATTCGGGTTCAGCCGTCGCTGGAACTCACGCGACGGCCTAGCGTCCTCCTCAAGATAGATGTGGTGGGAGCACAGAGCCGGACTAATCCCCTGGAGATCAGCTATACTCCATCCTATCGCCTTGCGGTTTCTTTCAAGAACCTCCATCAGACGAGATTCTTGCTCTCCAGTCAAACCTGCTGAGATAATGACTGGGTGCATATCTGGCTCACCCGCAACGAATCTATACTTCAGCGACTGCGACAAGGGTTTCAGTTCTGGACAACTGAGAAGTGGCAGATCTGTCTTCTGATATGTCTGTGTGAAGGCGACGAGGTCTGCATGGGAGAACTCTCGCTGTGAATGAGAATCTGACGAAGTGAACCCTGCTGAATCATCTATGAACTGTACTGGCTCGCACTCTGTCCTAGATGTTGGCTCAAAAGGAATCAGACACGGCAAATAATCATCAAAATCATCCCAATCAATGTCTGAATCCGAGGGATCTGAATTAGAAGAACAAGATTGAAAATCTGCATCACCACTCATCCCACAACTGTTAGCCTCGAATATGTCCGCGTCCAGGGGTGTGCTCTCCAAACTCTCAACTGCCATAAGCTGTAAGTATGGTGAATCTGTAGGCAAGGCGAGGGTCTGTACTACGGGATCTATCCAAATGGATTCATCATCTATCATCACAAAATCACACTCCTGGTAGACGTCTAGCTCATCCTCTGTCATCTGTGCGGCATCACTGGACTGCTTTGACCATGCATATTCTCTCGCTCTGGTCTCCTCAATCGTCTCTATTTGTATGATCCCGCCCTCTACGCGAAAACATACCTTCCCACTATCATGATCGCTCACCGCCTTGGCTGTGGCCAAGAATGGGCGTCCAAGTATGATGGGGGCATCGGTTACCGACTCAGGGATCTCCATGTCCATTACAACAAAATCCACGGGGAATTTCAGGCCCTGAATGGAAACGACAACATCTCTCAACAACCCCTTCAGCCTCTTAGTCGACCTATCAACAACTAAAGGACCGTCATGCTCCTAAGAAGAGGACTAAACTGGAATCGGTCGAGTAAGGCTGCCGGAAGAAGGTTAAAAGAAGAGCCGTTGTCTAATAGAGTACGATCAAACTGCTGCTCCTGAATCTCGCATCTGACATAGGGAGCTCCTGCATCAGGTCTCTTGGATGGAAATTTGTTCTGAATGGTGCAGCAAGTGGAATGGGTGAACACATGGATCTGATCTCTGTGGTTCCTCCTCTTCCTGCGGACTATAGTCTTCTCTTTCAAGTTCTTTTTGAAGAGGGGGATGTGCTCAAGTGCTTCCTGTAGAGTCAGCTGAATGTGGAATCTATAAATCATCTGGTTGTTGAACTCTACCTGTTGAGTCTTTTTGGGATTTTCTCTTTTATTCCCCTTCGCCAAGCAGAGTGCTTCAGGGAAGGGGATAGTAGGGGCCTCCGCAGATGGAGGGCTAGGAATAGGTCCCTGTGCCTATGAAGGAATAGAATCCATACCATGATCATCATGCAACACATATGGATCTGAAGTGTAAACAGAAACCTTTCCTTTATTAATTTTTTTGTTCTTTTTGTTACTACAGTCCTTAGATACAAAAGGTGGCAACACAACATATGGGAGCTTAACAAAAGTGTAAGTGGTGGCCTCTGTACCACCAACG
The DNA here is from genome assembly GCA_037367405.1 of Ottelia alismoides. Lineage (NCBI taxonomy): Eukaryota > Viridiplantae > Streptophyta > Magnoliopsida > Alismatales > Hydrocharitaceae > Ottelia > Ottelia alismoides. The sequence continues at coordinate 71,858 of JAZKJV010003381.1, read as the reverse complement.
GTACCTGTCTTTGTGGCATCAGCACCGCGCTCTAGCTCTGCATCCAAAATGGTGGCATCAACACCACCGTCTACATCGGGTATCACGACGGCCTCAGTACCGTCGTCTGGATCTCCATCATTGGTGGCATTAGCACCACTATCATCAATATCATCAGCGGCATCAGCACTGCTACTTTGCTTATCTGGCGCTCGTGGTTCCTCATGTGGTTGTCGCTCAGATGAGGCGCCGCCAGCTGGCATCCTACCGCTCCTAGTAGTCAAAAAATCAGCATCATACAAAGAAGACGTGTCAGTCAAATAATCACTGGGAGAAGTATCCTCTGTAAACTATACCTGCTCAGACTTCCTTTTTAGGTTGTTCGGATTAGGCTCAATCTGAGCTGGTATGGTGGCTTTGCCCTTGATGATATCCCTCATCTCCTACCGGAACTCATCCATTTCCTGCCGAAGGATGCTTGCTGTTCAGAAAGCAAGCGGGCAAGGTCATCTAGAGCTGGGTTCTCAAAGATGGGAGCCTGAGAATCGGAAGTGTTCCCCTGCGGGAAATGAGGCTGCTGCTGGTGAGAATAATGCTGGGATGGCTGGGAATATGTCTGTTGAGGCTGCTGGCGCTACCTCCAATTCTGTCCCTAATAGGCGGGACGAGGACCATGCTGGTACTGCTGGTGGGCATACTGGGGCTGGTGCTGCTGGTGTTGGTTGTTCTGATATCCCTGAGCCGGATGCTGCTGTTGGAAAGAGGTCCCTCCGGTGGTCCATCGAAATCCTGGGTGATCACGTCGAATCCCGACTGGTTGTGGGTATCGGTCGTACCATATCCCATTGACTTCCATCACTGGCTCCTACTCGAAGGTTGGTGGAGGTAGAACTGCCAATGACTGATCAGGCTGATAGACCACCATCTGAGTGTCCTGAGATGGTGGCTGTGACGGGTAGTACTGTAGCTGCTGCACCGGCTCTACCTGAATGTGGTTGACCTGGCGGTGCAAGGCGGAGGGCTGGGTTGAGCTGCTACTGTTGGGATCAGCTCGTGACTAGGGAGGCTGCTGAGTAGATGTTTGTGCCTCCTGGACGCAAAGAATCTGCATCTTCAGGTCACTCATGTTCTTGGTTATCTGGTCCATCTGGGCCAGTCCTTGCATCTGCTTTTTCTCGAGGATCTCGAGACCGTCCAACTTCTCACTAATGATGCCCATGTCAGCTGCGGCTGATTCGGCTTGGGTTGCGGCTTCCGATGGAGTATGAGGACCGACATCGATGCGGGCAATCCTTTAAAATGATCATGCTCCTTGGGGGGGCCTCTGTTGTGTGTAGACTCTGTCTTGGGCCATAACCGTCGAGTTTTCTGCCATCCCTTCATAGATGGTCCAAACATCGTCTTCTCCCTTGGAGAAATAGGACCCACCACAAGAGGCATTTACTAGCCCCTGCAGCTCTGGTGTCAGCCCACAGAAGAAACTCTGAACCAGATTGGGCTTGGATATATCATGGTATGGACACCGATCAATGAGCTCTCGGAATCGATCCCAAGCCTCATGGAACTGTTCATTAGGGATCATTGTGAAATTGCTGATCATAGCTCGTGCTGCGTTAGTCCGGCCGAGCGGATAATACTTCTTCAAGTAGGCGGTCCGGAGTTCTGCCCAAGTGTCGACGAAACTCCCCAAATGTTTGAGCCAGTAAGCGGCTCTATCAACTAAAGAGAATGGGAAGGCTATCATCTTGATGGTGTCCTCAGTCACCAGCCTATCATGAATTGTACTGCAGATCATTTCAAATTCTTGCAGATGGAGGTGTGGCTCTTCGGTCGCCAGCCCATCAAATTTAAGCAGTAGCTGAATAGTGTGTGGGCGAAGCTCGAATTCTCCATGGATGGGGGGAGGGAGTCGGATCCATCGATGAGTGAGGGATGTCGCTGGATTGTGCAATTCTCTCATAATTGTCTGTGGTGGCCTCTCCTGGTTAGGTTCTCCTCCCTCGCCTGCTACTACTGGTATATCACCGCCACCGCCCCCAGGTCTGTCTTCACGTCCTTCTCGCATCTGCGCAATCTCCCTCATGAGGTCACCCATGAATACTCCCTGGTCTCTGATTTGTCTTTGCATGGTCTCCAGGGAAGCTAACAACGAGTTGTTGATGGCAGCTTGATCATATAAGAATGGAGGGTGTTCGTGCTCATTTGGGTGTTCTCCTCTGTCTGCCATGGCTGGATTCTCTGAAAAGGCAAAAGAACCCATCTCAGGTGTCGTCAAATGATCTGAGCTCTATGATGCACTAAACTCCGATACTCTTGGACTGATGGAAGGAGAAGGGTGATCGAGGGGGAACAGGGTGGAAGTGAACTCAGGCTCGGAGAGTGGGTCCGGACTCCCCGAGGTTGTCCTAGATGAATGGGGAGGAGTGCTGGATACCGTTGCCGCCAAAGACGGCCTAAGAGATCTCCGTCCCATCATCGTGATTATTCGAGAAGAGCAAGGTTGAGAAATGAAGAAGGAAGGGAGGGGGGCAAAATTGCGCACAATTGTGCGGTGTTTTTGATCTTGACCTAAATTCCACTAGCAAATCAAACACAAAACAAGGGGTTCACCAACTCAACACACGAAGCCGTAAAGGTTCGGCTTTTATCTTTGTAGTTTTTTTTAGATTGAATTCAGGCAATTATCTTTGAACGAGTCCTTAGAGCGCTACGCCTATAGGAGAGAGAGTACTGCCGGAAAAGAATCCCGTACTTATTCTCCTCCTGTGTAACCTGTAGCATGCGGTTTTTAAGGTCCTTGTAACCCTTCCTGGAACCCTGCTCAGCCAAAGAAAAGAGGGAGGAAGCCGATAGGCGAAATCGATACTTCAGACCTCGCTCACAACGGAATCACCTGTGAGCGTGCAAGATCCTACTCGGATGCAAGACGATGAGACAGACACCCCCGTAAAGGCGTGGCCTATGCTCGATACTTCAGACAAGGTTGATGCTCTACAAAATAGAGAGTCATCAATGGTGACCAAGCCCTACTCGTCTACATACGATAGTAGCGCCAATACTTCGGAAATCCAGGCGATACACAAGGCAGCCACAGACTGGGTTTTAGGCTCTAATCCTTACGAAGCCGCTCTACTCACTTGGAAGGAGACCTTCCCATGCAACCTGAATACATGTGAGGGTATTACTCACTGCAAGCAATGAATCCAATTAGCCATTTTATTTAGATAAAGTTTTCTTTAGCAGTCCCTTTTTAAAATTTTTTTTGGTGTTATCACTTGTTTTGAGTCAATTCAATACAAGCGCCTAACGGTTTTGTATTTTCTTTGATTCTTATTTGATCCAAAAACAGAGGGAGAAGAGTCGGAAAAGCAATGCAAGTTGGCATCAAGATGGAAATCTCACCTTTGTGCCTAAATGATGAATGCAAAGATAGAAGACTTACAACGCCTCCCAGCTCTCTCCATGCGAGATGCAAAACAGGAATTTGTAAACCTATGCTATATGTCGATATGCATATGGAAATCATCCTAAGCAGGCAATTGCTAGCGTGAAGAACCACAAGTCGGTCACCGATCCTCAATCCAAGAGTCCGGTCTAGGCTCACCCCTCCTCCTCTCGACACATCGAGTTCAAGAGTAGCGCTTGGCAGGGTGGGCTCGCGGCACGACGGCTTGAAGATGATGAGGTGATTGTTTAGAGTTTAACTAAGTCCAAAACACACTATAGGTACATGCAATGGTTATTAGGGTGTTTGGACCTAATTTTCTCGATCAAGCAAGCCTAAAGACTGAGGGTTCATTCCACAAAAGAAAAGAAAAATAAAACAAATCCGGAAAATGACAGCGGTGAAAACACGATGAAAACCGCAGTGAGCCCATAGGTGTACAAACACCTGGAAATTAGGCCCGAGTGTCCAAGTGTCCAAGGTACCTGTATTATTACAAATTAAATGGTCTCTCTCTCTCACAAAAAAAATAAATCACTATCTATCCTCTCTCTCTCAAATCCTCCTGCTCTCTCCTGCCGGCTAGGCAAGAATAGCCGACTCTGCCTCCCAAGGATGCATCAGATCCCCTAGGCGATCCTCCTCGATCCGTGGTCCATCGTAAGAAGACAAGAAAGAAGAATGGTCAGATAGCTCAATAAGATATATCAGAAGTAGAGAGATCAAACAAAGCAATAATGTAAGAAACCACAAACACTCAAAAATACGATCTATACGCTGTTGCTCCCAGCAATGGTGCCATTTGATTTGACCAAAACTCACGGGGTATAAATGTGTCTCACACAAGGCGGAGACAACAGTCGCTGTGGCGACCCTCAATGAATCCCGATCAAAGTCAACAATGAACCCACAATATAATAAATCAAGCAATGAGAAATAAATGTGGAGTAAAATTTATTTTTAACTCTACAATATTGTGTATAGTGTAAGTATGTGTAGAGTATTGAACTCAGGGAGGAAGCAGGATAGGTCAATGCAATTGTGCAAAATGTGAGTGTGATGTGTGTCTACAAGTATGCAATTTTTTGTGTGTTTTTAATTTTTAATTTTTTTTATTTAATTTTTAATTTTGTATTTTTGTATTTTGATTTTAGTTTTTTGATTTTATATTTTCTTTTTATATTATTTTTTTCTTTTTCAATAATAGACTATATACATATAATATAAGAAAAGAGGGGATAAGTATTTATAAATAGGTAAAAATAGTCAAAAATCAGAAAATAAAATGTTTTTGGTCTTTTTATAATTTTCTACTATTTTTGTGATTTTTGGAAATTTTTCTGAATATTTTTGGTATTTTTAAAAGTCAAAATACTAGAAAACAGTGAATGAAGGTGATGGCCAAAATTAAATTGAGGATGAAAAATACTATCTAGTACCTAAAATTCCTCAAATTAATTTTAAAATAAAGGAAATAAAATAAGGAAACTATAGAACCTGAGTTTTCATTTTTAGGCTTTTTCTATGATTTTTAGATTTTTATGAAGTTTTTTGGGGTTTTCTAATTTTTCAGATTATTGCTTTAAATTTTTTAGTGATTTTTGGATTGGAGTTAAAAGACACTAAAACAGACCTAAGGTCATTTTTTGGAATTTTTCAAAGAGGTTTTAATATTTTTATGGATTTTTCTAATGCAAATAGTAGTAAAAATGCATATTTTTTATTTTTAATAAATATGAAAATGCGAGAAAAATTCAATACAAAAATATGGCATGAATGAGCAAGCAAACAGGAGCCTATGATAATTTTTTAGGAATTTTTGGGATTTTAGAAATGCATGCAATAATTAAAAGAAACAAAAAGAAAAATCACACTAGCAGGGGTATAAGTGTAAATAGCAAAACATCCAGGGGCTATAGTGCAAATTTCACGCAAAATATATAACTATTAAACAACTTTCCAGGATTGATTACAAATATTAAAACCCGCGGGGGTACTCCTGCAAATAACCTAACCAAGCGCGTGACTAGCACGCGTTTGGGAAGGGTATAAATGTAATATGCGAAAACTCTGAGGGCTCACATGCAAAATATCCAAAATTTTTACACTTAATGTCAAAATTCCTAGACTGAAACAAAATAACTAAACCCACGAGGGGGTCCTTGCAAAATCACCACCACCCCCCGTGCACAGATTACGTGAGGTGACGTGGATTGGACATGAATGTAAATAATAAAAGTACGAGGTTCTAGATGCAAATATTACAAAAGTTTTTACGCTACAGACAAAAGTTTATGGATTAAATAATAAATACAAAAATGCTAAGGGTGGAGGCTGCAAAATACCCAAAGCTAAGCGATCCAACGGCAGGGGAGATGCCACTTGACACGTGGCGCACGATGAACGGTCGATGACACTTCGACGATGACTGACTGTGATTAGATCTTCACGGGTAGATCAGACGGTGGTGGACGTGAATGATCCAACGGTTGTTGTTCAATTTGGAGGTGCGACCCGATCCGACGGTGGGGAGGCGCGGAGGAAGAATGGGGAAGAACGTCGGCGAGGTGAACTCCCTCGAGCTCGATCTCCGTGCTCCAGCGATCTGGAAGGCTCAAAATGGGTCGGGTGACTCCTGCAGTCTTCCTTTATCTTCTGAGGGGTCCAAAACACCTCGGCGACGGCCGAGGTCCGCTGGAGACAACGGCGGAGCTGGGAGGCTTTGTGTGTCTCCGGCGAGGGTCAAAATGACCCCCAGGCGCTCGTTACGACCCGTTGACCTGCAAGAAAGGGTGAGAGGGTCCAGGGAAAAATGCATGGACTCCGCGGAGGTAGAGAGGTGGTCGGCTGGAGGTGCACTCCGACGAGGTGTATGTAGAAGGTGATTCAATCGATGGAACGCGGAATTTCGAGAGGGGAAATGATCCTACGACTAAGGTGAAGAAAATGCAAGAGAAATAAAGGAAAAAGAAGCTGCCTCAATGGCTAAACACCGGAGGGATATACCTCAATGGCAAAGGACTTCGCCGGAGGTGGTGGAGCCTCCTCGGGCTTTGCTCTACCAGCCTGACGGTCTCCACAGGAAGCTGTCACCTTCCTGGAGCTTCGAGGCGCAAGAGATGGGAGATAAACCTAGAATGAGGGGTTCAAAATCAAATCAAAGTCGGAGGTGCATTATATGGGGTTGACGACCGAGCTTCAAATATCGAGGTGGCCCGGGAGGATCACTGATCCATTCCCCAAGAAATCGATGGGGCGTGAAAGAAGATTCGACGAGGAACAAAATTGCAGAAGGAGCATCATGAATGGATGTAAGGGGCGACCTAGAAAAACCCGCCAAAGTGGTCAAAAACTAGGTCTGACGGTGCTACATGGGCTAAGGAACGACCAGTTGACCGAGGTCAACTCGGACCGGCACCTGGTTGGTCCACGTGGACCAACCAGGAAAAATCCCTGAAAAATACATTGTACAATTAATTTAAAATAGTAAATGACTTTATTATTTTTAGGTTATTAAGTAAAAAATATTTGTTATTTTCTAAATTATTTTATGGTGATTTTTAATTATTTTTATGAGGTATAATTTTACAAGTTCCCTTTTATACCCTTTATAGGTATATTATTTATATATTTTAATATTTTATTTTTATTTTGTTTTTTTAATTTATTCATTTTTGTTTATTATTTTATAAAATTATAGAATACTTTTATACACTTAAAAATATTTTTAATTTTTTTTCTAAAGTGTTTTGTATATTTAATAAAATAAAAGTATTAATACTATAGGTGGATACAGGTATTATACATATGTATGTGATATACAAGTATTTTATTTTATGTTTCTTTTGTGTTTTTATTCTGATTTTAATATACAAATATATTATAAATAATATTTACAAAATTATAAAAATATAAAAATACAAAAATAATGACTAAATAATAAATTGAATAATTTAATCTGTACAAGTATACAATAGGGGTCTAAAACTCAACTTTCAAACCGTAGCTCCGTCAAATGCGAAACCACTGCCATTAAATAGCTTATTTTAAATTATATACAATTAAAGGTGAGTTTGATGCATTTGGAGTTTTCATTTGTGAGATACAGGTCTGGGATGTTGGGATTTTAGATTTTTATTCAAACCATAACTTTTATCTTACATTATTTTTGTGTGAAATTAATTTTGTATTTTTCTTTATTTAATTATCTACAACTTTCATGTACAGAGTTTCTTTATTTGAGGTATAAAAAGTGGAACCAAAAATAGGTCCCAAAATGAATGAAATAAAGGGGATTTTTATGGGTATCCTGACCCTTATCTCTCCCTACTTTATTCCTTGTCGACCTATTCATCGAGATGTCTAGGTCTCAGGATTTTGGGTCATAAAATATTTACTATATTTTATTCTTTTTCTTTTCTTTTATTTATTCTATAATTTTGGCTTTAATTACAGTATTTTATACACTATTTACATGCACATGCATGAATGCTAAGATGCTTTAATTAAGGGTATTTACACGCATTTGCTAGGGTTTTTGAGGCCAAAATGATAGAATAAAGATGATGAAATGTGGATTCATCACCTATATAAAGGGATAGCACCTCAAAGAGTTGAGGATGTAAATGCAAACTGCTTACCCTTGTGCATCAGTTCCAAGAAACCGGGTGTATGCTAGATGTGTACAAAAGCCAGATGTCTACCATGCAGTGGGAGTAGTAAACTGTTACTAATCCTACTATGGTTATAAAACACTTGATTGCGGTAATAACAATATCTTCATAGAAGGCAAGACTTTTGAGATAGTGATCTCAAAGTCTTATCTTCAAGAAATTAAGACTTTATAGATAGTGATCTAAAAGGTCTTAACTGTTGATACCTTAGGAGACAGAGATCTCTAGGAAAAAAAGGTATTCTGATAAGGATTATGGACATATTGGTTATAATGATTATCGAGCTATAGTGTCAAGGACCTATAACAATATTGAGTATTGGTTGCATAAGATGCAACATTCGCATTGGATGCGAGCAATGTTACTTGGGGAAATGCCAGTGCCGTAAAAGGATTTGGCATAGTCTCTTGGGAACAGAGTGACTGGTCAGCTTACCTAGCTATTTTTCTACATAGCCTATGATTGTCACATGAGTATGGGTTTAAATGATTAGCCCGTTGAAGGCTCTTTGGGCTAGTGGGAGATTGTTGGACATGCGAGCCCACGACGAGCCATTATGCAATAAATGTTATTGCGAATATCATTTCCTGATCTGAAATGAAGAATAAATAATTTGCATAATAAGTCCCTTAGTACAATTAGGGATATGTACCATGGCCATCTTGAAGATCATACAACTGTTGATTCAAGTATTGAATCATAGAGGCTGGTGCTTGGGTGAATATCTAAAGAGTTAGATTGAGGACTCATCGAGCACCGTCAAATGATTATTAAGTGATGATTTCCAGCCTGAGAAGGAGATGGAAATCCTTTCTCTAAAGGATGATATCTAACTGACCTCTTGATGCAGGTCCTCTGCATAGGAATAAAGATTTGGAGGTGTTAGATAAGTTAGGTCAAAGAGTTGACTTAACGAGATCGAGATATCCAAAAGTCCTATGTCGTATGTTATCATGATATAGGCACGCATCCTCTGACCGGAGACAGATGTGTTACTATATGTCTAAGTATGTACATTTGGCAGACCAATAGGTTGATGACCTAACCAAGGTCTATACACCGGCGCGCTGGTGTGCATATAAGGGCATATGAGTAATACGATCTCTCAAAGGGATCATACAGGTTCACTACTGAATTGGAAGACATGAAGTCACTCATGAGATATTGGGAAGAATCAAATTTCGTGCGCACGGTCGTCTTGCTTTGGAAGCTTGACTGAATTTGTAGGTTTGATATATACTTTTGGAAAGTATATGATCAAGACCTAGGTATGATATATGATTTTGGAAAGTATATGATCAATACCAACTCCCAATGATCAAAATGAGAAACTTACTGATAAAACCCTGAAGTAGACAGTATAAAGTTGATCTAATACTTCAATTTTATTCTGAGTCTTCCAGTATGCAGGATGTACAGGTATTGGGAATACCTGAGGGTGATGTGATCATAAACAATTGTATAACCATGACGCTTCCATTCCTAGGGAGTGATGAAACGGGTCTGGATTTTAGTGACTCCTCTCAGTAAAGAAGTAATCTGATCTTGATCTAAATGTTGGACATTGATCTGAATGTGATTCAGATGCAATGAGAAGATTAGATTTGCGGTCTTGATTTAATCAAGCATCTATGGGAGGCCCGAGATCTGGATTTGAGATGTAATCTCAATATCCAAGTCACTGTACGTGGAACAATACGATCGCCATGTCCTTATCTCCAAGTATTCGCGGAGAAAGCGCATTATCCTTGAAAGAGTTCATGGATAATTCTGTTGTTGATATATGTATCCGAGCATTGAGAAATGGATAATTAAATGTGATTTAATTATCATGATAATATGAATTTGATTCATATTATAACGAGAGTTATCTAAGATAATTAAATGTGATTCGATTGTCAAAAGATGTGAATAATGTGAATATGATTCATATTATTTGGGAACATGAGAATAGAGATCCAAGATGATTAAATGTGATTTAATTATCATGGATATGAATAATGTGGATAGTACTATCCACATTAATCATATATATTATAAATGTGATTTATAATATATAAGAGAGAGATATTTGTAATTTACATTTGTTAATTAAATGTTAATGTGAATTGGATTCACATTGAACATTAAATTGAAAATGTAATTTACATTTTATTTTGTTTTGTGAATGTGATTCACAAATTTTTGATGGCAAGATTACACTGTTCACAAAATAGATTGGATTTATTTTTGTGAAATAATTTGCAATAAAAGTTGTTGCAAATATTAGAGAGAATCATGAGATAATGTAATCTCATGTAATAGGAGAGAGGCATCCTCCTTCCATATAGGAAGAGTGGATGGCCACAATTCCCATAAGGAATGTGGTGGCCGTCCACCGTCCTTATGGAAGGAGGCTTGCCTCCATCCTATTTCTCTAATGAAGATTGATTTGATATAAATAAAATTATATTCAATATATATTTGATTTTATTAAGTTAATTGTTTTTGGTTTTTACCAACACAAATCTTGACCATTAAAAAATACACAATCAATGAGAGCCATTTGATTTGTGTTGCCCATGGATTGAGATCCATGGATCCCAAAATATTAAAAATAGAAGGGCACCCCTTTGCCCTTCTTTACACCAAGAGAACATAAGTCTCTCTCTCTCTTTCTTTATACACACCTACTCCATCTTCCTCTCATGGTTGTCCACCATGGATGCCCTAGAGAGGTTCTTCATCACTACAGCGTCGCCGTTATGTTGCCTGATCGTCTGCTCGTGGATCTCCGTCTCCTTCAGTGCGCCTCACTTGTGAAGAAGACGTCGGATCTCATGTGTCGAGATCAGGAGATCCACCGCTTGGATCATCAACATAATTTCGAGAAGCACGCGATTCATCCCTGCGCTCGCAAGCGTCTCCTCTGTCGGATCAGACTAGAGACAGGAGGTCTCTTCGTTTAGAGACTCGATCACAACCACGCTTCAAGAGGTAATCCTATTACTTGTTTGTGGTTTAGACAAAATGATCCGAGAAGTGTTCTTGGATCATGTGGTTTTGTCGCATGAAAATTTTTTTAACTTCCGCTGCATCGAGCAACTAGTGCGACTAGTCGCTCCTCGTCGTATTCGATATGACGCTCACGCTTCCGTGATGCGCTTAAGGATTATATCATATCCTTCATTAGGGTTTTTTCAATTTTTAAGCATTTTCTTTTCTATTTTTGATGATTTTTGGGTTGAATGTTAATAATAAGTAAGTAAGCATAATATTTTTTATGGGGTTTTTTGAAGTGATTTTATAATTTTTTGGCTTTTTTAAGGCAGACATGGGCTAACCGTGCACTATTTCATTTTTGGAAAACAGGAAAAGGGCATAAAATGCAAAAATAGTTATGTAGCATGATCAAGTAAGCATCCAGGTACCTATTCTTATTTTTTGGTAATTGTTAGAGCACGACATGCATTGGAGACTAAAGGTTTTCGTATAAGTAGGGCTAAGACGGAATATATGGAATGCACCTTTGATGGAAACAATGGTGAAGGAATCGAGGTGAAGATTGGTGACGATAACATTCAGAAGAGAGATTCTTTTGGATATCTGGGATCTATTTTGCAACATGATGGGGAAATTGATGGAGATGTTACTAATAGAATAAATGCAGGCTTGCTAAAGTGGAGAGGAGCCTCCGCTGTTCTCTGTGATAAGAAAATTCCTTTAAAGATTAAAGGAAAGTTTTACAAAGCAGCTGTGAGACCTGCTATGCTTTACGGTTCTGAATGTTGGCCTGTGAACCATAGACATGTGCAGAGAATGGTTGTAGCAGAAATGAAAATGCTAAGATGGATGTGTGGACATACACGTAAAGATCGGATTCGGAATGATGCAATCCGAAAGAAAGTTGGTGTAGCTCCGATCGAGGATAAGATGCGAGAAAACCGCTTAAGATGGTTTGGTCATTTGCAAAGAAGGTCAACTGATGCACCGGTTAGGAGATGCGAGTGTTGGGATGTTGAGCCGGCTAAGAGAGGGCGAGGACGGCCCAAGAAGTGTTGGAAAGAGAATATACGAAGGGATCTTAGTTTTTTGGATATAAATCCGAGATTGACCCAAGACAGATCTGAATGGAGGCGAAGAATCCATGTAGCCGACCCTACATAATTGTGGGAAAAGGCTTTGTTGTTGTTGTTGTGTTAGAGCACGACAATTATTTTTAATAAATAAAAAATAACACACAAAATTACTTGGCCTGGTAGGGGTATAATTGCAATTAAAATTAAATGTAAGGCTAGCAGTGTAATTTAACCCAAAGTTAAACACTAATATCATTTTATATATTAAACACTCATAAAATAAACCAAAAGGGTTTACATGCAATATTCACAACACTAAATGCGCGCACGCACGTGACACTGATAGGGACCAGATCGCAATATTTAAAGAGTTCAGGGGGGTACAAGCAATAAGTTCAACAATTTTCAAACTACATAAAATATTTACAGGGCCTTTTAATAAATACCAAAAGGTAGAGGGACGCTTGTGCAAATTACCCTCTTAAGCGTTGATATCCAAGCGTCCCGAGCTTACCACATGGTTGATCAGGCGGCTCTTGTCGTGTACCCCTTCGCGAATAACCAACAATCCATATTAGATATGGACCGTTGTTCTTGATCAAATGGCGGTGAAGGGCACTGGAAGAACCCGCAGGAATAGCCCACCAGCGACTTACGATTCGTCATTTCTCGGGTCTTCGGTGCTCTTCTTCTCCTTTGATGAGCTCAGCAGATAGCTGGGATTCCTTCACATGCTCCAGCAGGGTCCAAGCGAGGTGAGGCGGCGTAGGATGCTCCGGCAAGGATGAACCACCTGGAGCAACTCAAGGTGGTCGTTGAAGTCCCAAAAGCATCGAATGACCTGCATGTTAGCTCTAAAAGAATCCCAGGTATGAGGGTTATCTCCTCGACCTGAGGTTTGCGCAAAATGGCAAAGGGAATCGAATGGAGGAGGAGCTCTGACGTGAAGCGGCAAAGGGAGTTGATTCCCAGAACCACGATGGATCTGGGTTTAATGAAGTGGGGGCTCAATGGAGAATGCGGAGGGGATTGAAACAGAGTGGAAATTGGGGCAAATCGAGGGTCGGATCATGTTAATTTTGACTTGGATCCTAAGTTCTAGGATTTGGGAATTTTTAGATTAAATGTGGTTCGATGTATCTGATTACAAACTAAAGACGCTAAATGACAAACTAGACTAAAGAATTACCTAAAGGCGGCGGGAAAGATGGCTCAACCAGCCTGAAAGGCATGGAGCGGAACCAGTCGGCGGTGGAGTGGATACACCTCCATCGCTAGCTCTCCTCGTTGCAAATCACGATCTTCACCACACTGTCACCATGGAGAAGATCACAGGGGTGATCTAAGGGGCTAAAGCTCGAGAAAAAGAAGGGATCAAAAAACCAAAAGAGGTGAGGGGGTATATTTATAGACGACTTTTGAGTGAGTTTCGAGCAAATCTTGCATGAGATCGAGCAAGGATTGGTGGAGATTCTAAGATGGGCGTGGATGAGGGACGAAGTGGGCGCACGATGGTGGTGGTCTCTAGGGTAATGAGTGACAGAGGAAGCGTAGAAAAATCAGTGAAGAGACGGTCTCGTTACTTCTGACAGGCGTTATAAGGAAGACCGGACAGTTGACCTACAGTCAACAAAAGAAAGCGTCTAGTTGGTCCACATGGACCAACCAGGAAATTCCAAAGAGAAAATGCCTTGGAAATTTAATATTAAATAGAATTAGATTTTATTATTTTTAGATAATAAAATGAAAAATGTTTTTAATTTTCTGTAGTATTTTATACATATTTTTATTTATTTTTAGAGGTATTTATTTGTAAGTTATTTTTAGGTTACATATATAGGTATATATACATGTGTTTTAGGTATTTTATTTTTATTTTGCATTTTTGATTTTTTTTATTTAATTCTATTATTTTAAAAAATTATAGCCTATTTTTATGTACTTGAATTTTTTTGTCATAATTTTTTGATATATTATATACACATAAATAAATAAGTCTATTAAATATATAGGCATAAGTATAGGTATTTTACCTATGTATTTTGCATCCATATTTTATTTTAAAGTTTTATTTATTGTTTTCTTATGGTTTTAATATGTAAATATGTTATAAATAATATTTAAAAAATTATAAAAATATAAATTTTAAACATAGTAAAAAATAAATAAAATAAAGATTATTTAAATAGGGAAAATTATACAATAAAGGGTCCAAAACCTAACTTTCACATCTTAACTCCAAAAAATATGAAACCACATTCATTAAATAGCTTATTAGAAGTTATATACAATTGGAGGTGATTTTGGTATATTTTTATTTTTATTTGGGGGATATGTGTCTTTGAAACTTGGCTTTTGGAATTTTATTTTGTGTATAAAATATACACTGTTATTAGTTTCATGTGAACTAAATTTTGTGTTTTTATATATATTATTATATACAACTTTCATGTACAAAGTTTTATTATTTGAGGTGTAAATAATAAAGAGTAAAATAGGTCCCAAAAAGCAATTATTGGCCTATTTTGTAGAATGGCATGTTCTGTATTTTCTTTACAATTAGATGCCATATCTCCCCCTACTTTATTCCTTGTCGATTAAGTCATCATGATGACTGAGTTTCGGGGGATAGGGTCACTTCAGTGTTCTTGACACTTCACTCTTTTTCTTTTCTTTCTTTTATTATTTTATTTTGGCGATAAATACAATAAATGTACAATATTTCATACAGTAGTTTGTACAATTTAATGAGCACTTATTTTGGTGAATTAATGATATATACATGCATTCAACTAGGGTTTAAAGGATAAAATGAAAGAATAAAGATGATAAAATGGAGATTCATCACCGCATAAAAAGCTCGTGAAAGAAATGTGTAGCACATTCTTACCGTGACTACAGTGAACTCAATCAGAAATCTCCCAGCAAAAAAGAAGGATATGGGAGCGCATTTAGTCAAATGTCAGACGATTGATCAAGAGTTCGATCGGGCTCTACTTGATAGTGGATCCTTAATCAACCTAATGCCCACTTCACTACTCAAAGAATTTGGGATAGTACCTCTCAAATCTACTAACATGATTCTACAGTTTGCAGATACACCCATCAAGCGGCCCCGAGGAATTTTGGAAGATGTCGTGCCCACTATTCAAGGAATGCAGTTCCCTGCGGACTTCATAGTTCTGGACATGGGCACTTCAGCTCCTCTTCTACATACCCTGATAATCCTTAGACGGTCGTTCCTTCGAACAATCGAAACAGTATTGAACTATTGCACTGGGCAGATAACCTTCTGCTCGAACAGTTATAAAGTGTCGATTGAGACAATTCAAGTTCCTAAACCTTCAACGTCTACATCGGACGAAAGTGAGCATGTAGAACAGCGGACAGAAGATTGTGACTTTATGGATAAAATATGTGATACAAACTTTTTATGGATGATATTGAAACCCAATTTTCCTCTCCACAGAGGAAGGCTTGGACAGCACACTCGAATTCCCAAATATCTTGGAAGACGAGATTCTTGTTGAGTTGCCTGATGAATGTATTTATGACCACCAACCATGGCAGAGCAAGTGGCCATCATTGTAGATTTTTGTGAATAAGATTCGATTACCGAAGAATTCTATGTAGTACTGCAGACCGAGCCTACAATGTTAATGGTGGACACACAACAGATGAAAGACCCAACACCATCGCCCTGCACCGTAGCTGAAGTCACTACTGAGCTAAACCAATCCCCACCTGAGCTCAAATCTCTTCCAGCAAAAATAAAGTATGCCTTCCTTGTGGGTGCGCCGAGCATGTTCCCTATAATCATTAATTCACAGCTAACCATGGAACAAGAATCTCGTCTACTTGAGGCTCTGGAAAGGAACCGCAAGTCCATATGCTGGAAAATTTCAGATCTCCATGGGATAAATCCCTCCATGTGCTTGCACCGCATATACCTTGAAGAAGATAGTAAGCCCTCTCACGAATCTCAATGCAAATTAAATCCAAACCTGCGAGAGGTCATGATGAATGAGATAAACGAAATGGTGTGATGAAGGATTCATATATCCCATCTCCGACTCAAAATGGGTGAGTCCCCTGCAAGTTGCACCTAAGAAGTTAGGGATCACCATGATCAAGAATGACAAAGGAGAGGAGACCGCAACCAGAGTTCCAACATATGGTGCTCCTGCGTAGATTACAGACATCTGAATTTAGCGACCAAGAAAGATCATTTTCCACTCCCCTTCATCGACCAAATAGTCAAAAGACTGGCTACGAAGGAATATTTCTGTTTCTTGGATGGATACTATGGTTATAATAAAGTCGTCATTGCTCCTGAAGATCAAGAGAAGATAACCTTAACCAATCCATTAGGGACATATGCCTTCGGCAGAATTCCATTCGGGTTATGCAACACTCTGGCAGCATTCCAGTGGTGTATGTTGGCAATATTTGCAGATACGGTTGGAAGTTTTCTCAAGGTCTTCATGGATGATTTCTCAGTCTACGAAGATAGCTTTGATCAGGGTTTATAATATCTAGACCTAGTTCTGAAAAGATGATGTGAAGTGAACCTTGTGCTCTCATGGTGTAAGAGCTATTTTATGGTGAATGAAGGTATTGTGCTTGGCCATGTCATCTCAAAGCGTGGCATGGAGGGTGATCCATAGCAACATCAATTCGATGAAAACGAACAGTGTGAGTATTTGAATATGTAGAGTTAGACCCTCCACCCATATCTGGGTAGATCTTCAGCAGTTTAAACAACAGCTTGAAGTCTTTATCAACCTGCAACATCAAAACATATGAAGTTCCCAGTTGAGGGAAGCCTAATAAGAGTAAATCTAATCCATCCAAAACAATTTTTGGTATCTTCAAAAGATGTCAAACCCTGCTCGTAAACCTTCAGTGGAAGGTGGAAGTGATTTTAAAGCTAGAGTCACCTACAAATTTGAAGAAGGTCAGAACATTCTTAGGGCACGTCGGTTTCTACTGATGATTCATCAAGGATTTCAGAAAAACTGCCCGACCCCTGACCGAGCTTCTAGGCAAGGTGGCAGATTTAATTATCGATGATAGAGTCCTCTAGGCCTTTATGCATTTGAAAGAAATAATCACTCAAGCCCCTGTCCTTCAACCACCATATTGGATTATACCATTTGAGATCATGACATACGCTTCTGATCATGCTATTGGGGTGGTTTTATGATAGAGGAGAGATCATATTCCATTTGCTATTTACTATGCCAGCAGAACTTTCGACGAAGCTCAAAGAAACTACATTGTCACTGAAAAAGAGTTGCTGGTAGTGGTATTTGCCCTAGAGAAATTCAGATCCCACCTGCTTGGATCCAAGGTTATAGTGTATATAGATTAATCTGCCATAAAGTATCTACAAGCCAAGAAGGATGCCAAACCACGATTATTCAGATGGATCCTTCTGCTCCAGAAATTTGACCTTGAAATTCACGATAAACCTGGAGTCAAAAATGTGGTGGCCGATCATTTATCAAGATTACCAGATCCAAACACTCATGAGCTGAGCATGTTGCCAATCATAGAGACTTTTCCAGATGAAGCCGTCCTATTTGTCACCTCGCTCCCCTAGTTCATTGATATTGTGAACTATCTTGTATCCAAGAAAACTCCACAAGATTGGGCTAAGCTAAAAAGAGACAAGTGTTTTGTCATAAATCCTTTTCAACTAGTGGGAGGATCCATATCTCTTTCGATAAGGGGTAGACTGCATCTGGAGAAGGTGCATTTCTCAGGAGGAAGTCCATAGTGTCCTCGAGCATTGTTACTCCAAAGAATTATGTTGACACCACTATGGAAGAAAAACGGTAATGAAAGTTTTACAATGCGGTCTTTGGTGGCCGACTCTATTCAAAGATGTAGAAGACTTTGTCAAGCATTATACTGACTTATAGAGAATGGAAGACACCATTGGAATGTGAGATACGATGCCTCTTAAATACATTCAGATTTCAGACGTGTTTGACGCAAGGGGCATTGACTTCATGGGCTTGTTTCCTAAAAGCTAGGGATTTGAGTATATGCTGCTCGTTGTCGATTATGTAAGTCGTTGGGTACATGATATCCCAACACAAACTGCTGACAATCGTACCGTCTGCTGGTTTCTAAAAGATCACATCATTGTAAGGTTCAGGATCCCCAAAATATTGATATCTGATGGGGGTAGTTACTTCATCAATAGAGAGGCGAAGAAGCTAACACAGGAATTCTGCATAGAACATCGTGTTCCTCTCTGTACCACCCAAAGTCCAATGGCATGGCTGAATGTTCAAACAGGGAGATAAAGACAATTTTATAGAAGCTCATATGCCCCAATAGGAAGAATTGGTCACGGTTGCTGGACTCAGTACTTTGGACCTATCGGACCACGTATAAGTCAACGTTAGGAATGTCTCCCTATTGCCTAGTATATGGAAATCCTTGCCATTTGCCTGTAGAACTTATTCACAAATCATTATAGGCAATCAATATCTGCAATTTGGATTCCAAAAAGGGAGGATAGAATAGAAAGTTGGATCTGAATCAGCTCCTTGAATTTCGCGAGTATACATATGACAACAGCCTGATATACAAAGAAAAGGTCAAGAAGTGGCATGACAAGAACATCCGCCGCAAGACCTTCAAGCCAGGACAGAAAGTTTAGTTGTTCAATGCAAAGCTTAAACTATTCCCAGGGAAATTGAAGAGCAAGTTGATGGGGCTATTCATAGTAAAGCAAGTGTGTAACAATGGATGTATAGCCATAGCCGGTTTTCAGTTGACGCACAACCATTCGTGATCAACGGACAACTTCTGAAACCTTATCTCGAACATGACACATTTCTGTCCGTGGTCGATTCAATTCAGGTGGTCCTAGATGGAGAACCCACTACCAAAGCATTTACTCAGGCAGATGAGGCTAGAAAAAACATTTTTGATTAGTTGATCATTTTCTTCTTTTCATTTGTTATTATTTTATTCTTCAAAAAAATCGCATTCATCCCATACATCATTGTTATACTTAGGATATGCTTCATGATAAGTGTAGGGGGATTAATGCATTCGGATGCTCATTCGTTAATCCCTCGCCTATCTCCTCATCTTTTGACATTCTTTCAATGCTTAGGGATATTTTACCCTAAGTATGGGGGGGCAGGCCGAGCCCTTGGGTTATTCATTTATTTGTTTCCCACCCTCGACCCTCCCTGCATTTGTATATAGGTTGCTATACTTAGGATTAATTGATCCTATGTATCGGGAAGACGGTCGACTTCCTATTCTTTGGTCGTTGTAGTATAGTTATTCTACACTTAGTACGAGTTATGTCTTCCTTTCTCTTCGATCTATGAGGACATAGCTCAAGCTAAGTATATGGGGTCAATATATATTGTGTATATATTTTAGCCATAACTCGTACTTTCATATTTTCAATAAATATGGCTAGAACGAAGTAAATATATATACAAATTCATTAGTTATTTAATAACAAATGATGTGTATTATTCCTCAAATTCTTTTTGTATATATTGGCTAATAAATCAGGTAAATTTCTTTCAAAATGTTTGGAAAATAATTTGAAAAGCTAGTGAAAAATATTTCGGAAAATATATGAAAAATATTTTGTAAAAGGTTTTCAACCTTTGTAAAATATTTTGTTTGTAAAAAAATCTTTTCTTTGTGTGAAATAAAATGTTTTGAAAACCTATCCGCAAATGATTTTGAGAATATTTACAAAAATATTTTGAAAAACCTATATGTATTGTTTAAAGAACCCCTGCAAGATAGTTTTCAAATGCATGTAAATATTTGTAAAAATCATTTGTGAAAATTATTTTTGAGTATAGTTTTCAAAACCATTTGTAAAATCATCTTTCAAATAAGTTTGAGGATTATGCACATCACACTCAAATTACTTTATTAATATACCTATAAAAATGATCACTCATCCATTGTAAAAATTTAAAAAACAACAAAATAACCCACTCTTGTAAATATAAGATGCATCCTCGTGTAAATATTTGTACCTATTTTCTTTGCTAAAATATGTTGTTTTCAAAAAAAACCACCAAAACATTTACACAACCAAAAATACCAAAAACATTTATAAAAATCTTAAAAATGCATTGCCATCATCTTTTTCAAAAATCCATAAAAAGATCAAAAGTCTGAAAATTGCTTCACAAAAATATTTTCCTGCATTGTACATAGCATGAGCATTTTTCGGAGTAATCTAGGAGATTGAACATGTCCAAATAAAGTCCGAAGATTGAAGCTTATTGTAGACCTTAATACACTTAATTTCAGAGGAACCCATTGAGGATTGGAATTGGAGATACCTCTGGTCACCTTGACTTAATTCTTTGGAGTCCATAAGACTATGTTCATGAGCCAAATCAATGTGCCTAAATAGAACACTTCATATCATTCATACGACTCTTGAGATACAGACTTGACTAGAAACCTCGCACCTGGCACTTATCTCAACCTAGATGGACTATTGAAAAATCTTAGGGTCTAAGTCAGGATGATGCAAGGAAGCTTCGTCAAGGGTGGCTCAGGAACCATTCTTGAGGATTGCTGACACCGGTACTCTAACCAACGTCTTCTGATAACAATGATATCTAAATACTAGAGATCAATTGAAACAATGCTTCGGATGAGGGATGGTCTACCAACGCAACATTTTCTAAGACCCCAAAAAAGTGGGTGGAAAAAAGATGCTATATCCACTGGGGCACAAACAAGAATGCTGGTGCCATGCAATGTCAAAGAAAATATCCAAAGAAGCCTTTGACTAAAAACTCCACAAATATGAGCTTCGAAAAATGCCTGCTTCTTAGTAAAAATCCGGTTACATTGACTGACTTCACGCGGGAATGAAGACTATACTGATCTATTCCCACTTCTCTTCCCATTCTTCTAACTTTTTATCCCATTAGGTTGTAAAGATCGGAAGCACCTGACCTTATGAGGAAATATCTGACTCCATGAGGACAAGCTATCAGAAGAGCAGATACCTTGGTAATTCAATGGTTTGGTTTGGGGAGAGTTAAACAATTTCACACACATGGTTCTATCATTTCAAGGTAGCAAGAGTATGCCACTGAGAGGATGGTTTTGACCTGGATGTGATTTAGACTGAATAACAAGAGTATGGAACTTAAATGTTGTCATGTCACAAATCTTAACATCTAAGTGGTTCTGAACACACCATTAACCCAAAAGTCTTCTCTGAGCTGCAAACTTTGACATTATTAAGACAAGTTTAAGAGTCGAAAAATACTCCAAGTTATTTCTTTTTCTTTTCTTTATTTTCTTCTCCGCATTTATAGGCATAAGTGATTGTTAAGGACTAGCAAAAGCAAGTACAGGGGTTGATGAATCTCCATTTCATCACCTTTATTCTTTCATTTTGGCCTTTAAACCCTAGTTGAATGCATGTATATATCATTAATTATCAAAATAAACATTCATTAATTTGTTCCAAATACAGTATAAAATACTGTATGTTTATAGTATTTATTGACAAAATAAAAGAACAATGGAAAGAAAAGAAAAAGAGCGAAGTGTCAAGGACACTAAAGTGACCCTAATCCCCGAGACTCGATCATCATGATGACTTGGTCGACAAGAAATAAAGTAGGGGTAGATAGGGCAGTTAAGTGTACGGAAAACACAGATAAATCACTCTACAAAATATGCCAATAATTACTTTTTTTGGACCTATTTTATTATTTATTATTAAATCTTAAATAAAGAAAATTTGTACATGAAAGTTAAAGATAATAATATATAGAAAAATATAAAATTGAGTTTATACAAAAATAATACACAGTGTACAAAATATACTCTGAATAAGATTCCGAAAACCTAACTTCACAAACCCATATCTCCCAGATAAAAACTCAAAATGTATCAAAATCACTTTAATAGTATATAACTTTAAATAAGATATTTAATGTAGGTGGTTTTCATATTTTTTGGAGGCAAGGTGTGAAAGTTAGGTTTCAGACCCCTATTGTACAATTTACCAGAATAAAATATTTTTTTTATTTATTCTTTATTATTTTATGATTTTATATTTTTATAATCTTGTAAATATTATTTATATGATATGTACATAGTAAAACTAAAATAAAACCATAAATAAGACATTAAAACAAAATGCTTATATAAAATACATGGATAAAAGGGAAAAAGGACCCTACACCGGCGGATGCTGGAAATTCCCTACACCCGACCTAATTTTTCATTGTTTTTTGATATTTTTGAAATGAAACCTTGGGGAATTCAGATCACTAGGTATCACCATGTTGTCATTCCAAATTCAACTTAATTCGACACTTCTATCATCTCCATCAAGACTACCAAATTTTAACGGTCTCAGAATTGCTGAAATCGACCCCTTTTAGATGAACACGTTAGGAATGTTTATTTTACATGAAATTTGAAACACTTATTCCCCTCAACATATTAAGTAAATCCCCCCAACTTTTTATTCAAAAAAAGTAAGAAAATAATGGGAAAATGGGGTGGGTGCTGGGAGTTTCCTACACCACTAGATGCAGGCTCCCTGCCCTCTAGATAAAATACATATACTTATGCCTATATAAAATATACCTATATTTATTTAAGTGTACATATTATATCATAAAAAATTAATAAAATATCTATAAGTATATAAAAATAAGTTGTAAATATATAAAATAACGAAAGAAAATTTAAATTTAAAAATACAAAATAAAATATATAAAAAACATAGGTAAATATACCTATGAAGGAAACTCTAAAAAGTAACTTGTAATTTAACACCTCTATAAAACCAAATAAAAATATGCATAAAATACTACAGAAAATTAGAAACATTTTTTATTTTGTAATCTTAAAATAATAAAATCAATTACTATTTATTATCGATTTTCCAAGGCATTCTTACCTTGGAATTTCCCGGTTGGTCCACGTGGACCAACCAGGCATGCTTATTGACCGCAGATCAACTGTCCAGCCTACCCTCTAACTTCTGTCAGAGCTTCACAAAGGTGCCACTTAACCATTTTCTCCACGCCCCCATCTTCACTCATTGCCCTCGAGACCACCACCTTCCTGTAGCCCCTTCATCCCTCATCTTTTCCCATCACCGAATCCTCACCAACCCCTGCTCCTTCTCATGCCATCTTCCCTCGACAATTCTCGAAACTTTGTCTATAAATATTACCCCCAATGCCTCTTTTGATTTTTGATCCCTCTTCTTCGAGCTTTAGCCCCTCAGACCGTACCTGAAGACTCTACCTTGGTGATAGCAAGCAGTCGCCGCCATCTGCAGCGAGGAGAGCAAGCGGAGGAGGCGTATCCTTGCCACCGTCGGAAGCTCCTCTGGCTAGTTTTACTCCAGAGCCCCCAGGCTCTGTTGAGCCCTATTTTCTTTGAAATTTAGGCTCTTGGTATCTGTAGGGTTCAATTGAGCATTTAATTTCATTTTTACTAGCTTGGAATAGGAGTAATCGCCAAATATGTCGTTGACCTGGAGCTCAATCTCCCGGTCGATTTCACTATAATCCACCCGTATTGCGTCCCGCATTCACTACACCCTCTGTCCCTCATGCGTTCTCCATAATTCGCCTGCAAAATCCCCTTCGATTTTGCTCAAATTGAAGGACATGGAGCTCTCCCTCCACCACTTCACTGGAGCTCGGTCCCACCGCTCATCCACATGACTTCCAGCCACCCTTCTTGGCCGAAGAACATCACCTTGTGCCACCTAACTTTTTGGCACCGATTCAGGGCACAGATAAGCTCTCTAGAGAAAACGAAGAACCTGGGAGAAGCTCCCAGACACCTGGAGCCATCTGGGGCTTCCGTGCCCCCTTGAGCACCCTTGAGGATGCCTACGCATGTAGGGGAACGCCAGCAACTCATTCCACTCACTGACGAGGAGGATAAAGCCCGGAGACGCCCGAGGCCATCAATCGAAGCAACTCTGGGTAGTGTTCTTGGCTGTTCTTCCAATACCCTTGAGTACCGTTAGATCAGGACCCCTCGACAGGTCTAATCCCAGCTGTTGGATCCAACGAACCATCGCCCCCTTTACAACCGCAACAACCAACATGTGACGACCCCAGAACAGTTAGATCCCAAGCACATAAGTGGGTAAATTTCATAGACCCCCTCTGTTTTTTGTAATATCTTTAAAGTCATGTAAATAGTTTATCTAGTTCAACAGTTTGTTGAAATATTTCATGTAACCCCCTGAACCTTTTGCATATTGCAATTTAGTCCCCTCTAGATCATGTGTGTGCGCAAATTTTATCTTGTGAAAATTACATGTAAGCCCTCGTTGGTTATTATTATTATCCCTTAATATATATAATTTAAATAACAGTGTTACATTTTGGGTAAAATTGCATTGGGACCCCCACTTTTATTTATATTTGCAATTATACCCCTGCTAGGCCAAGTATTTTTGTACTTTGTTTTCTATTTATTGAAAATAGTTGTCTTTCTTCAAAAATTATGAAAAAATAGGAGAAGGTGCCTGGATGCATGCTTGATCACACTATAAATTTACATTTGCATTTTATGCCCTTCTCCTATTTTCTAAAAATCAAATAGCGCACGTTCAATCCATCTTTATCTTAAAAAAACCAAAAAAATATAAAATCATTGTGAAAAAATCCCAAAAAATATAGTATGCTTATTTAAGTATTATTAACCTTCAGACCAAAAATCACAAAATATAGAAACAAAAAATGCTTAAAAATTGAAAACCCCCAAAACCTTTATAAAAATTTATAAAACTCTCAAAATTTTCAAAAATATTGGTTTCTATTTATATTTTTCGTTGCATTATTATTTCTTTATATTAAAACTAATTTGGAGAAAGTTTGACATTGTTTTGTATTTTTCATCTCCATTTTAATCTTAGTCTATCATTTTATCCTTGTTTTAGTGTATTTTAAACTTTAAAAAAATATAAAAATTGGTAAAATTAACTAAAAATAACAAAAATAGTAAAAAATTTATTCAAAACCCAACGATACTTAATTCTACAATTTTTGGTTATTTTTAATACTTGTTACATCTATCTTATCTATTATTGTACATATACTTCTATATATCTCGTATTATATATTTTAAAAGAAAAAGAAATTAAAAATATAAAAAGAAAATAGATATATATACACATATACATGTATTATTTATTTATATGCTACATCATGTGTTCCTTGTATTCGACACCCTGCTCTGCTTGTCACTATACGACCATTATTTGTAGGGTTTTTAATAAATTTTGATCCACAAATGTATCTTTACTGCCTGATTTTTATATGTGGGTTGATTGTTGATCAATCGAGGTTTCTTCTAGGTCGCCACAACAACATTGTGTCTCTGCCATGTGTGAGACATATTCAGACCCGCGATAAATCCAGGTTATCACCTAGCCAGTAACATTTGCAATGGACTTCATGCTTTTCCTCCTCTCTGTTCTGTTTCTTGGGAGTTATTGTGAATGAGTCTTCTAAACCTTCATCAAAAAGAGGATTGGAGTGAGATCTTGACGAAGACATTGAAATCGAAACAATCTCACCAAGGAAATGGTCTTACTTGGTGAGAAGATAAGAAAAAAAGGGGTCGGTTGGGATGTAATCTCTACCTAGGATTAAATCATGATACATTGGATCGAAACAAAGATTATTTCAGATCTAGGAAGGTTCGAGTGAAGAAGGTGGTTGGATCTTGGAAGATGTGATATTTGGGTGGTTCAATGAAAAGTTTACGAAGTCCTAATAAAAATCCAGCCAATTATCATCTTCTATATCAAGGGGGTACGAAAAATTGAGCATGCTCGATTCAAGAAAGGACCTAGTAATACGATGCACGTAAATGTGCGGAATGAATTCACACAATACAATCCAAACAACCCGCTATGAATAGATTCACCAACTCAACATGTGAAAGGTTTAAGAGTTTGGCTTATTTTTATCTTGGCGATTTTAATTGGTGATTCAAACAATCTTGTTCAAGCACACAAATAGTCTCTTACTACACCCATTGAAGTCCTACAAGCCCTAAATCAATGGAGTGACCTTCCTATGTGGTAAGGTTCAATATCACACCCCAAAAGGACCTTATAGGTACATATTACCAAAATATAATTCTAAGGTCGGAGGCAACCACTTGCAGCTCCCAAAATCTGTAAGATTTGGACCTGGAGACTTAGGGTAGAAGTTTAGGGTTTTGGACTCTAACCTTAGGGATATGTACTCACCTACTCTGTCTAGGGGAAAGTACTTGCATACAACGAGGGTTTTCTACACGTAATACAAGGTAAATTTTATTCCAAATTATTTAGGTCAACTTGCATAATTCAGTTCCAATTTTATTGGATGGTTATCACCTGAAATTATGTGACCACAAAAAATGCCTAATGTCCGGTTCCTTTTTCATTTATTCTTAGGTTGATGAAAATCGAGGGAGAAGACAGAAAACAAAATACAGTCGGAAAATGCTGATGAATGCAGTCATTTAGGAATACTTACAATGATTCCCAGCACTCTCCATGTAGATACAAAACTGAATATTTAAATACTACACTATATTATACAAGTCAAAAGAATCCACACATAAACAAGAGTTCTATTCGCGATGAAGAATTCAATTAAATTCGAATAAATAGAACGCCTATTGCCAATTTTATTATGTGACCACAAAAATGCATAATGTCCAGTTCCTTTTCATTTATTCTTAGGTTGATGAAAACCGAGGGAGAAGACGGAAAACAAAATGCAGTCGAAAAACACTGATGAATGCAGTCATTTAGGAATACTTACAATGATTTCCAGCACTCTCCATGTAGATGCAAGACAAAATATTTAAATACTACATTATATTATACAAGTCGAAAGAATCCACACCTAAACAAGAGTTCTATTAGCGATGAAGAATTCAATTAAATTTGAATAAATAGAACGTAATTTGCACGTGTTTCAATGAATCTCCTAAGACTTTTGCAATTGCGAATCTTTTGAGATCAAGTGGTGTATCTTAGGTTATAAAATAGATCAGGCAAACAAGACCTAAGACATGCCTATTTGATGCGCAGTGCCTTGACCTTGATTGCCACTCAAGTTGAGAATGGCGCTCGACATGACCACATAATTAATAAAAATAAATGCGAGGCCTTTTTTACATACGCACGAACTCAATCGAGAACCATTGTAAATTGGGTTATTAATTACAAATTAATTATAAAATAAGCTGAAAATAAATGCTATACAATTAATTACAACACAATAATGGTTCTATTTAATTTAAAAATCTTTCGAGTAAAATTGCTTTGTGGTTTCTTCAAATTAAAGCTCCAAGCTCCTCGCCTTTGCGGTCCTCAGGGCATCGTCGGCTCCATGATCCCTATCGCAAAATATATGTGTCAAAAATAATTTCAGAATAATTTAGCAAATCAAAATAGCTTTAAATCATAAAAATTAATATCAAGACAAAAATAATACAACAACCCACAATAAGAACTTAACTAAGAACCTCTAGAAATCACAAACATAAATAATCAACACTAAATACAATGAAATGATATGTCGCGTCCCCAACAACGGCGCCATCTGATGAACCATCAATAAGCAATATTAATATGATCTCGCTATAGCACGGGCCAATCGAAAATTGATGAGCGACCTGAGCGACTAAGGTAAGAAGTTATCAATGGCCGTTGCGACCTCAACCTCTCGGATCGGGCTCAATCAAGAAAATTCAAGACCACCAACATAAAAATCAAGCAAGCAAATCAAATAGCGGTCTCGCTATTTTATTTTACCTAGTATAGCTACCAGGGTCGAACACAAGGAGCACGGTATGGTAAACCTATGAAGTAGTCGAAAATCTAAATAAAATAAAGAAATAAAATAAAAAGGTAGATTTTTGGTTTTTCAAATTTTTTGTAATTTCTAAAAATTAATAAAAGGTGTAAAGAAATGAAAAAGGCACAAACAAATAATTATTGAAGAGAGCAAAAATGACCAGAAAATTAAAATAAAAATATTTTTGGTTTTTATAAATATTCAAGTGTTTTTGATATTTTTCTTGGATTTTTTTGATTTTTAGTTAATTTTATAAAAAAAGAAACAAGGCCAAAAATACATAACAATGTGCAGCCAGAATCTAAAGGCATTTTAAAAATACTTGAAATACCTAAAAAATTCGAGAAAAAATTTTATGATAAACTAAAAATAAAAAAGATAACTACAGAAACTAAAAATGCAATTTTTTCAGTTTTTATGAATTTTTAATAATTTTTCTAAGATTTTTAATGTTTTCAATTTTTAGGGTTTTTATAAATCCAAATAGAACAAAAATTGGAGAGAAGTAAAAACACAACAACGCAAACAATCAAAAAAAATTGGATTTTTTAGAAGATTTTTAATATTTTTAATTGATTTTTAAATCTAAATAGAAGTAATTTTTAAGTTTTTAAATTTGTAAAAATAAAAAATGGAATCAAAATAAACCAAAAAATTCCTAGAAATTCCTACAATGTGGCAGGAGCCATGTTTCAAAATTTCACGAATTTTGGGTGAAGTTTGCTATTTATTCAAACCAATCAAAGAGACACAACAAACAAGGATCTAAATGCAATTATGGAAAAGTATCCAGCCAAGCAATAACACGTGGAAAGAGTACGGGGCTAGATATGCAAAATGTCCAGATCCGCATGAGGGCGGCACGTGAAACATGCAAGCAGGGGTATAAATACAAATACGAAAAATAAAACTTCAATTATTAACAATAATATAGTCCATGATTTGAAATGCAGATAACCAAGGTGTCATGTGATGGACCGCGTGCTACACAAATAGAGGGACCAAATTGCAAATAAAAGAAGCATGAGGTATGAAGTGTAAATTATCCAAACTAAACACAACAACTAAAAATATTTACAGGAGTGATGAACCTCAGTTTCATCATCTTTATTTCCCATAATTAACCCCCTTGCTTAAAAGTTTGTCAATAAAACCCTGTTAATGCCCTATAATTAACAGAGCCCTAAATAAATTAAAAACCACAAAAAAATGACAAAACAAAAATTCGTGGTATTTTTAGACTTAAAAATACCTTCAAAAATTTTTCGTGTCTTCATTTGATCTCTTTTCCAGTTTTGTCAACATGAAACTTGTAGATCTCGTCAAGATCTACAACTTTCATGTTTTGAGTTTTCTCAAATTCGACCATCTTGGCCCTCAAAAGTCAATAATACCCAAGGAATAATCTGATTGGGCCACGTGGCCCAATCTGGGTGAGCCACGTGGCCCCACCCTCCTTGTCTTATCCGCCCATGTTTTCAGCCGTCTGATCTTGGTCTTGAGATCTAATGGCTTCCAGCTCTCCACGTCCGCTGCTCTCCCTCAACCGTCCGATCACCTTTTCCCTTAATCCACACCGCACTTAAGCGCCTGCACCACAGCTTGACATGTGGCGCGCTGAGCGCCCTTCGATTGCGCCCCGGAGCTCTCATCTATGCCGCTCAACCTACTTATTCCCTCTGCCGTTCGATCACCTCCTGCTCACCATCATCACCGTCCGCCGGCGCGCACACCCTAGCTTGCCACGTGGCGCTTCCATCCGCCACTGATCGCATCGCCCCAGATTTAATCGCATCCTCTCGTTCGCGCTTAGATCTCCACCGTTGGATCTCCAGATCCAACGGTCGGAGGTCATCGTCAACCTCCGATAGCCCTTCTCTCTCCCACGATTCACCGCACGAACACCTCTCCCCCTTCCTATTCTTTTGACCACCTCCGACTACCTCACACTTCGCCAACCGTCCCACATTCTTCCCCCATCATCCGTCTCCCTCGCGCATACCTCCATTAACCACCTTCTTCTCCCCAGTCGTCCCAGTTCCCCCTAGAAACCCACGTTTTCACCACGATCGGCAGCCACCTTCAATCGTTAAATACGCCGCCCCCCTCCTCCGATCAGGTTGTCCACCTTTACGCGAGGGCTCGCCCAGCCCTTCTCCGTCTCCCTGTGACAGAGGGAGGCGGAGGATCGAGCGACGACGACGAAGTCCCTCCGGTGAGACCCTCCGCCATGGGTGCGGAGCTGCGGCGCCATCGCGACCGCCTGAGCTGCATGGACTGGCAGACCATGTCCAGCGACGACCCGGGGCTCGCTTAGAGCTTCAACCCAAGCCCTCCGCTCCGCTTCCGACCAAGGTAAGTCTCCTTCCTCCTTCTTGTATTTTTCTTGAATTTTGTCGATTTAATTAAGTCGTTCCCGTAGCTGTCACCCTCTGATGAACCTCCTGTTAGCTTCACCGTCGAACCCCCTTCATCGCGCATCGCTCCGACCATGCTTCCCTTCTTACATACCCCCCATCGCCTCCGACCACCTCCTCCGCCCTCGCGGCGGAGGAGCTCCGAGCTCTCCACCTTCTCCGCCCCCGATGAGCTCTCACATCACCGCCACTACGCACACACCTTTCTCCTCGCTTCGGCTATGTGTTCTAACCCTGCAGGTCAGCAAGGGCCTTCAATGGTCGGACGTTCGCCGGCGCCAAATTCTTCACGTTCTCCTTCGACTTCAGAGCTCTGTCAGCCTAAGCCATGAAGCCCGACATCTTCCCCGAGCTCCCTGCTTCACCGACGACCACTTCGGGAGCTTAGGGGAGGACCATGGCGACGGAGAATCAGCGGCGGAGGAAGGAGTCCTTCGCCGGAACCCAGTTTGCGCCGCCTACCATCGGCTGAAGAAGGAGGAGCAGTGACCGTTGGATGCTCCGTCCCGGAGTTCATCCAACGGCCACTATGCAGCCACGTCGTCATTCAGATCCTCCTCCAGAGGCCGTTGGATGATCGATGATCCGACGGCCCTCGAGTCAGCCACGTGTCTTCATCTAGAGCTCCCCCGAGCCTAGCGACCGAGCCCCAGGCTTGGACGCTCCTGAGCCTCCACCGAGCCTGCACCGAGCTTCGAATCTTCCGAGCCTGGCCGAAGCTACCTCGAACCTCTGCCGAGCCTGCTCTCCGTCCGAGCCTAGATAGCACGTGCACAGCACGTGCTACTCTGGGTAAATTGCAGAGACGCCCGCCGTCTTCTCCATATTGCTTTCAGGTCCTCTGTCACGTGCAGATCATGTGCACAGTGGGTAATTTACATTGAAACCCTCGCGGGTTTTCCAAATAGCAAAAATACCCCTGTGCGTGTGGTCAAATTACAGGGAAGGTCCCGCTCCTTTGTTTATTTACTTTTTAGTCCCTCCCAGGGACCTGTATGCAATTTTATTTTCATGTTTTCTTTTCAGTTATGCCCTTGCATTCCTTTATGCATATCTTGAGTTATATAGCTCCAATCGAGTTGATTTCAGTTTCATTTTGAAGCTCTTCTCGTCCTCTTTATTATGGCGTGCTTTAAGTCCAGATTTGACACTATGAACCGTGATGTATTTTTTTATTATCTAGGTGTCTTGATTTCTTCATTTATCATGCCCACTTGCTTCATATTTGTAGAGGCTTCTTAATGTTAACTCAGTTTAACTCGCATTTTTTTTCTATGGCTCAAGTGACTATGATTTTTGGGGCATATCATTCGCTTTGCATGATCACTTATTTGCATTATAAAAATTGATAAAAAAATGCATGTTTTATTTTTTAATGCATTGTCTTGTTTTGTCTTTGCATATTTTGACCTATATGCCTTTAACTCTACGCTTAGTTAAACACACTTAAATCCGATTAATACGAGAGAGGCTCGTGTCCCTGAGTTCGACCTTGGTTTCTTGCCAAGTAAAATAAATCACGATCACCTCATTTTGATTTATCATCGCATATCTTTAAATGAGGTGATCTTTTGACGACCAGAATCGGCCCGACTGCACCGACATGCCGAGGTGCTAAGAACGCACCCTTAAAGGGCCGATTTTGCGGTTCGTCAAATGGCGCCGTTGCCGGGGACACGGCTCATTTCTTTTATTTTTTGGATTTTTGTGTGTTTAATTTAGTGTTCCTTTTTATAGGTCAATTAACCACATATTTTGCATATAAAATTTTTTTCTTTCCTTTTTGATATCTAATCATTGTTTTTATGGCAGAGCCCTTGATGGATCAAGGAGGAGAGGAGCAGGACGTTCCCCGCTGCGAGTAGCCGCAGGAGCATGCTTGGAGCAAATAAGGAAGAAAAGAAAAAAATGTGTCTCGCATTTTTAGTTCTGCATTTTATTTTTATAATAATTTGTCTTTTACAGCGGTCTTCGTTCGAAGACTCACGTGTGTAATCGAACGATTGTGGTTGTGTGGGGATCGTCCCCACTTGAGTGTCGACCTAGGATAGGCACGCGGCTTTCCGAGCTCATTTTAATTTTTCCATATTTTTACGTGCTTAATCGTAGGTAGGACACACTAATTTCTATACGCACATAATCTCGCATCACTTAGCTAAAATTCATGGATATCAATCACCGCTAATAGATGCATGATTAGGTGCGGCTTTTTCGACTTGCATACATGTCAGATTTGATCTTCAAAACGGCCCCAGTTTTTTCCGCGGGTTTATCGTCAAATCACTGCATGATTTCTCGCTTAGCCGAGATCGCGTTTTTCTTCATCGAATACATGTTTTTCACGGCTTTCATTTCCTAGATTGATCACCTAGGACTAATGGAAAATGGAATGAACGGTAGACGATGATTTTCTGATTGATGTGCTAACCTTAATTCAGTGACAATTTAAAATAAAATTGGGACTGTTAATTGCAAGTCAACCTAAAATGGAGTAAAATTCGGTTTTGGGAGAGCAACACCCGCGCATACGCCTTGATTTTCATTTTCTTCGCGTAAATATCTAAGGCTTTATCACCAATAAAACTGACAAGATATTAAACCAACTTCGGTTGGTTTCATGTGTGAGTTGGTGAAACTAAGGGTTTGCTTGCTTGAATTGAGCCACGTTTGCTACACAACCCTAAAACCTTAGTCACTCCATTTCATCTCCAAAGATTCAAACGCTCACTTGTAAATCCATTCCTCTTCTTCGTTCACCTTGGGTTCCTTCCAACATCAATCCTCATCTTTATACTTAGGCTAATCTCAGCCTAAGTATAGGGGGGACCCAAGTCCCCGTGATTTTCTCTACTCCTCTTTTCTTGCCTTTATACTTAGGTTATTTCTAACCTAAGTATAGGGGGGAGCCCCTCTTAGCTCCCGTATATTCTTCTATATTTAAATGGACCTATGTACTTGTAACATCTAGTGCTATGAGGACATAGCAAAGTTTAAGTATAGGGGGGTATATCGTATATATCGTATATTTACTTTAGCTATAATCTGAAAAATTTTGAAAAATTAAAAACTTTTTGGCTAAGGTAAAAATCATTGGACTAAGAGAACTCAAAGGATTTCGCGGTTTTTCGATATTATGTTACATTATTTTATAGAAATGTTTTCGAAAATGATTTTTTCAAAATGTTTTGAAAATTTTTATTCTTGTGTGACATGGTTTCGAAAAGATTTGCCTTCTCTTTTCAAGGAAAGTCGAGTTTAACTTGTGTATTAACTTTATTAAAATCCATAAAAATGAGAAAAACCCTAAAAACCTTTAGGAGCTATTAGTGACTACTAATCTCAATTAAGAAAGCCGCGTTCAGTAAGGGTTCGCCCTTAGCAGATTGGATGGTTTAGAGGACATCGCGTAAGGCCCCGTCCTCAAGCAACGGGCTCCGGCCTGTACTTACATCCATACTGGCTGAACGTAGCTCCTTAATTAAGTTTAGGCAGTTATGATATCTCTTAAAGTCCTTTAAAAAAATCTCTTGTTTTTGAATGAAGAAGTTGGATTAGTCCTCTACACTTTCACTTTCACCCAGGACCTGAATTTGTCAAGGAGACTTAGCTTTTAGAAGTCTTTGAGATTTTAGGTTAACCAACCTTAGCCATCAGGGTCTTAGACTTAATCATCCACATTCCCCTAGGTTTCTAGATTTGCATGCTATATTCCATGCTTAGTCTCAGACAGAAAGAATATGATCAGCACATCACATACACGACTGCGGTTTTTGATGAGATGAGTTGATTTTTCACCTAAGGGATTGGGATGAGGAAGTCGAGTTTGGATTTGATCTAATGATGCTCGAGGATGGGATAAAATCTTTGGAGGCTTCATGAAACCTTAGTGTCAGCAATATTAGCCAGTATGAGAACTTGGTTCTTATACTATTCTCTTGACATTGACCTAAGTGCCTGGGTGTGAAAAATAAATAAAAAAATGTTGATCAGTGTGCGCCAACTCTTGGTAAAAGCAGTGGAGCTAGCCACCAATTATACAAGTCAATGAAATTCAAAGAAAAGCTCACATTCCACCAAAGTCAAATATCAAAGAGCTTCCACCAAAGGCGAGCGCTCCCAAACTTTTCAAAGTGTCCACTTGGACCACCGCTATTAGGACCAGGAGTCGGGCTTGCACCAAAAAAGGGCTCTGCATCGTAAATGCTACAAGTCTGGGTGTCGAAGGTACGATAGGTACTCAAAAGAGACACACCCCGGTGTACTCCCAGGAAAACAAGTGCAGACGGCTCCAACTTCTCTTGACGGACGCACTGATCAACACCAAAAAATGTGTTGCGTAAAAAGGCACTAGAGAGAATCCTTGTTCCAATGAGAGGGAGAGAAGAATTGACACAATCCCATGCCCTCCATTTCTGGCCTGCCATCTACATTTTCTAAGCCTGACAACTAAAGAGACGGTGGACTGAATGCAAGATTTGATTTATTCCCTAGTGCTGAGGATTAGGTCCTTAGGAGATTTTCTCGGACCAAGATTTTGGGTGACGAATTGACTCTACTCTCAGAATTGCAGTCAACACTAAACTTCATATCCTTTAGTTTATATGTACATCAGAGAGAGTCTAGAGAAATAGAGGAATTGGAAGCCTCTTGATTAAGGCTGGGTTGAACTCTAAAATTTTGGATCTCTGAAGCCGAGTCGACTTGATCAGATTGGATCCTGTATTCACATGCACAAGGGGGTTAATCCAACTTAGTCATTCTTTTTGATGCTCGAGGACGAGCATAGTTTAAGTATAGGGGGGTGATGAACCTCAGTTTCATCATCTTTATTTCCCATAATTAACCCCCTTGCTTAAAAGTTTGTCAATAAAACCCTGTTAATGCCCTATAATTAACAGAGCCCTAAATAAATTAAAAACCACAAAAAAATGACAAAACAAAAATTCGTGGTATTTTTAGACTTAAAAATACCTTCAAAAATTTTTCGTGTCTTCATTTGATCTCTTTTCCAGTTTTGTTCAACATGAAACTTGTAGATCTCGTCAAGATCTACAACTTTCATGTTTTGAGTTTTCTCAAATTCGACCATCTTGGCCCTCAAAAGTCAATAATACCCAAGGAATAATCTGATTGGGCCACGTGGCCCAATCTGGGTGAGCCACGTGGCCCCACCCTCCTTGTCTTATCCGCCCATGTTTTCAGCCGTCTGATCTTGGTCTTGAGATCTAATGGCTTCCAGCTCTCCACGTCCGCTGCTCTCCCTCAACCGTCCGATCACCTTTTCCCTTAATCCACACCGGACTTAAGCGCCTGCACCACAGCTTGACATGTGGCGCGCTGAGCGCCCTTCGATTGCGCCCCGGAGCTCTCATCTATGCCGCTCAACCCACTTATTCCCTCTGCCGTTCGATCACCTCCTTCTCACCATCATCACCGTCCGCCGGCGCGCACACCCTAGCTTGCCACGTGGCGCTTCCATCCGCCACTGATCGCACCGCCCCAGATTTAATCCCATCCTCTCGTTCGCGCTTAGATCTCCACCGTTGGATCTCCAGATCCAACGGTCGGAGGTCATCGTCAACCTCCGATAGCCCTTCTCTCTCCCACGATTCACCGCACGAACACCTCACCGCCTTTCTATTCTTTTGACCACCTCCGACTACCTCACACTTCGCCAACCATCCCACGTTCTTCCCCCATCATCTGTCTCCCTCGCGCATACCTCCATTAACCACCTTCTTCTCCCCAGTCGTCCCAGTTCCCCCTCGAAACCCACGTTTTCACCACGATCGGCAGCCACCTTCAATCGTTAAATACGCCGCCCCCCTCCTCCGATCAGGTTGTCCACCTTTACGCGAGGGCTCGCCCAGCCCTTCTCCGTCTCCCTGTGACAGGGGGAGGCAGAGGATCGAGCGACGACGACGAAGTCCCTCCAGTGAGACCCTCCGCCATGGGTGCAGAGCTGCGGCGCCATCGCGACCGCCTGAGCTGCATGGACTGGCTGACCATGTCCAGCGACGACCCTGGGCTCGCTTAGAGCTTCAGCCCAAGCCCTCCGCTCCGCTTCCGACCAAGGTAAGTCTCCTTCCTCCTTCTTGTATTTTTCTTGAATTTTGTCGATTTAGTTAAGCTGTTCCCGTAGCTGTCACCCTCCGATGAACCTCCTGTTAGCTTCACCGTCGAACCCCCTTCATCGCGCATCGCTCTGACCATGCTTCCCTTCTTCCATACCCCCCATCGCCTCCGACCACCTCCTCCGCCCTCGCGGCGGAGGAGCTCCGAGATCTCCACCTTCTCCGCCCCCGATGAGCTCTCACATCACCGCCACTACGCACACACCTTTCTCCTCGCTTTGGCTATGTGTTCTAACCCTGCAGGTCAGCAAGGGCCTTCAATGGCCGGACGTTCGCCGGTGCCAAATTCTTCACGTTCTCCTTCGACTTCAGAGCTCCGTCAGCCTAAGCCATGAAGCCCGACATCTTCCCCGAGCTCCCTGCTTCACCGACGACCACTTCGGGAGCTTAGGGGAGGACCATGGCGACGGAGAATCAGCGGCGGAGGAAGGAGTCCTTCGCCGGAACCCAGTTTGCGCCACCTACCTTCGGCCGAAGAAGGAGGAGCAGTGACCGTTGGATGCTCCGTCCCGGAGTTCATCCAACGGCCACTATGCAGCCACGTCGTCATTCAGATCCTCCTCCAGAGGCCGTTGGATGATCGATGATACGACGGCCCTCGAGTCAGCCACGTGTCTTCATCCAGAGCTCCCCCGAGCCTAGCGACCGAGCCCCAGGCTTGGACGCTCCTGAGCCTCCACCGAGCCTGCACCGAGCTTCGAATCTTCCGAGCCTGGCCGAAGCTACCTCGAACCTCTGCCGAGCCTGCTCTCCGTCCGAGCCTAGATAGCACGTGCACAGCACGTGCTACTCTGGGTAAATTGCAGAGACGCCCGCCATCTTCTCCATATTGCTTTCAGGTCCTCTGTCATGTGCAGATCATGTGCACAGTGGGTAATTTACATTGAAACCCTCGCGGGTTTTCCAAATAGCAAAAATACCCCTGTGCATGTGGTCAAATTACAGGGTAGGTCCCGCTCCTTTGTTTATTTACTTTTTAGTCCCTCCCAGGGACCTGTATGCAATTTTATTTTCATGTTTTCTTTTCAGTTATGCCCTTGCGTTCCTTTATGCATATCTTGAGTTATATAGCTCCAATCGAGTTGATTTCAGTTCCATTTTGAAGCTCTTCTCGTCCTCTTTATTATGGCGTGCTTTAAGTCCAGATTTGACACTATGAACCGTGATGTATTATTTTATTATCTAGGTGTCTTGATTTCTTCATTTATCATGCCCACTTGCTTCATATTTGTAGAGGCTTCTTAATGTTAACTCAGTTTAACTCGCATTTTTTTTTCTATGGCTCAAGTGACTATGATTTTTGGGGCATATCATTCGCTTTGCATGATCACTTATTTGCATTATAAAAATTGATAAAAAAATGCATGTTTTATTTTTTAATGCATTGTCTTGTTTTGTCTTTGCATATTTTGACCTATATGCCTTTAACTCTACGCTTAGTTAAACACACTTAAATCCGATTAATACGAGAGAGGCTCGTGTCCCTGAGTTCGACCTTGGTTTCTTGCCAAGTAAAATAAATCACGATCACCTCATTTTGATTTATCATCGCATATCTTTAAATGAGGTGATCTTTTGACGACCAGAATCGGCCCGACTGCACCGACATGCCGAGGTGCTAAGAACGCACCCTTAAAGGGCCGATTTTGCGGTTCGTCAAATGGCGTCGTTGCCGGGGACACGGCTCATTTCTTTTATTTTTTGGATTTTTGTGTGTTTAATTTAGTGTTCCTTTTTATAGGTCAATTAACCACATATTTTGCATATAAAATTTTTTTCTTTCCTTTTTGATATCTAATCATTGTTTTTATGGCAGAGCCCTTGATGGATCAAGGAGGAGAGGAGCAGGACGTTCCCCGCTGCGAGTAGCCGCAGGAGCATGCTTGGAGCAAATAAGGAAGAAAAGAAAAAATGTGTCTCGCATTTTTAGTTCTGCATTTTATTTTTATAATAATTTGTCTTTTACAGCGGTCTTCGTTCGAAGACTCACGTGTGTAATCGAACGATTGTGGTTGTGTGGGGATCGTCCCCACTTGAGTGTCGACCTAGGATAGGCACGCGGCTTTCCGAGCTCATTTTAATTTTTCCATATTTTTACGTGCTTAATCGTAGGTAGGACACACTAATTTCTATACGCACATAATCTCGCATCACTTAGCTAAAATTCATGGATATCAATCACCGCTAATAGATGCATGATTAGGTGCGGCTTTTTCGACTTGCATACATGTCAGATTTGATCTTCAAAACGGCCCCAGTTTTTTCCGCGGGTTTATCGTCAAATCACTGCATGATTTCTCGCTTAGCCGAGATCGCGTTTTTCTTCATCGAATACATGTTTTTCACGGCTTTCATTTCCTAGATTGATCACCTAGGACTAATGGAAAATGGAATGAACGGTAGACGATGATTTTCTGATTGATGTGCTAACCTTAATTCAGTGACAATTTAAAATAAAATTGGGACTGTTAATTGCAAGTCAACCTAAAATGGAGTAAAATTCGGTTTTGGGAGAGCAACACCCGCGCATACGCCTTGATTTTCATTTTCTTCGCGTAAATATCTAAGGCTTTATCACCAATAAAACTGACAAGATATTAAACCAACTTCGGTTGGTTTCATGTGTGAGTTGGTGAAACTAAGGGTTTGCTTTGCTTGAATTGAGCCACGTTTGCTACACAACCCTAAAACCTTAGTCACTCCATTTCGACCGGCTGCTACATGCGGTTGAGGCATCCTCCCGAGGCTGCTAGGAGGGGGAAAAGGAAGCTGATGACGATCCACAGCTGTTGCTATGCTCCGATGAGGCCGGAGACGTCTGGAATGGCCCGGCGATGCTAGGGACCTGGAGCTGTTGTTCTTCAGTATTTGAACCTCCAAATGAGGTTCTTTGGAGTCCAAACCTGCACAAGAAGACTATTGGGTCGAGGGCAAAGTGCCTCGACCCATTAGTGCGTGAAATGGGTGAAGGGCGAGGGCGGAGCGTGACCCTCTGGCGAAATGATGGTGGGAGGAGGGCTCAATCCCCGTTCCTGGGCAAACGAGGGGGTAGCGAATGGGTGTAGAAGATGGGGGAGGAGTCTGATGGACGTGCTAGGGATTGTCGAATGGCTAAACGATGATTCAATCATAGTGAAATCAAGCTAAGAACAAACTCTGCCTGACCTCCAAATTCTTGAATTAAACGCAAATGAGGAGGAATCAGGGTTACCTAATGGATGTTGTCATCTGGGCTGAAGGTCGCGGACCTTCAGGGGTCTTTGCCTCGATGGATTGACGCGTCTAGAGGCTGGGAGCCCACCTTGCGGTGGAGCACGGCTATGAAGCTCGCCGGACCTAAGTCTAGACACTTCAAAACCTCACTACAACGCTCTCCCTCACTTGTTGTCACTCAAGGAAGAAGACAGAGCTCCCAGGAAACGATGGCAAGGACCAAAGATGACCAGGGAATTGCGGCTCTAGGTGATTTTATACCCAGCGAGGTCCGAAAAGATTGGAGCACAGGCGCACACTTTGAGGAACGGATCCCTAAGGGAATCGACGGGCGAGAATCATGGATCATTCCTCTGTATTCGGAGCGTGAATCGAGATGGAATGGTGATCGGATCGGCGAGGGAAAAATTGGAGAAATTTGAGTTGAAACTAGATCCGCGAAGAAATGAGGTCTAAGGGGGAAGTTGACTAAGGACAACATTCCCTTGGACCAATCAGAAATTAGCTAGGTAAAAATTATTTATAAATTATTTTTAAAATAGAAAATGATTTTATTTAAAATAAGTTTAACATGAAAATGTTTATTATTTTTCAAACTGTTTTTTTAGTGATTTTTATTTATTTTATGAAAAATAATTTATGATATATACACTATATTATATTATATACAGGTATAAAATACCTAGGTTTTTTATATTATTATTTTTATTTTCTTATTTTTGTATAAATACACCAATTTTATATTTTTTTATTTACAACATAAAATTTAGAGTATAAAATAATTTTTATTTTATTTTATTTATTATTTACAAGTGTAAAATAAATAGAATTATGATACATATATATACATGTAATATGTACAAGGTTGTAGAGAGAAAAATTATTTTGTTTTATTTTAATTTTATTTTCTATTTTTATTTTATTTTTAAGAATATATAAATTGGATTAGAAACATATTTTTATTTTTATTTTTGTAAAAAATAAAATATATACATATAAGAAGGAATATTCACAAGGTTGAGTGGCCATATCTCTCTCTACTAATTTATTTGGCGATGAGGCCCATATTGGACCCTCTCCTTGGGTTTAAGTCACTCAATATTTATTCTAAATATTACCTTCTTTCTCTTTTATTCTTTATTCTTTTATTTTTGCACAAATACATGCTAATTATTAATATTTAACAAAAGCATGCTTATTGGTAACTTATTATATTTATAGCTATCTACATGGTATTTTGCCAAGATAATTAGATAAAATAAAAGAATAAAGAGTGATGAATGAGTATTCATCACCCCCCTATACTTTACTTTTGCTAGTCCCTTAGCAAACACTTATTTGAAAAAGAAGTGAAAAGACAAAGAAAAAGAAAAAGAAGATGAAGATGAACCAAGGTTGATTATTAAACTTATCTTCATTAAATTAAAGTATGGGGCTAAGTCAGATCTTTAATTTATTAGTTTGTCGGAACCTTATTTGGACTTAGGTTTAAAACTCAACAGCCTTTAAGTTCCACCAATCTATGGTCAAGACTCCTCAACAATCCAGATCAAAACAAGTCTACATACACAAACTCTGATGACCATGAATCTTTTCTTGTACGGTGTAAGTGATATGTAGCTCCCCACCTCAGAAATGGCAAAGTGACAACCCCCCTCAACAAGGTAACTCTAATACCCTAGTCTGGCAACTCTTTCCTCGGGGAGCGGGGTATTCCCTTCTAAGTTCAAGTTCAATTGGCTCAAGAAGAGGAGGAAGAAGAGAATGGACCATAGCCAGTGTAGCCATGTATCCTTGGGAGCCTAACCAGTGTAGCTAAGTCTCCCTGCTGCAAGCTTCATGGGATGGGCATGGGTAACATAAGCTTTGCTTTGTTTGACTATATACACTCCGGTGGGTATTTCATTTTCTATCAGACCCACCACTTTTTTGGAGTTTTTCTTTTTGCATTTTTTTTTGATGTGCATATGTACAACATATCTAAATGGTGCAACATATATACATATGGAGTTTTTCCCCTTGAGCCAGTAGACTATCCCTCTTTTGAAGCTTTATTGCAACCCACAAGTCCCATCTTTAGACCTCACTGCTACCAGACCAAGTTGAGACGCATTTCCTTCACTAAAAGAAGAAGAGAGGTTCTGCCTAGAAGTACTACCCTCATGTGCTGCCCCAAGTTAAAGAAGACTGCTTCCTCACCACCTCATCCATAGAGAGCTAGGTGTAAAGTGCTGGTGCAAGTAAAGACATTGTCTGTGAGAGTCATGTGTGTGTTATTAAGTGTTCTACTTAGGCTCATCAAGATGACATATAATCATATCCTAGTGGACTCAAAGAATTAAATCACCATGGACCTGAAAAGTCTCAACCCTAAGCCCTATAAGGTTCCTCTTAGAAATTAGATGGATTAAGATCTTAACCAAGCTCTATTTTTTAATTTAATTCCAGGCTAGTTTAAATGTCAACTGTGATCCAGAAAAACTATACATATATTTACAAAAATGCAATTTTTGAAAATTTTTGAAAACATGCAAAATTTTTGAAAATGTTTGAATACATGGATGTATGCATGAATGCAGAAGTTTTGCAAAATATTTACACACATTTACAAAAAGGTTTTTGCAAACTTTTTGTTTTTCAAACATTTTACAAAAATTTTGTACTATATACATAATTTTGGTATCAAAATATTTACAAATCTTTACACCAATTATTTTTACAAACATTTTTACAAAAATAATTTTATAAATAGCTATGTATGTGCAATAAAGAATTTTATGTGCACGAAAAAATTTTAAATTTTTATGGATTTTTAAG
Source organism: Ottelia alismoides (assembly GCA_037367405.1). Classification (NCBI taxonomy): domain Eukaryota; kingdom Viridiplantae; phylum Streptophyta; class Magnoliopsida; order Alismatales; family Hydrocharitaceae; genus Ottelia; species Ottelia alismoides. Next base: position 29,241 of record JAZKJV010003381.1, on the reverse strand, counting down.
GATTTCAGCCGTTTTATTTATTAACACACTCACACAAAGTACGAGTTATTGCTAAAGTATATATGAAATATATATGGCACCCCATATACTTAGATCGAACGATGTCCTCAGAGTGAATCAAGAGCGATGAAGAAGACATAACTCATGCTTAGTATAGGAAAGTGAAAAGAAAACTATACTACAAAGACGAATGAAAGAATAGAATAGAATAAGAATCTCAGGGTTTCCCCCTATACTTAGGATCAAATAATCCTAAGTATAGCAGGCTGTAGACAAAGGGAAATCCGAGTGGAAGAATGTACAGGGTCTACCTCCCCTATACTTAGGGTAAAATATCCCTAAGTATAGGCAACAAAACAGAGATAGAAAAGAATCAAAAGGAAATCAAAAGTCTCACACCCCCCATATACTTAGGGTAAAGTACACCATAAGTATAGCATAATCAAATATGCAAATGTGGTGTTGGACTGAAGAATGGTGTGATATGGACATCTGGATCTATACAAGTCGGAAGACAGTGATAATCATGCGTGAGATGTAATAGATATGAGTCAAGAGACCACATCTCATGCAAAATGAATAGGGGCGACGTCAACGACCAGCGGCTCATGATCTAGATATGGTTTGAGCCGATGCCAGTTAACACGAAAGGTAGACTCAGATGACATCTCAGATATGTCAATGCTTCCATTGCCATGTACCTTTCGGCATAGGTATGGTCCCTTCCACTTGCTCTGCAACTTCCTTGGAAATAATCTCAACCTAGCATCGAACAACCATACTCTATGTCCTGGCTCAAACTGCTTGTGGCTGATATGAGAATCATGCCACTCCTTCACTCTCTCCTTATACTGTAGGCTGCTCAAAAAGGCTGCATCTCTAAGCTCCTCCAGGGCTGCCAACTCTGCCCTCCTCTGGTCTCCTATACTCACTGGATCCAAAAGTATATATGTGACTGCCCAAAGTAACCCACATCTTAGATCAACATAAATGGCAGGGCTTGCCATAAATGAGGCAAAAGGGAGATGTACCCAAAGGCGTCTTGAAGGACGTCCGATATGCCCACAAGACCAAGTCCAAAAGTTGTGACCAATCCTTTCGGTCAGGGCGGACGACCTTCTGCAGAATAGTCTTGATCTCTATATTCAACACTTCAGCAAGACCATTGGTCTGAGGATGATACAGTGTGTCTACTCGATGGTCAATGCTGAACTCGCTAGTAAGGGCCTTTACCTTGTCGTTGACGAAATGAGATCCCCATCGGATATCAACACTCTAGGCACCCCAAACCATGAAATGATATTCTTCCTCAAAAATTAGTATACAGTCCTAGCTTTTGCGGTTCGGGAGGAGATGACCTCAACCCAACGACTCACATATTCAACGTCCAACAGAATGTACTCGAATCCCTGACTCTTAGGGAATGCACCCATGAAATCAATGCCCCATGCGTCAAAAACCTCATAGAAGTGAATGGATTGCATCGGCATCATATCACGCTGTCCACAAGTGCCCATCCTCTAACAGTCAGAACACCTCTTCACGAATTCGTCAGAATCCTAGAAGAGGGTAGGCCACCATAGGCCAGATTGGAGTACTTTCTGTGTCGTTCTCCTCCCAGAGTGATGTCCTCCTGCCTCAAGCTTGTGGTAGTAAGTGAGGATGCTATGGAGCTCCTCCTGAGAAATGCACCGACGTCAGACGCTATCCCCTCCTTCATGATAAAGGACGGGATCCTCCCAATGGTAGAACTTGGCCTTCGCGAGGAAGGTCTCAATCCGCTGCCTGGGCCAACCTTGTGGAACTTTCATGGCAACAAGATAGTTCACAATGTCAGCATACCACGGGAGAGAGGCGATAGCAAGGATCGCTTCATCTGGGAAGGTCTCAAAGATAGGGTCAATCTGCTCAAAATCCTCAAGATGCTCCAATCAGGAGAGATGATCTGCCACCACAGTCTTGATTCCAGGCTTATCCTTAATCTCTATATCAAACTCCTGGAGTAGAAGGATCCATCTGGTCAATCTCGCTTTGGCATCCTTCTTGGCCATGAGGTACCTGATGGCTGTATGATTAGTAAATATGGTCACCTTAGATCCAATGATGTATGATCTGAAATTATCTAGGGCAAACACTATGGCTAGCATCTCCTTCTCAGTGACGGTGTAGTTCTGTTGAGCGGCATCCAAAGTACGGCTAGCGTAGTGAATGGCAAATGGTGCTCCATCCTCCTCTGTCCCAGCACGGCTCCTACAGCAAAATCGGAAGCATCTGTCATGATCTTGAATGGAAGAGACCAATCAGGCGGCTGGAGGACAAGAGCGTCAACAACTAGACTTTTGAGAGTCTCAAATGATGCTAGACACTTATCATCCATAAAGAACTCGGTGTCTTTCGTCAGCAAATCAGTCAACGGTCTGGCAATCCTAATGAAATCATGAATGAAGCACTAGTAGAAACTGACGTGCCCCAGAAAAGACCGTATCTATAGTAAGTTGGACGGTGGACTGAGTTTCCTAATGATATCCACCTTGGCTGTATCAACCTCCAGCCCCTGTTGGAGATGATATGGCCAAGCACCATCCCTTGAGTCACCATGAAGTGACTCTTCTCCCAAGAAAGCACAAGATGGACCTCGATGCATCGCTGAAGGACACGATCTAGGCAATCAAGACAAGAATCAAACCCATCATCATAGACCGAAAAATCGTCCATGAAGACCTCCAAGCACTCACCCACCATGTCCGAAAAGATGGACAACATGCACCTTTGGAATGTCGTCGGGGCATTACATAGACTAATGGATATCCGTCTGAAAGCATATGTCCCAAACGGACAGGTGAATGTGGTCTAGTCCTGGTCTTCGGGCACAATGGCCACCTGATTGTATTCAGAGTACCTGTCAAGAAAGCAGTAATGACTCTTCCCGTCTAGCCTCTCTATAATCTCATCAATAAAAGGCAGCGGGAAATGATCCTTCTTGGTGTCCTGGTTCAATCGTCTGTAGTCCACACAGACCCTCCAAGAAGTGGGTACCCGGGTAGCGATCTCCTCTCCAGACTCACTCACAACTGTAGTAATGCCCATCTTCTTGGACACCACATGCAATGGACTAACCCACTTGGATTCGTAGATGGGTTAGATAAAATCGGTGCTCCACCATTTCGAGATCTCTTTCATGACAACCTCTCGAAGATTCGGGTTGAACCGCCGCTGGAACCCACGCGGCAGCTTAGCGTCCTCCTCGAGATAGATATGGTGGGAGCACAGGGCCGGACTTATCCCCTGGAGATCAGCTACACTCCATCCTATCACCTTGTGGTTCTTTTCAAGAATCTCCATCAAACGAGATTCTTGTTCTCTAGTCAAATCTGCTAAGATAATGACTGGTTGCTTCTCATGCTCACCCGCAAGGAACCTATACTTCAACGATGACGGCAAGGGCTTCAGCTCTAGACAACTGGGTGCTGGCGGATCTGGCCTCTAAAAAGTCTGAGTGAATGCGACCAAATCTGCATGGGAGAACTCTCGCTGAAAATCAGAATCTGGTGAAGACTGCTCTGCTGGTGTGTCTGTGCTATGAATGGGGTCAGTCTCCACCCTAGCTGCTGTCTCTGTGGAAGTCAGACATGGAATTATATCCTCAAAATATGCCCAATCAATGGCTAGCTTCGAGGAATCTGAATCTGTATCAAAAGAATCAACTTCCTCGCTATCAGGGACGTGATCTGTTGCCTGAACTCTATCCTATACCAGGAATCTGCTCTCCAAGCTCTCCTTTGCTGGAATTTGTGCATCAGCGGACTCCGAAAGTGAGAGGATGGCTCGTGAAACTGGGTCGGACCAAACTGCCTCATCATCTGTAATCATAAAATTACAGTCCTGGTGGATGTCTCGCTCTGCCTCTGTCGTCTGCTCTGAATTTGTGAGAGGCTCTAAGCAAGCTGAATCTCTGGCTCTAGTCTCATCGATCGTCTCTATTTATATTCTCTCTCCCTCGACAAGAAAGTACACCTTCCCGCTATCATGATCGGACACTGCCTTGGCTGTGGCCAAGAACGGACGTCCTAAAATGATGGGGGTATCGGTCACAGACTCAGGGATCTCCATGTCCAACACAACGAAGTCCACGGGGAATTTCAGGCCCTGAATTGTGACGACAACGTCCTTCAACAACCCCTTCGGCCTCATGACAGATCGATCATCAATGAAGGACTGTCCTGCTCTGTCGAAGAGGGCCAAACTCGAATCGATCGAGTAAGGCTCTCAGAAGTATGTTGGTAGAAGAACCGATGTCTAATAGAGTCTGATCGAACCTCTGCTCATGAATGTGGCATCTGACATAAGGATCTCCTGCATCTGGCCTCTTGGCTGGCAGACGATCTGGATGGCGAAGCAGGTGGCGCGAGTGAGCACGTGGATCTCTAAGTGGTGGTTCCTCCTCTTCCTGCGAACGGTGGTCCTCTGTCTAAGGTTCCTCTGGAAGAGGGGGACGTGCTCCAAGGCCTCTTGTAGAGTCAGTTGTATGTGAAATATGTCCATCATCTGTTGGCTGAACTCTAACTGGTGTGATTTTTTTGGATTTTCTTTTTTAGTCCCCTTAGCCAAGCGAAGTGCTTGGGGAAAGGGGACGACTGGGCCCTTCTTAGATGAAGGGCTAGGATCGGGTCCCTGCTGATGTGGCAAAGAAGAATCCATACAAACATCTCTAATAATAATAGATGGACTCGCAAATGAAGAACCCTTTCCTTTATTCACAGAATAGTCCTGAGATACATGAACTGAAGGAAATTCAACAGGAATGGAAATGGTGGCATCAGTACCACACTCAGCATCTGGAATCGCAGCATCAGTACCGCGCTCTGCCTCAGCATCTCTGGTGGCATCAACACCCCCTCTAGCATCTGGTGAAGTGATAGCCTCAGTACCATCAGCTAAATCAACGTCCTTGGTGGCGTCAGCACCACCGTAATCATCATCATCACGAGCGGCATCAGCACTGCTCTCCTCCTTGTCTGGCGCTCCTGAAGCTGCATGGGGTCGTCGCTTAGAAGAAGCACCACCGGCTGGCATCCTACCGCTTCTAAGGGCTCGTTTGGTTGCAGGGTTGGGCAGGGTTGGGTTGGGTACTATTCACAGGGGTACCCCCTCCTCACAGTTTACTATTCACCCAGCCTTGTGAATAGTACCCAACCCTGCCCAACCCTGCAACCAAACGAACCCTAAGTGTAACAAAGTCAGCATCATAAGTGTATATAGAAATATCACCAAGTGAATCACTAGGAGTGGTAAACTCTGTAAACTCTACCTGCTTAGACTTCCTCTTGAGGTTGTTCGGGTTCGGCTCAATCTAGGCAGGGATGGCGGCCTTTCCTTTCACAATATGTCTCATCTCCTGAAGGAACTCATCAATCTCCAGTCTGAAGGTAGCTTGTTGCTCGGAGACGAGGCGGGCTAGATCGTCCAAGGCGGGGTTCTCATAGGCGGACCCATGAGAACCTGACGGGTGGCCTCTCTGAAAATGAGGTGGCTGCTGTTGGGAGTGAGAGGGATACTGGGGCTGAGAGTGATACTACTAAGGGTACTACAACTGCCTCCAAGACTGTCCCTGCTGATAGGGACGAGGACCATGCTACTGGTAAGACTGTTGTGGATGTGGTTGTTGCTGGTGTGGAAACTGGGGCTGCTGGTGCTGCTCTCGCTGCTGGTCGTACTAGACACCCTGAACTGGATGTTGCTGCTGGGAACTGGTACCTCCGGTCGACCAACAGAATCTGGGATGGTCTCGTCGGATCCCAAGATAAGGTCGGTCATAGCATATCCCGTTGACATCCATCAACGACTCATGCTCGTAGATGGGTGGGGGAGTACTGCCAAGGGATGGTCCAGCTGATACACCACCATCTAGTTGTCCTAAGATGGTGGTGGCTGAACATACTACTGTTGCGGCTGCTGGAATGGCTCCACCTAAATGTGGTGCACCTGTCGGTATTGGGTGAAGGGCTGGGTTGAGCTGTTGCTGCCGGTGTCTGCCCGTGACCTGAGATAGGGCTGAGAAGCCGTCTGTGCCTCCAAGAGATACATGATCTGGGTCTTCGGGTCACTCAGCGTCTGCGCCATCTGATCAATCTACGTCAATCCCTGGCATTGCTTCTTCTCAATCAACTCTATCCGGTCCAACTTCTCGTTGATAATCCCCATATCAGCGGCCGTCGACTCTGCTCGTGTTGCGGCTGCTGATGAAGTGGATGGACCGGCATCTACCTGTGCTATCCTCTGATAGGACACGGCATGTGGTGTGGGCTTCCCCTGAGTGTATAATCGGGTCTGGGACATAACAGTATAGTTCTCCTCCATCTCCTTGTAGATGGCTTAGACCTGATCCTCATCCTTGGCAAAATATAAGCCCCCACAGGATGCGCTAACAAGCCCCTGCAACTCTAATGTCAACCCACAGAAGAAACTCTGGACGAGATTGGGCTTTGAGATATCATGGTGGGGACACCGGTCTGTGAGCTCCCTGAAGCGATCCCATGCTTCGTAAAACTGCTCATTGGGGAGCATGGAGAAATTGCTGATCTGGGCCCTGGCTGCACTGGTCCGGCCAAGTGGATAATACTTGTTGAGGTACTCGTTCCGGAGCTGTTCCCAAGTAGTGATGAATCTCCCTAATTGGTTGCTCTGTCTACTAGGGAGAAAGGGAAGGCCATCTTCCTACTGGTGCCCTCGTCCACAAGGCGGTCATGGATGGTACTACATATCATCTCAAACTTTTGGAGATGAAGGTGTGGCTCCTCCGTGGCGAGTCCGTGGAAGCGGGGAAGAAGCTGAATCGTTTGAGGTGGGAGCTTGAACTCTCCCAAAATGGATGGCAACACTATCCATCTATGGGTGAGAGTTGCACCAGGGTTGTGCAACTCCCTCATCGGTCTCGCGGCTGCTGCTGGCTGTACGGGATGCTCCTCAGGCTATCGGGCATCGAGACCATCTCCTCCACCGGCTCTGCGCTCTCTATCGGCTCGCATCTGCTCCATCTCGCGGTGCATGTCCACCATGAAAGCTCCCTGATCACGGATCTGTCTCTGCATCGTCTCAAGTGAGGCTAACAGGTGTTGTTGATGGTACCCTGATCCAATACATATGTCTGAGTCCCGCTGGGTCCATCAGTGCGCTCCTCGCTGCTGGCCATGGTCTCTACAAAGTCAAAAGACCCAAACTCAGGTGCTGATAAATCAACCGGCTGCTTCTGTCTCTGATCGGTCACCTCGGGTCTGGTAGAAGGGTGGTTAAGGGGGAACAGGGTGGAGTCAAACTCAGGTTCGGAGAGCAGGTCTTGGCTCTCGCGAACCAACCTAGATGAGCGGACCAGTGTGCTCGAAAGTGGTGCAACCAGAGGTTGCCTAAGGGAACTCCGACCCATCGTCTTGATCTGGCGAGTGAAGGTAGATGAGATCTGAATAGCAAACAAGATCGTTCAAACAAACCCCTGATTCACCTACGCACTCAGAGCTTATAACCGTGAAGGTTCGGTCTTTTATCTTGTCAATTTTATTAGGTGATCAAACAGTCTTTCAGAGAGATTAAGCGAGCTGTTGGGAATCCAACGCCCCCAGGAGACTGTCCCGATCCAAGATTAGATCTTTCCCAACTAGTACTAGTCACGGACCGTTTACCGACTACCCGATCGACTCACTCTATTAAGGATATCGTGGCCTGCTTTACCGGAGACCGGAGCGATCCTCACTAGAGAACGACTAACCCGAGACTAGTAGTCTGAAGAACGGTCGGATGTGGCTCTAGCCTAGGGTGCAAGTCACTCTCTCGCTCATCCAAACAATACAAGGAGGGGATTGCTCTCCCAACATAAATATTTTTGGTGAAGTGTATTTTAGGGTCAATTTTTCTTGAACAGTCTCATTTTTATGGTTTTTGTTTTTTTAGATATTTTTCAAAACAAACAACGCCTAACGAATTTTTCAGTTCTCCTGATTATTTATAAGTCCAGAAACAGGAGGAGAAAGTGAAAAAGCTGATGCGCGACTACACACAATGATGCATGTCGAGTAAGAAATGTGTACCTTGCCTCCAGCAATTACATGCCAAGTGATCCACACATAATTGAAATGACAGAAATAAAACCTATCTATATGATGCAACGAGGAAATCGGCCTTAAGAAGATAGTTTCTACTCGTGAATCACAATAGATAACAGGTCAAGGAGAGGGATCAGGGTCGGGTCTCTGATACCGATCGGTGTCCGCCATAACGAATCCTGCCAGCGCTGTATAGGGCCTCTAGCGGCACGTGATCCCTCAAGTGACCAGGTTAACTTTTTTATTAGTGATTTAATTAATAAGGTCCAATCATTCGATCTTTAGGAACATGCAGTGTAATTAAGGTTGGGCCTTAAGAATTACATCATAAGGCAAGAGAAAATCTTAAAGCTAAGGCTAAAATCCTTAAGAATCAAAGAAAATAAAAGCGGTAAAACGAAAACCGGCGAAAATCGTGGTGAGGTCCCCCGAGCACACCGATGCTCGGCGAAACAGACCTCGAAATCACCAAGTCCAAGAGAGTATCTGAGTGTCCTGTCTTGTATTATTACAACAATACTAATATCTGCAGAAATAAAACTAAGCTACTCTACTCTAACACTCCTCATACTCCTGCTCTCCTCTCTCACGCTCTCCTGCAGCTCTATGCAGAAAAGAGCCTCCTCCAAGTCCCGCAGGTGCGTTGGCTTCCCCAAGAAAGCCACCCTCGATCTTCAGGCCCTCGCAAGAAAATTGAAACAAAAGAGTGTCAGTCCATAATTATTATAATAATGAAAAATAAAATACAATAAATGCAAAAATAAAAACAAATAAAAAGAGAAGAAATAAAAACACAAATAAAAACAAATAAAAGTAAAAACAAAAATAAAAATAAAAATAAATAAAAGAAAATAAAAAGAAGAAAAAGAAAAGTCGAAAAAGAAAGAAAAGCCGAAAAAGAAAGCCGCCTACTAACTCGTGCTCCCCGGCAACGACGCCATTCTGATGAGCGACCCGAGCGACCAAGGTAAGAAGGTATCAATGATCGTTGCGACCTCAACTTCTCGGATCGGGCTTAATCAAGAAAATTTAAGACCACCGATATAAAAATCAAGCAAACAAATCAAATAGCGGTCTCGCTATTTTGTTTTACCTGGTATAGCTACCAGGGTCGAACACAGGGAGCATGGTATGGTAAACCTACGAAGTAGTCGAAAATCTAAATAAAATAATATATAAAATAAAAAGGTGGATTTTTTGTTTTTAATTTTTTTTGTAATTTTTAAAATTAATAAAAGGTGTAAAGAAATGAAAAAGGCACAAACAAATAATTATCGAAGAGAGCAAAAATGACCAGAAAATTAAAATAAAAATATTTTTTATAAGTATTCAAGTGTTTTTGTATTTTTCTTATATTTTTCTGATTTTTAGTTAATTTTATAAAAATGAAACAAGTCCGAAAATACAAAACAATGTGCAGCCGGAATCTAAAGGCACTTTAAAAATACTTAAAATGCAAAAAAAAATCGAGCAACAATTTTATGATAAACTAAAAATAAAAAGCTAACTATAGAAATTGAAAATGCAATTTTTTGAATTTTTGTGAATTTTTAATAGTTTTTCTAAGGTTTTTAATATTTTTCAATCTTTAGGGTTTTTATAAATCCTAATACAACAAAAATTGGAAAGAAGTGAAAACACAACAACACAAACAATCATTAATTGGTTTGGATTTATTAGAGGACTTTTATTATATTTAGTTGATTTTTAAAACTGGACAGAAGCAATTTTTAAGGTTTTTGATCTTTTAAAAATAACAAACGGAAACAAAATAAACCCAAAAATTCCTAGAAATTCCTACACCATGGTAGGTGCCATGTGTCAAAATTTCACGAATTTTGGATGAAGTTTGCTATTTATTCAAACTAATAAAAGAGGCACATCATACAAGGACCTAAATGCAATTATGGAAGAGTATCCTACCAAATAATAACACGTGGAAAGAATACGGGGCTAGATATGCTAAAAGTTCAGATCCACACGAGGGCGGCACATGAAACAAGCAAGCAGGGGTATAAGTGAAAATACGAAAAATAAAACTTCAATTGATAACAACAATATAGTCTAGGATTCGAAATGCAAATAACCCAAGGTGGCACGTAATGGACCACGTGCTACACAAATAGAGGGACCAAATTGCAAATAACAGAATCATAAGGTCTGAAGTGTAAATTATCCAAACTAAATACAACGGCTAAAAATATTTACAGGACTAATGCTGAAATGTAAACAGATAGGAGGGTTAAAGTGCAAATTACCCTTCTTATTACATAAGGTCCTCACTTAAGATCGGACGGTCGAGAGTCACGGATATTAGTTCGGTGATGGACGTGTAAGATCTGATCCTCAGATGGATCCAACGATCGATGATCCTCGAATAACAAACGTCAGAGATTAAAACTGGCGGGGGCCTCGATCCAATGGCAGAGACACCTCCTAGAAGAACAGCAAAGAACTCGCCTTCGGCGAGCTTCGACCGGCTGCTACGTGCGGCTGAGGCGTCCTCCGCGGTTGCTAGGAGGGGGAAAAGGAAGCTGATGAAGATCTGCAACTGCTGCTATGCTCCGATGAGGCCGGAGACGTCTGGAATGGCCCGTCGATGCTAGGGACATGGAGTTGTTGTCTTTCAGTATTTGAACCTCCAGATGAGGTTCTTTGGAGACCAAACCTGCACAGGAAGACTATTGGGTCGAGGGCAAAGTGCCTCGACCCGTTAGTGCGCGAAATGGGTGAAGGGCGAGGCGGAGCGTGGCCCTCAGGCGAAGCGACGGTGGAGGAGGGCTCAATCTCCGTTCTTAGGTGAATGAGGGGAAGCGAATGGGTGTAAAAGATAGGGGGGTATGATGGACGTGCTAGGATTGTCGGAATGGATAAATGATGATTCGATCACAGAGAAATCAAGCCAAGAACAAAATCTGTCCGACCTCCAAATTCTTGAATTAAATGCAAATGAGGAGGAATCAGGGTTACCAAATGGATATAGTTGTTTGGGCTGAAGGTCGCGGACCTTAAGGGGTCTTTACCTCGATGGATTGACACGTCCAGAGGCTGGAGCCCACCTTGCGGTGGAGCACAGCGATAAAGCTCGTCAGACCTAGGGCTAGACACCTCGAAACCTCACTACAACACTCTCCCTCACTTGATGTCACTCAAGGAAGAAGAGCTCCAAGAAAATGAGGGCAAGGGCCAAAGATGGCCAGGGAATTGCGGCTCCAAGTGATTTTATACCCAGCGAGGTTCGAAAAGATTGGATCACGGATGCGCAATCCGAGGAACGGATCCCTAATGGAATCGGCGGGCGAGAATCATGGATCATTCCTCGGTAATCGGAGCGCGAATCGAGATGGAATGGTGATTGGGTCGGTGAGGGAAAAATAGGAGAAATTCAGGTTGAAACCAGATCCATAAAGAAATGAGGTCCAATGGGGGCAGTTGACCGAGTTCAACATTCCCCTTGGACCAATCAGAAATTAGCTAGGTCAAATTTATTTGTAGAATAATTTAAAAATAGAAACGATTTTATTTAAAATATGTTCAACATGAAAAATGTTTATTAGTTTTCAAACTAATTTTTTAGTGATTTTTATTTATTTTTATGAAAATTAATTTATGATATATACAATATATTATATTATATATAGGTATAAAATACCTAGGTTTTTATATTATTATTTTTATTTTCTTATTTTTGTATTAATACCCCAATTTTATATTTTATTATTTACAACATAAATTTAGAGTATAAAATAATTTTTATTTTATTTTTATTGATTATTTGCATGTGTAAAATAAATAGAAGTATGATACATATATATACTTGTAATATGTACAAGGTTGTAGAGAGAGAAATTATTTTGTTTTTATTTTAGTTTTATTTTTCTAATTTTTATTTTATTTTTAGGAATATATACAAGGGATTAGAAACATATTTTTATTTTTATTTTTGCAAAAATAAAATATATACATATAAGAAGCAATATTCACAAGGTTGAGTGGCCCTATCTCTCTCTACTTACTTTATTTGGTGATCATGCCCATATTGGGCCCTCTCTTCGATTTAGGTAACTCAATATTTATTCTAAATATTTCCTTCTTTCTCTTTTATTCTTTACTCCTTTATTTTTGCACAAATACATGCTAATTATTAATATTTAATAAAAGCATGCTTAGTGGTAACTTATTGTATTTACAACTATCTACATGGTATTCTGCCAAGATAATTTGCTAAAATAAAAGAATAAATAGTGGTGAATGAGTATTCATCACCAATCAAGAGAACCGAGAGAAGATCTCCAAGAAGAGTTACCGGCTTTAATTTTTACCTGGACAAGTCCAGGGTCAAACACAAGGACACGCAAAACAATTTAATTAAGTTAGATGCTTATTATTTAACTTAGTGGTCTATATGTCATAGGTAAAGCGCAACGCAAACAGACACAAAGAGAATGCAATTTTTTGAACACATTTTTATGCAAATACTTAGGATGACAAACAATAATACAATAGACACACAACATAATACAACAAAAAATGCTCTTGATTAGATAAAGAAATGCTTGTGAAATGAATCAATTAATTGGTGATAAATCAATGCCAAGTAGAGCCAAATCAACCTAAGTGAAATTTCATTTTTAAATCAATATTAATGATAAAACAGACAAATTTAATCCTTTAAAATTCAATGCATGAATTATAGATCAAAACTGTGATTTAAATACACTAAATTGAAGAGCAGCTTTCTAATGACACCAATTTCATTAAAATCATATTAATGGTTCACAAGTTATTGATAAAACACTACATAAGCATAAATGCAAGAAAACAAGTTTTATTTTATTACAAATAAGTCCAAAATAGACTAAAATGAAAATACAGAAACCCACTACCATAAATTTATATTTTTTTAGAAGGTAGGGTATATCTGCAATTTTTTATCTTCCTTGGTCTTTTGTGCAATTTCACCACACACACGTGCTCCTTACACGTGACCATTGCTAGGTTCAGTCGGCGCCTCAGGTGCACGTGGTGTGATCCTGCTTGCTCGACATAGGCTCAGATGCTCCGAGCCTTAGGTGTGAACCTATGCTTCGGGTGGAGGCTCGGAGTGAATGTCCACTGTTGGATCTGATCTAGGGAATTAGATTGAACGATAGTTGCTTTCAGTGTTCTTACCCCTTCTCCACGAGAGGAGTTGCTTGGGCGGAGCTCTGATAGGGCGCGATCTTCTCCTCTGTGCGTCTTCGCTACGTCTAAAGGTTGATAGACCTCTCTTGAGTCATGAAAAAGAAGACAAAGGTCAGATGAAGGTCAGACACATGTGGAAAGGCATCTTCGATGAAGTGGCTTCGATGTGGTATGTCGAGATTGGAGCACGACAAAAATTCTGATCAATCAAAGTCCTACAAGGTTAATAGACAAAGCCCAAGCAAATACAAATCTTTTGGGATGCTTATGAGATGAGATTGAGAGTTGAAAATGAATGAAGGGAGAAGCCCTAGTTGGGTTCCAGACATTTGAAAGATCTAGAATGAAGTGAGATGGATCTGCTCCTGGAGAAATGGATCGATCATAGAGGAACTAAAAGTGGATTGTGGATGAACACTAAGTCAATCCCAAGGGTTAGATATATGATAGATATGAAAGAACACTATATACAAATTGGAGAAACACGAAGTAAACAAAGATCAGAGACTCTACCTGGGATGAGATGCAGAAGAAGACAATAACTTAGGATGGATCTTGAGCCAAAGAGAAGCTAAGAAGCTTGACTGATCTTCTCTTAACCACTGTGGCTATAGTGAAAGCTCAAGCAGTACTTATGGCAGGTCTGCAACTTGGTTGAAAACCAAGGATCTCGTCAGAGCTCCTCCTTTGTTTTGGCTCATCCACACTTGATCACTCGGTCACATGATCAAAGGACAGACTCAAAGGTGGCTCACAAAGTGGCGGAGCAGGGCTTTTGAGGGGGAGAAGTTTGGAGGTTCCAAGTGGTTAAGAGGGTGGATTCAACCTCATTTAGAAGAACGCGTGAGGAAGATGAGGAGAGTAAGCACATGGGTGAAGGTATTGGATGACTAGGGAAAGAGTAGGGAATCGGGGGTTAGAGGGTTGGTTGTAGGAGGTTGATGGGAGAAACACAGAAGTCAGATAGGTGCGAAGAAACGTAACAACCTAAAACCCTTGGGATGAAGAGTTAGAGGTTGAAGAAGGACCCCAGCTGTTGGATCTGATGATCCAACGGTCCAGAAACCCATGGGCATCACAGAAGAGACAGGGTCCACGTGGTGCGCTGAAGAGGCATCACGTGGCCCAATGATAATTAAGATAATTACAGGAAATACAATAAAATGAAAAGGAATTAGAATGAAGTAAAATTATAAAAAATAGAAAACATGAAAGTTGTAGATCTCGATGAAATCTACAACATTTATGTAGAACTCAAATAGAAATAAAGTCATCTAAGTACATAAAATATTTTTGTAAGTAATTTAATGAATTAAACTACTTAATTTTATTTTATTTTTTTTTGAATTTTAATTTTATGAATTATGTTAAATTAATTATATAAAATATTATTCTAATTTTTATTGAATTTTTAATAAAAAATAAATACATAAAATAATAGCATAATAATAGGTATATTAATGTACAATAATTATAGGTATTTATTTACAACACAATATTAATTCATTAGTGAGAATTGTCAATGATTTTTCTTGATTTTCTTAAGCTATTGAGATAATAAGTAAAAATAATGTAGAGATGAATCTGGTATTCATAAGATATATAATTATATCTAACAATATAGATATTATAGTGATTTATATAAGTAATTAGTATATGGAAAAAATTGGGTTGGCCCCCTAGGAGAGCTAACTTAGCTCCCCCACCCTATTTTTTCCATTTTTATTTTTTTTGAAAATTACTTCCTTAAATTTTCATCAATATATCCTTATATTATGTCATTCAAGTTTCATGTGAAACATAGACTCCTATGGCCTACATCTAGACAATCATTTTTATTGGTAGCAGAATTGTTGAAATTGACCACGTATGGATGGAGGCCGTAGGAGTCTTTGTTTCGCACGAAATTTGAATGACATAATATATGGATATAGTGATGAAAATACATGGAAGTGTTTTTAAAAAAATAAATAAAGGGAAAAATGGGATGGGGGAGCCAAGTTTGCTCCCCATGAAACCCCATTTTACCCTTAGTTTATATAGCTATTTATATTTATAATTAAGTACAAATATATTCAAAATTTAGAAAATGTTTTTTTTTATTTTTTATTTTTCTGTGTTTTTGGAAATTTTGATAGAATTTTTTCCATTTTTTTGGATTTTAAAGTTGCAAAAAGTATAAATAGTAAATACAATAAATATTCAAGATTTTTTTAGGTGTAATACATATAAATAAGTCCAAAATTAACCTAAAATTATTTTTAATGTATAGTACATATGAAAAATTAGAAATAGAAAGGTATATTTTTTATTTTAAGATTTGAGATTTTGTATTTAATATTTTGTATTCTTTGTGATTTTCGGTTATGTGGTAGATAATACTGAAATATATATATACTATGTTTTTTGGAACTATTGAAGAGGGTTTTATAATTTTTATGGGTTTTTATATTTAAATAGGAAGAAAATACGTGTTTTGGATTTTTAATAAATAGGAAAACAAGTTAAATTATGAAATAAAAATTGTGCAAGTTTCGGCATCATAACATGCATCTACAATAAATTTCCTATAATTTTATAGCAACAAAAATATAATATGACAAATACACACAAAATAAAAATGCCACAGTTATAGGGACCAATTGCAAATTTAGGAAACATAAATTTCATTTTAATAACCAGTCCCAAAACATAAAGGGCATACATGCAACATTTATAGGGCCTCACATGTCGCTACACATGAGGCGAGAGGACTAAAATGTAATTACAGTAAAACTTAGGGTCCTCTTAGCAAAATATCCTAAAATTTTTACATTGGATAATATATTAACTAGACTAAAATGTAATACAATGCACGATGGGTGCATGCGATGCTGATGAACGACTATTGTTGTACCATGTCACGCACCACTTAAATCTGACGGCTAATGTAGCGTACCATTTCACTTTAAAGGGAGGGTCCATGTTAGATACGAGCCTCCATCTCGATCGAACGATGATAATGCTTATGTGAAGAATGGGGAAGAACACATTCTTCCCTGACTTTCAATCGTTGATTGCCTTCTTCTCCGGAAATCTCCAGCCATGCTGATGAGCTCCACTCCTTCCTAGGGGACTCCTGCACCTGCAGGGTTGCACTAGAAGCTACAGGCCTCGTCGGATCGAGGCATGGAGATCATTTTGCTCAGGTGGCATGTGCTTTAGGTTCGTCAACCAAATCAAGCTCTAGGTGCTTCATTGGGGTCTTCTTCCTGTACAAAATGATCACAGGACTCGAGGGATGTCTCCTCGACCCATTTTGAAGCTATAAAGCATAAAGGATGAGGTAGGCAGAGAACTTCTAGCGAGCGACAGAGGAAGAGCTCAAATTCCTCGATCCTTGCAGGATCAGGATGATCTAGATGCAGAGGAAGGGTGTAAAAATGATGAGGAAGATGATGGGGTGCTTTGCAAGTCAAGTAAACAATCAGATCATATTGTACACATTGGTCAGAGCCTAGTGCTCCAATGAACTTCGATCCTAAAATTTAAGCTAAAACTAAATGAAATTATGCTAACTAAGATTATAACTATTCTAAAGATGGAAAATGCAATTAAAATACCATAAATTATTATCTCTACACGGTACTATACCTACAGCAGATGAACCTCATTGGAGGTGGTCTCCGACAATGGATGGATTGAGCCTCCAGCCATTCTTTCTCCTTGCTGACACCTTGGTTAGCCTCATGTTGTCACCAGGGAGCTCGATCACCACTAGGATTGGGGTTACATAGGGCTAAAGGAGATCAAAAATCAAAAAGGATGAAGGGGTTTTATTTATAGACAAGGTGGTCGGTGGCATGAAGATGGAGAAGGGTCGGCAAAAGCTAGAGGGATGGCATGGAAGAGGGTAATGGTGTGATCAGAAAGGTGGAAGGCTCGATGAAGATGGATTTGAGGAAGATGGAGTGAAAAAGGAATAAAAGAGGGGTTTCTCATACTCTGATAGATTCAGAGTGGAGACCAGGCATTTCATTGGGCGATCAACACTTAATGACTTCCTATTGGTCCATGTAGGACCAATAAGACATAATATTAATTAAAATGCTTGTAAATTCTTTAATAAAAGTAAAATTATTTTATAAATTAAAACTTAAAACATAAAAAATGTTTATTATTTTAAAATTATTTTTACAACATTATTTATTATGTATTAATTTGTACATGTATATTTATAAGTATAAATACCTATACTTTATATATTTTATTTTTATTTTGTATTTGATGTATATAATAATGTATTTACATATTTTATATATTTATAACATTATCTAATACATACTTACATATTTTTTTATTTTTATGATTTTACTTACATACTTAAATAAATACATGTATATACATTATATTTTCATGTACTATTTAATTTGGTATCTTTTTAATAGTTTTATTTTTTGTTTATATTTTAAGTATATTTAAATATTATATATAATTACATAAAAATAAAAGAAGAGTAAAACTATAAAAAATAAATATATGAATATTATATACAGATACATAGTGCAATAATACCCTTGAAAGCCAGCTTTTGTATTTTGACTCCATTTTTAATGGAAACCACCTTCATTTGATAGGTAATTAATTTGAAATATAATGGAGGTGAGTTTAGTTTAATTTCAGTCTATATGGAGGACATGTTGGTTTATGAAATTCAACTTGCAGCTTTTTTCCCATTTATGTCCCAGTTGCACTGTGCATGATTTTTACTAGCAATTATTTTTGTAATTTTTTATAAATTATTATGTACAAGTTTTTTGTTCAAAACTTTTTTATTTGAGGTGTGTAACGTGAAGAATATAGTCTAAAAATGGCTATTTTTAGAGTAGAAATTAGGGTTTATGTACAATGTATTGGGCCCTTATCTCCCCCTACTTTATTCCTTACCGACCATGTCAATATTGACCAAGTCCCGGGATTTAGGGTCATTCAGTATCTTTGATACTTCATTTATTTTCTTTTTTTTATTCTTTTATTTTGGTTTTAAATACAGGTATTTGCACATTATTTATACACAGTGTTAGAGTGTTAATTTTTATAAGTTAACAATATTTACATGCATTTAGTTAGGATTTTAAAGTCAAAATAAAGGTCGATGAATGGCTATGCATAAGCAGGAAAGTCCAAAAAGATTGAGGGTATTATATCCCTATACATATGTAGAATTTGTTATACCCAACTCAATCCATCCATATGGGTCAATTCAGTAGGTTGATTGCACAATGGCAGTCCATTAGGAAGTGATAAGTTGATTCCTCCCTATATCCACGTAGGTAGCAAAATGAAACGAATTCTATGCATTTTCTTTTCATCGCATCTTGTATGAGTAATTTTTTACGAAAGAAGAGCCAACATAAGTATACAAGTCTAGGGGGGTGTTAATTTTCCAAATGAGTTTGTAGCAAGGATCAACGACCCATATATTAAGTATTCCCTCATAGCAAGTTTTTTGTTTGAAGCCTCTCTTATCGAGGAAAAGGAAGGTATGGGGTATAACATTAGTGTGTATCTCCAAGTATGATTGGAGAGAGAAACTACTCTATTTCTTAGGGCTTCATCCTAGTTGTAGATGCACTCCTCCTGAAAAATGCAAGAGCTATGGTAGATTTTTATTTTTAGCCGGTCAATAGGGTAGAGGATGCATCGTCGATAGTATGTTGTGGTACTCCATTTCAAGTTCCAGAAAGGTAAATGCTCACCCGCTCTAGTGTTACTACAAACATCAGAGTGTGTGACTTCATTTGCATTAAGGCAATCATTGAGGAAGTTTGATGCATTGATGAAGTGCAGACTCGACCTAAGTTGTCCTTGATTAATCCTACTGATGGAGACCCAAAGTGGGACTAAATTTGACCCCGCATTAAGAATTCTTCAATGATTTTTTGCTGGGGACGCCATATTGAAATCTCTAATGTTTATGATGCCCCATCCTCCGAAATGTAGGTTTGCATATAGCTTCACATTTTGCAACATGAATTCTCTTCATATTTGAGTTCTCATTCCAAATAAAATTTTATTTAATGTTGTCAAATTTTCTAATTGCATATTTTGAAAATGTAAGAGAGGGAGCATGTATGGGTAAGCAAAGGTGTTAGGCCTACATTTGCAAAGATATAACTCGAAGATATTAGGAGGTGTACTTTCCTAAAAGCTTCGTCTCTTTTAGAAGCTTTTTCGATTAGCTTAATCTAGAAGGTACTATGTAGTCTTATAAAGTGTAGTCCCATGCCTATGTAATCCATGGGCTAGTAATGCTTAGGAAGGCATGTCATTACAAGTGTAGTGCAAGATGATGCATCCGTTATTTTATAAAAGAAAAGAGGATTTGATAGTGTTACCATCAAGGGTAAAGAACATGAAAATATACTCATAGTATTTATTGTGTTTTTTCGATGTGCTTTCATTTTTTATGCATCAGAAGAAAAGAGGATTTGATAGTGTTACCATCAAGGGTAAAGAACATGAAAATATACTCATAGTATTTATTGTGTTTTTTCGATGTGCTTTCATTTTTTATGCATCAGATTGTCATCAGCACATTGGATCATTGAAACCATTACTTTTTTGTCATTTGACCTAAAAGCACTTATTCTTCCACTTTGCTCATTGTAGAACATTCTATGTAGTAAAAGCACGATGATGTTAGAGATATGTGGATAGAGTAGATCCCCTTGTCTGAGTCCACTAAATGGGGTGAAGATATTGGTGCTTTTCTGACAAATTAGAGTGACTCTCCGACAAGAATTCCGTTAAGATTCTAGCCAGGGGAGGAGCTATGTCAAGGTTAGCCATCTTGATGACCCTCATATTTATAGTGTGCTTTCAGCCTAAACGGATCCGGTTGCGAATCCGGATCCCAATGTATGAACTTTAAACATTAGTATCTCGAGCACCCGAACTCAAATTTCGATGTCCTTGGATTGATTGGAATGGTATCGATCATTGCCATCATAATGAAGGAGTCACTTTTCATATTACTTGTCATTGAATTTCAAAAATAAGAGGTCTCACACTTTTCCGTCATTATTTTTGGCTCAAAGGGTTTGCATATTCTCTCTCTCTCCCTCCCTCTCTCTCTTTCTCTCTCTCCCTATATATATACACTACGGCCCTGTTCGTTTGGAGGTTAAGGAGGAATGAAATAAGGGGAATAAGCCCCCAACACGGTTCCCCGTGGTACGATTATTCCCCATTATTTCATCTTATTTCACTCTTATTCCTATCTTTATTCCACCTTACCTACCATTATTTCACCTTATTCTTCTTATTCTTATCCTCCAGCCGAACGGAGAATAGACCCTTATTCCCCTTATTCCCCATCTTTATTCCTGCTTATTCTCCTACCGAACGGGCCCTACAAGAAAATAGACTAACAACGACTTTTGATTTTAGCAAACGTCGAATTCATTGGTGAGAAACACGACATTTTAGAAATGTCGAAATTAAATCATCGTTTTCGACTAATGTAAACTATACGTCGAGCATATATGCAATTTCGACTTTAATAAATGTCGAAAACCTTTCATAAATAAGAAGAAAAGTCGTGGGCTCTTCTTCTTTCCTTCTCAACACACCCACTTCCCCTTCGTCTTCTCCTCGACGACGCCGATGCCTTCATGTTGGAATTTTTTTGAAAGTTTTCTGTATATCATTAAAGATCAAAAATCGGACAACAAAGCAGAGAAAGAGTCCTTAGATACAGGAGTTAGGAAGGAAGTGGGAGAGTTTTGAACAAATTTGTGCATCCCAGGGAGAACAAAAACATGGAGATGCTGTTAGCTTGTAAGTATACTTGTATTCACTAAGACAGAGCCGACAATGGCGGAGATGGGGGAGAACCTTCATGTTGGAATTGGAACTGCCAACTCCGTCTACTATTTCCAGTGGTGACGCTCCCCGTACATGACTTATAAATACATCCATGCCCCTCCTTCACCACATAATTTATCTTCTTCCCCCGTCGATTGGGGGCTTTGCCCTAATCTCTTCTCTCTCCGCCTCGACACCTTGAAAGTGCAGTATACAATCCTATCTGCTTGACATTGTCCCCTCCTCCTCCTCCGATGCCTTCACCTGCTCCGCCAACGGCCGCCTCACGAACCTTGTGGCGCCCCATTAGGGCGATCAGGACCATCACACTGTTCTAGGGATCCTCCCGGATGTCTGTGCCACCGATGTCGAGAACGCTTATCGCCTCGCCAGTAAGGTACGATACCATGGTTAGATGGATATATTGGCGCAAATTCCAAAGTTTTTCTTTATTACAGTTGAGATTTTTTCAAAAAATATATGTTCGAGTTTTTTAATCTCATCCACATAAGGGCTTTCTAATTGACGACTAGTCAATGTCGGGCTCGATATGCAATTTGATTGCTTTATCACCTCCATCAAATTCAATCCATACACCTTTCTTCTTAATTTCCTTGGAGAAGCTTGCTTGTCGTTCTTAATCTGTCAGTTGGTCCAGTTCAGTTCATGATTCAGGGTTACAGTTCTAGTTTTCTGGATTTTGGCTAAGTTGATCCATGTGATGTTATTTGGTAGATTTTTGGACTAAATTAAATTTGAACATTTTTATTAATTGAGAGGAGAGTTTTACTTGGAACAAGTTGAAATAGCACTCATCATTCTTTAACGAATTCTATGGGCTACTGGATAGTTGAAGGCCATATTTTTGTTTTAAAAGGAAACTATTTATGAAGTGGATGGTTGTGTGTAAATTTGATGCAGGTCTTTACGATAACAGAACAATGTTCTTGGATGGATAAAGAAATTCAACACCTGTCGTTTTTTGACAATACGACAGGTTAGATCCACATGATGGTTTTCTTGGATGTGTTGTGTAAATCTAATTATTGATATGTTTGCAATGTCTACATTTTCTTCTTAACTTATGTTATTTTTTTGTCAACGGCTTCTCAAATTTGGGGCGGCAAGGCACTAATCGATGTTATGAAGCTTAGCATTCAGAAGCAATTAAGTTGTTGAGAAAGCCACCTTCATGTAAGATGAATAAATGCTAAAGATTTCTGTGAATATGGAGTACGTCTGTATTATTGCAGCATGCTCTGTATGGATAAGCTCTGCCCACACCTCAAAGATGATCGTTTTAGTTGGGATCAAATTCTCTGTCTTCTTACATGTGTCTTGCCACCCCAATTTGGACGATCTCCCTGTTATGAAGCTCGCCCATCTCTACACCCTCTCTTCTTGCTATTGTTCACTAGTAGAATATGAGGCACCAAATCTCAATTTGGATATGAATTGCAACTACATAAATGATTAGGAGTTTGTCATGATCTTTGATGTTAATTTCCAGCCACAAGCCCGACTTTCTGACAAGCACACCATTCGTTATTTCAAGGTGACAAAGCAGAACTTATCACTATCTTATGAATTAATAATTGATACTTACCAAAATAATTTCTGATTAGGAAATGAATGACCGCAGAATTATATGGAAAGCTTATAAGTGGCTCTGATCAAGACCCATTAATTTGGAAGGTAATTTGTATGCAAGAGGATCCGAAGGTTAATTGGTCGAGTATAAATCTAAAATGTGGGAGATAAGCTTAACATCGGATTTTGGATCTTGGAGCTACCTTCTATGTTATTGGTTTTTTAATGAAAGGACTAAATGTCCAGGACTACTTCAACTACATACCTCACAGGTAAATCATGTAGTTTCTCTATACTCTTATACTTCTAATTTTGGTTATTTCTTTGAGACAATTATACTGGCGAGTTTAGATAGTTGATAACTTCTACATGAATTAATTTTTAGGATATACTTAAAAATAAGCACCGGTGGTTTAGTGGTTGAATGGTACCAAGATACGGTACAGATTCGGGTTCGATTCCCGGTCGGTGCATCATATTTGTTGATTAGTCTAACGGTAAAATAGTCTATAATGATTTGTTGATTGTCATTTTTTTATTTCATTCTTTTTATAGGATTACTGGCCCAAGTAACTTATTGGATTACTGATTAAATTTAAGTTATAAAATGATTTACCAAAAGCATCAATAGTAAAGAAAAAACCAACATTTTAGCCACCAAATTATTTCAGAAGCAGAAAAATGAGAACATGGTTTGCATCTGATGTAATATGTGGGTGTGTGTGTGTTCCCTCGTGATCCTGATGCCTTCGCAAGAAGAGAACAACTAGCCGAAAGCTTCATGGTCTCTTTTGCTGAACATGAAAACATAGTTCTCTGGATCACCTCACGATTAATTGAGGATGGAGATCAGTGTCCTAATCTTGACTCTTCTCGAGGGAAGACTTCAGCGTAAGCATGTTGTTGTTGCAGTATGTAATAGCAAGGCATGAGGAATGGAGTTTGAAGTAAAGTGTCATAGAAGAATGGATGAGGCAACGTAAATGTCCGCGTGACTTGAAGTATATACGTAGAGTTAGGAAACCAAAATTGATGTTCACTTTAGCCAGGCTGGTAAAATCAACATTACTTGTTATGCGTCGAATAAACATAAGTTCTTTATGTAAATTGAATGTACACATAGTATGTTTTCCTATTTTTTGGTGAATTGGATCTTTTAGCTCTATTATTCCATCAAATGACAATGTCATTAGTCATATATTGAGTATCGACATGATGCAGTGAGTTTTCTACTTGATTTTGTTTGTCATGTTGAGACCTGGCATATAATTCAGACTTGATTGAGTACATATTTTCCTTTGTTATGCAGGTCTCATGGTTGTGAAGCCTTTGATGCTCGTCCCAACATCTCATTTCTTCTTATGACCGACTTATTAGTCTAACTATATCATATGTAAATATGTGATTACTTATTTAATTTTCAGATATCAAAGTGATAGGCCACAAACCATTTGATATTTGTGACCGCCAAGTAAGTATCAAGATCTGGTTGTTTACCAAGTTTCATTCTGTATTCTATCCATTGCTTCAAATATATAAAAATATTTTAAGATGCCAACCATTAATAAGCACCAATGGTCTAGTGGTAGAACAATACCAGAATGCACTAGAATGCAGTATAGACTTGGGTTCGATTCTCGGTTGTTGCGCTCGTATTGCTTTTTGTTAATGCGAGCCATTCACTTTATTGCTTTTTGTTAATGTTAACCATTTACTTGGTTGTCGTATATCTTAATGTTGGGAGCATGACAATCTACTCTTTGTATGAAAGGGTGCTTGCTATTCTTTTACTATCATGTTTCCATCTGGTTGTAGATGTTGATAATTGAAAATCAAAGTTTTTTTTGAAAGATCGAAAATCAAAGTCAATTATCTGTTAAAGTTCGACATATTTATTATTTGATAGGAAATGGTTGGTACACAAGACATAAATTTGTTTTTTAATCCATAAAGACTACTGAAGATGGAGAAATTCAGTATTTTTTCCTCTAAAGATCTTTCAGAATTTTAGATCTTCCCTTGGTAGGTTGATCGATGCAGGTCATCTCCATGTAGTCGATGGATATCGTTCCCTAATACGTGAGTTTCGATGATGGAACAACATCCAACTTAAGAACTCCTCAATGATTGGCTTACCCAACTTTCTCAACCATAATACCTGAATAAAATCATTTTTGTTGAATTGTGGGGGCAAAGATTAAGTAGAATGTTTTTTTATTGACTTCTGGACACCCTATTGAGAGAGAAACAAAATCAGACTTTGCAATGTGATTGTTTCATATTGTTGGTTATCATGCTTGAAGGTAACCTATTCCCAAGATTAGCAAGGAAATGTGAAAAATTCGAGAGTATATGTTGTCTCATCCTGCCGCCAAAAGACGATTATGCTTGTAAATTTGATTGTTTACTATATGATATTGTTTGCTTAGGGTTTTAGGCGAATGTGGACCTTGGCAAACTCATTGCCACAGGGGAGATCCAATGCAAGCATCTGGGCCGATAGTCAGGTTCAAAGGCTGTTGTGGCTTTGAGCAGATTCATCGACGACGACTATGCCTTGAAGATCTAATAAATATGGTATTATAGCAAGTTTAAAGGTTGCTGTCGTTTTGAGGAGGTCTGATGTTGTTCAGATTAGTGGTGCTCGAGGAATAAATATCTGTGTGGTCCCACATGTTTTATGGAATTTTATTTAACCCAATTCCTTTAAATTATTACTGTGAAAGCTTTCAGAATTCATGTGCACGAAAATAATCAAGCTTGTGGACAATGGGTGCATGTGTGCAATATACCCACAGCTATTGTCGACGTATATGGCATTGCCCAATTTTTATGTCGATTTTGAATGGAAAAAACGACGTAATGGATTGGCTATTGAGTAAACGTCGATTTTAGATGTGGAAACCGACGTTTGCTCTGCCAGATTCACGGAATCCACGTAACATTTTATATGTCGAAAAAGCTCATTTTCGACGCGCCAGAATCGACGTAAAACATCGACGTATGTAAACGTCGAATTTGGTCCAAAACGACGTTTAAATTGTTATATCTCGACGTTTAAAAACGTCAATTATTTCCTCATTTCTTGTAGTGATATATGAGATTCATCTACTTTATACTTGGATTTTAATTGAAAGTATTTATCAAATCCATATGTAATGGTGATGCCAATGTGAGGGAGGTTCTTGAGGATTTGGGCACGACGGACGTTGCATGTGTCATTCCTTCAAGGTCCACCGGGATTCTTTCTCTTCTACTTGCGTATATGTATGGTTTGAGGGTATTTTTTTCTCATACTGTTGCCGATTTTCTCTCGTTACAACACATGGGATTTTGTAATTAAGCCTTAATGATAAAAAATCTTTGAGAATATTAAGCGGAGCTTTAGGTTCATGAATGTGTCACAATGACTGGCCCGAATTCGTACGGCTAATTGCTCTACTTTTAGCCGGTATGGGTGTAAGTACTGACTGTAGAACAATTACTCGTATTACTTCAGGACGATGCCTTACACGTTGTCCTTTAACCACCCAATATGCTACGGGATACTGCAGCTAACTCACTGAGAAGTACTTAGTCATTTCTAAATTTAGTAGTTAGAATGAAGCCTCCAAATTATGGCTCTACCCTAAGGGTGCAATTCTTGTTCTTACCAACAATGAGTGGGTTTCTCTCCACCAGACATAAGGGTTAATTTTATGTCATTTTTTTATAGAGTCACCTTGATTAGCTATCTCGGTTTTAGATTAGGATTATTACTTAAGTCTTATGCGAGCACAAAAAAATCACGCCTAACGAGTAGTCCTAATTCCTTTAATTTGCAAAAACTTAGGAGTAGAGCATCAGAAGAAGCTGATGCAAGGGTTTAAATTAATGACACATGCTAAGGAGGAGACTTATAGTGATTCCTCATGTTCTTCATTCGGGACACAATACAAGAAATTAAAATTTACACTAAATGATAAGCACAGATAAAAAAGCCTTAAACAGTTAGTTTTATTAGAGGGGAAGAATCGATTTACAATTTTGGCTAAGTCGAATTATCTATAGAGCGTATAGTTAATGAAAATGTGTGGCTTAAAAATTACAAGCATAATAAAAAAATAAATCTAAGCTAGCGTATGTGCACCTAATTTCTACGCCACTCAAATTAGTTCCCAACCGCACAATAGGGGTTCAAACAGACCCAACGCACTACAAGAAATGCCCAGTCCTAATTATTACAAAACATAGGGTTCATAGAGGGACCCTATCAATAATGCAGAAAATATAACCTAATCTATGCTCCCTCACAAAAATTCAGTCTTCTTTGCAGTCCCATGAATTTGTATACAAAAATTGCTCCAAGTTATCTACGAAGAGAGAAAATACTAGTATCTCCGATGAGGGAGAGAGATGCAAATGCAAAAACTAAAATACAAAAGAAATTAATAAAGACAAAAAGATGTTAGAGAAATTAATTTCACGAAAATAAATTAAAGAAATTAATATAAAACCCTAAAAATACGACGTTCCCCGACAACGATGCCATTTGATGAACCTTTTTTTCTACCTCACTTAAGAATAATATATTGTAGTACAGGAAGGTGGAAAATGATCTATCAAAAATCACAATCTTTGAATGTTGTGGAGAATTTTACTTGGCAAGTCTACGAAGGTCGAACACAGGGAACAATAATTTTTGTTGGTGGTTTAAAATTAATTTGAATATTAGATAATTGCAATGTTAATTTCCTTGTTAGGAAATAAAATGAGTGTGAAATGCAATGCAAGACAAAACAGAGAGGATAATTTAGAACAAGATCCATGATGATGATTTTTAAGCTCAATAAAAATAATTAATATTCTCAAAAGAAAATCATAGAAAAAATATTTTTTTCAAGAAATGTGTTCAACAAATCCCAAACTACAGGCAAGACGTTCAATAGATCAATTCACACTCTTGTTGGATAGATCAATGATAATTTCGAAGTAGAGAATCTATCCCTAAAATTCTTGTGATTTAGTCATCAAATAGATAATCAATTAATCACAGGGAATAGATCAGTCCTTAAATTAGTCTCTACAAAGATTAATTCATCGAAGAATGATCAAAGAATGTAATAATCTATAATTTAATGAGCTTATGCAATAGATCAAATTCTTAAATAAATACTCAACAAGAATTACGAGAGGATTAATGAAATATACTTGAATAAAATGAATTCTAATCTCAACAAAGAATTAATTCCACCACCTTTGTGATATTCCTGCAAAGATAAATACGATTAATGGAGCCCCTACACAGATCAATTTATCAATTAATAATTATCAAATAACACAAGAGAATTAGTCTCGCAAAATATTCTCAATTGGATCCCTGCAAATTAACTTAAAATTTTCTCAATATATAATAGCACAAAATTATGAAAAATGTGCTACGTCGTTAGTGTGGATCTTCAAATAATAATTATCTATAAACAACTTCAGATCTATTCGCAAGATATATGAGAGGATTGAAATTTAAACAAGCTTTGAAACGATATATTATGCAAATCGGGGTTCGAATGAGAAAGATATGTAATAAACAAAATGTCGGGACTAAAATGCAATAAAAATAAAATTATTCTTCCAAAAGGGTCCCTGGAGGGACTTATCTGCAACATACAAAAATTGTCTGGGTGCCTTTGATATTTACCCGAGGTTGCGTTATATCTGCAATTTCTGGAAGTTGTGAAGGTGCCTCCGCAATTTATCCCCAATGCACATGCATAGCACGTGATGCCAGAAGGCGGGGACTTGAGCATCTATAACGAAGAACTAGAGGGCTGGTCTGCAAAATTTGACAAGGGGCACGTGCCGCACACATGCCTCCTTGTTGGAGGGGCAACGACTAGGTTCGAAGATCCTCCATGGCGCTTTCTGGAAGCTTCGATTTTATCCGATGCATGAGGCTCGTGTAGTAGGCTTGGGGAAGATTATGTGCATTCAATGGCGGTCGATCCAAGAGACAAGATTTGGGGCTTTGGGGTGAGGATGGATGGGACCAGATGGTTTTTTTATTGATCTAATGGTGGCTGAAGCTTTCCACCTGGGGCATCTTTATTCTTCGTTTGAGCAGTACCTACAAATGTTAGCCGAACACGGAGGGGGAACCAGAGCTCTGGGCCATCGTGGTGGAATGAAGAGCCGGTATCGATGGAAGGTTGTGGAAAGAAAAAGAACGTGAAGCGAGGAGGGTGAGGTTTGGCACGATGAGTGGGTGAAGATCAAGGATGAGGCGAGCTAGGAGTGCAGGAGATGAGTTACGAGCAAGCGAGGCTTCGGTGGCCCACAGTAGGGGATTTGGGTGATCTGAGGATTGGTGAGAAAATTGTTTGGGAGGAGAGAGAAGCTGAGGATATTATGGTCGTCGCCTCTGCTCCAGTAGGAAGAGTGGAAGCTCTGAAGCTCCGACGAGCGGACTGCTACTTGGCCGAGGGGTGAGGGTGTTATGCCAAGGATCTCACCCAGTTCTGCCATTCTCTTTTTTGTCAATGAAGCTCCA